>VZTG01006657.1:276429-336901 GCA_013397845.1 Melanocharis versteri
CCGCCCCGCGGGGTCTCTGCGGGGGAGCCCGGGGGTCTCTTTCTCGCGGGGCGCGGCGGAGGGATCTCCAGGCGGCTCGCCCCGCCGCCTCCCCCCTGCGCCGCTCGCCCCTCGACGCCGCCATCTTGGATTTTAATCCGCCATTTTTTTCCTCCCCCCACTCGGAATTATTTTTTATCACTATCGCCGCTTTTTTTTTTTTCTCCCCCCTTCCTTAGTTTTCTTCCCCACTCCGCCCCTCCCTGGCTCNCTTCCGCCGGCCCGGCCCTGCGTTCTGGGCCGGGAGTTTCGGCCCGCTCCAGTAGTTCCGCGTCTGGATTGGTGGTTTTAATGACCCTCTCGATCTTACCTCGGTTTGATGGAATGGCCGGACTGGTTGCTTTGGGAGTTTTTTGGTATGTTTTTTTTGGTTGGGGTTTTTTTTGTGATTTTTCATCGGGTAATACATGCCATCAGGGAAGGGGTAAGGCACGTCTTTGTCCAGCGTGTGTATCTGAAACTTTCAAGTAAAGTTACCTTTAAGACGTTACTCTCGGAAACGCTAAAACCGGTGAGTGAGAGGGAGAGTGCGTGGTGTTTTGTCAGGGTGTGTCACAGGCAGTGTGAGAACCTGAAGTGTGGAACTTTGTGGAGTTTTCTGGTGCGTTGTATTCAGTGCAGAGCAGCACGTCTCAGGACGAGACGACAGTCTTAAGTTTTGCCGGCGGAGGTTTAGGGTGGACATCAGGANGCGCCCCTCAGCGCGGGGGGGCCGTGAGGAACCGCGCCCGGGGTCCGGCAGCGTGCGGGGCGGCCGCGGGCAGGGCGGGGGCGGCTGTCGGGGCGCTGACAGCAGCGGGCGCAGCGGGNGTTTAGGGTGGACATCAGGAAGAATTTCTTCGCAGAAGGGGTGATTAGACATTGGAATGGGCTACTGAGGGAATGGTGGAGTCACCGTCCCTGGAGTTGTTTAAGGAAAGACTGGACGTGGCAATTAAGGCCGTGGTCTAGTTGACAGGGTGGTGTTCAGTCATAGATTGGACTCGATGATCTCAGAGGTCTTTCCCAACCTAGTTGATTCTGTGATATGAGATGGCAATCTGATCAGTGTTTAATAGAGTAGCTATAAATATATAGTGATGAGTTTTTATCAGTGAGGTTAAAATGTATTGTAGGATAGTTCTCATGGAGCCATGCCTTGTTTCCGTAATCTGACCACTGTAACTATGGATGCAACTGCTTCAATTTTCATTCAAACTGAACTTTTCTCTTTAGTTCCTTGGTTTCTTCCTTGTAAGTAACAATGTGTGAGGAAATCAAGGCTTACTTGGTTGAAAAGTTGGATTTTCTTGTTTCTTTATCAGGCTCTTTTGTTATTAGGACCGGATAGACATAGACATCTCTGCTTTATACCCACTGGAGCTCACAAACTGGAAATTCAGACTTATTTAAAGCAATTGCTTAATGCATTGCGTATAAAATGAATGAGTGGGATGATGTATCCTTGTATACTCAGTAACAGGACTGATGAGGGCTCTTGAATGCTTTTTTTGCTCTGTTAGCACTGTCCTATTCCAGGACTACACTTCCCAGTATGCTCTTCACTTCAAACAGCACATGCTTTAAAGCAACAGACAGTTGCCCAAGTCAGCATGCTGAGTGTAAGGTGTGATACTCTTGTGCTAAACCAGAGCTGTGGTTTGAGGATGCAAAGAAGTCCCAGCTTAAGTACTCCTGACCACTTCCCTGACCTTGTGTGTTCCCCCTGCCCCATAACATCCACTCATGGTTCGAGCCAGCCAGGTTCAGGCTGTCTGGTGACTTGCCTGGTTCGGTGACTGAATCATTCCGGTCACTTGGCTCTGCATTTGTTTTGCTGGCACGGAGGGAGGATGGCGTGGAAGTGGGCACAGGCAGGTGGGGAGGCAGCAGTGCTACTTTTGGAGTTACGCTGGTTTGGAGTCTTCGTTGAACTGTTTGGTCCAGCCATGGTGGGGCTGCCCTGAACTGCACCTGAACCTGTGTAAGTCACATAGCTGCACACACACAGAGTTAAATTGGGTTATGGAGAGGTCCACGGAGTGCCAGAATTGGTGGAAATGTTTGTGTGAATTGGCAAGTGGGAGGAAGGAGGTTCTCCCTCTCCTGGAAGCAGCAAGCTTTTATATTGTCGTTGTGACTGCTGAACGCTGGAGTTGTTGCAGTGACTTAGGGGGATCACACAGGCTTAGCGGTGCTGTGCTCAGCCTCACCCTGAGAGCACCCAGCAGAGGGCATGGTGGGGCAGAGGAGAAGGGGCAGGAGCTGCTGAAGTGTAATTCCCTCTCTGACACTCATTTTGTACAGGTACTGGATTGATTCTGTGCCTCTATTGTGCTTGGATTGGTATCCAAATTAACACTCAAAAATCACGTGGCTGCAGAAGAGAAAAGGGGAGTGTACAGGCTGAGCTTTTGGTGAGAGACTGGAGCCTGGGTTTGGGTCAGTTTCGGATCCAGATGTGCTTTCCCAAACCTGCATCCTGGGGCTGCAGTTCTGCAACAGTGTGGACTGACCTGGGTCAGTTTTGGCACAGTCTGACAGTCTCCCCATGCCACTGTTAATCCATGTCCAGTTCTGCACTGAGCTTATTCTCAGCACTAACTATCTGAAAAGAAACACTTAAAATTTCTGGGGGTCCAATTTACTGAACCAGTTACTCTGAAATGCAGTAACCAAAATAAGACTTGAGACTGTTTTGAATAGCTCCTTAAAACTGTGCAAATTTTCATTCAGCTTTGATTTTGATCAGTTATTTTTATTCTGGTGATCCTATAGGAAAACTAGTTGCACAGTTTTGCTCTGCTTCCCAGGTTCAAAGGTCTGTTACTTTTTGTAGGGCTATTAATAATGAAACCTAATCTTTTCTCTCAATACCACTGATTTGTCCAGAAGAGCTGAAGCTGGGTTTTTTGTGTCTTATATTTGCTTTAGGTCACTGTCTTGTTGAGGAAAACTTTTTTGCAGCTATTGTTAATCTAAAAAAAAAAAAAAAAAAAGGCAAGCCAAAATTTAGGTGTTTGAGTTCTTAAAAATAATTTTTAAAAAAATTCGTAAACTATATTTTAAAGGTTGTCTGTTGCCTGTCTGTATACTTGAGACTATGGGAAAGGGGAGGATGAGCCTGCCTGTTAGTAAAACCTCCTGATCCTAGTGTCTTTGCCTGTGTCCTGGAGAAGGATGAATAAAACCCGTTGCCTCTTTGCCTCTGTTAAAAGCTGTCCCTGTCCTTTAAGTAATAAAAAATGCAAAAAATGTGTTGTGGAAGGCTAAAAAAATTATACTTGAATTTCTTATAGGTACTGATGTGTTTCAATGCTTTAGGGTTTTATTGATTTGGTTTTGTGCAGCTTTTTTTTCCCCCCTCACAACAAGACTTTTCTGAATTGATGGCTTTCACAGATGAGGACCCAAATTCTGGGAGGCTCAGACAATTCTTGAGATCTGTTTTATGGATTTCTTTACTCAAATTTGTAGGGATTTACTACAGTTCCCAGTATGAAAGGACTAAGGCTTTCCAAATGTAATGTAAATCTGAATGGCACTGTTTAATCAGTCTGGTAAACACTCCTGGGTAGCTCTGGCTTTGGGAGTATCTTGGGTGATGGCTGCATTAATTGTTTGTGCTTCAGTTGTTGAATGGTGCTTTTGAATGTTACTGACATGCAAGTAATGCTCAGAAAGTGTTAATAGGTTTGATAAATTTAGAACCAAGTAAATGAAACTTGAGTTTTCATTTTTAAGAGTACTTTTGCAATGAAGTGCCGTATTCTTCAGTGAGAGGTGCCACGTGCAATTGAGGTATATTTTGGCGTTTGAGGAAATGTGCCTGTCAAACTACCATGATAGAATTGTTAAAGGCAGTGTAATTCAAAGAGTAGTGATGTTATTAATAAAGGGTTAAAACAGCGGTGTGGTCATTTATATTGAGATAAAAAAGGTCTTTTGGAAGGTCTAATTGTGCTGGTAAACTTCACAGTTTTAGATAAACCTGAAGTCCTGAGTGGTCCCTGTGTGGTGGTAGATTTTGATGGCAGAGCTCTGTAGCAAGTTTCAAAGTATGTGGTGGTGTTAAGTATATTTGATTTTTTTCTTGAATGGGAAGGTAGCGTTCATCTCTTCCTTTTCTCACTCAGTCCCTAAAGGACTTGTCAGTATGAGTCTGATGTAGAAAGTACTCAGAACAAATCACATCTGAAGATACATTAAATACCATGTGGTGGTGGTGGTGAGCGGGGCATCTCTTGTGCCCTTTCAGGTTTTCTGTTGGCATTGGCAGCTGTAATATTCATAGGGAAAGGAATCCTGGCTGTTGTTTCTGGCTTTTGATATCATGTCTGGAAAGCAGTGTTTGGGTACTGGGAGAAGAAATCGCAGAATCCCAGAATGGGTCAGGTTGGAAGGGACCTCAGTGGGTCCTCTGGGCCAACCTCCCTGCTTAAGCAGGGCCATCCCACAGCACGTGGCACAGGATTGTGTCCAGATAGATCCTGAATATCTCCAGTAAGGGACACTCCACGCCCTCTCTGGGCAATCTGTTCCAGTGCTCATTCACCCGCACAGTAAAGTTCTTCCTTGTATTCAGGTGGAACTTCTGTGCATCAGTTTCTGGTTTCTGCGCATCGCCTCTTGTCCTTTTGAAGAGGCTGAAGAAGCACACTTTCAGTCTTCAAGTTTGTCATTTGGCTGATACTAGAAAATAGAGGCAGCAGTAGATGAAGACAAAGGTTTTCTTGCTCATTAGGCTCTTGAACCCAAACAAATAGTGATTTTTCACCAGAATGATTTTGCTTGAGGACTTATGTTGCTGTCTATATCAATCTATGTTGGAGCAGAATGAAGTATTTTTCCTAATGTTTAGTATAGTTTGAGTATCATGCTGTGGCCACATTGCTTCTCACCTTTGCAGTGGTACCTTCCTTGTCATTGCTGGTTAAGCAGCAGTGTGTTGGCACAGACAGTGCTCACTCTCCCCAAACGGCACTTGCGAAAGATGGGTTTCCTTCTCTGTGCAGGGAACGCCTTTCCTTCAGCCCACTGTGGCTCCTGTACCTGGTTGGCAGAAAGTACCACAGTAAGCATTTTCCCCCAGACTGCTGGATACAGTGCAGGATTCATCTACAGTCAGACTGCATGGTAATTTCATTCACCTGGACTGCTCTTGAGCTGTAGCACAGTGCAGGGTGGAGTTCAGTCCTGGTGGACAAAGACACCAAGACTGAATTTCATGCAAGTCTTTAACGTAGTTTCTGTTTTAATGCTTTTCATTACCAGTGTTACAAAAACATGGCGGAATGGGGGTTAATTAATTTTACAGGTCTATATACTCTAATAGATTGAGAAGTAAGAAAAGGGAAGTTTAGGAGTGGGTTTGTCATTAAGTGTTTACGTCAGAATCAGTCAGTGGCAGATCTTCACAGAGTTGGTCTTCTGACAGAACTTCAGGTGGGATGCTTAACAAGGAAGTTTAGAGAGGTCGTTTTGTTGTTTTTGAGGTTTTGTTGGGGTTTTTTTTAGATGTATGTTGTCATAAATTTATAGGTGTATATTATCAGGCAAGCTCTATGAAGAAAAAAAAAAGCATATCCAAGGGTTTTTTGGAGATACTTAGTAAAAATGGCTGGGTCTACATATAGTTGAAGGAATAGAGTTAATCTTGAGGTTAAAGAAAATCCCTTCTATTACTGGCAGCAAGAAAATTATTTGTCCACTGAAACAATCTCAGTTCTTTTTACTGATATTGATGCAGTAATTGAGCCAGCTTTTGTTCAGTGTGATTCTGTTACACTTCATTGATAGTCTTTGCTGCCCTTCTGTGACAATTTGTAAAAGGTTCTAAAACTTGTCAATTTCTGCGTGATATGTTCTAGTTAGATGTTTGAGCCGATGCTTCTGTTAATATACAACACACTTGTCTTTACTGTATTTCCCTAATTGCCTCAATCTTTTGCATCTTTGTAAATAACTTAATTACAAATCATCTGGCCATAAACATCTCTTTAGGTAGCTGGATCACATAGGTGTCTAACAGAAATCTAGTAATTTACTATTCTTACCTGATAAAAAGGAGAATTTCTACAAAAGACAGTATTTCAAACATCTGTTAGTTTGTTGTGACTTTCTTCCACTAGATTGAAATGTGTGTTACAATGGCCTGTTACCAGCTGTGAGCAGAGCATTGACATTCTTTTTATAATTACAGTAAAGTGAAAAGGCACAATTTATTTCTTTGTGAGGAAGCAGTAGGGAGGAGGCTGAATTAAAATCAAGTGAATGAATTACTAACGCGTAAATGCAATTGTAAAATAATTGTGTAAATCAGATTTTTTCCTGCAAGTTATACAGAGTGAGACGCAACTGTGTACAAAAACATTATTAGCTTTCTTATAATTATTTATGCAAAAGACATTAATACTGCAGACAAAAACTAGCATATGCTTTGCTAGACGTTTATGTACTGTAAAATTTCAGCTCTACTTGTGACTCCGCTTAGTATTGGCATGTTGAACCAGGTGTGTTGTGACTGGTTTGTTTTGTAATATGGAACAGTAGGAATAGTAGCCTGGGTCCTCTAGGTCATCATTGAGGGTTTTTTGAACTCTGATTTTTGAATAAAGATTAACATCTTTCCCCTAACCCCATTCCAAAATTACCCATTTTCTGGTGGGTTTTCTTCGTTTGTTTTTCTAAACTGTGCTCATCTTTAACTCTTGGAGGATGCTTGTAAAATGGTCTTCTTTGCTGTAGAGTTCCCAATAGGTTACGGGTTTTATTTATTAGGAGACAGAATCTTAATTGGATATGTATTTGAAAGTACTCTGGGTCTGGAGTCACATAGCTCTGGGTGAGTTTGTCCATGTGTATGTATGCGTGTACAGGTATTGTCATGGGCATAGTCTAGCTCTTAAAAATGAGCTGTCATTAGCAATTTATCAGCTTTAGAATTCCGTCCTTGCTGCCAGATGCCATTGTAAGTTGTAGGACAATACTTCACCTGTTCACAGTTCCATGTACTCGTGCTAGCAAATGGCTTTTTTTTCTTCCTCATGCAAATGCAGAGTTGCCGTCTTTCCTCCCACCTTTCCCCACTTTTTCTTTGGGGTTGGGGAGTAGGGCTCGTGGCAGTGTGTTTCGGTTTTATTATTATTGTTGTTGTTGTTGTTGGGGTACTATTATTATTTTTTTATAAGCTCTGTGTCTTGGAAACAGTTTCCCAGTAAGTTCTAATCATGTTTGTTTTACTTCCAGTAGGAATCGGAACTGAATTTATTCATCCACTTCTCCAAGCCTTTTGAAAAGTGACTAAATGCAACTGAGTCAGATTGTCTGTGGGTATGAAGTGGCTGGGAGAATCCAAGAACATGGTAGTGAATGGCCGGAGAAGTGGAAGCAAGTCATCTAATGACCACGCGCAGACCAAATTGCAGCATGCAGGAAAGGAGAATCCAAAGACGGGCAAGAATGGAGTTGAGAGAAGATCAAGCAGATGTATGTACATGTTTCTGCTGCTTAGGGCTGTGATTTACTTCCTAGTTTGCAAGCCAGGCTTCCGTCTTACCTTAACTCATGAGGGAGGTCTGCAGTCAGCATGGAGCTAACATCAGAAATATTAGTTATGTATGTATTTTCTGGATGTGTTAACTCCCTTCAGGAATATAGATCTCTTCAGATCAGTTTAAAAGTCAAGTAAAAATAACTGGGTGTAAATTAATTTTGAACTGTTGTAATTATAGAATGCATGATTGGCACTAAGTGACAACTAGTATGATTTGAAGTGGATAACATAATTTGAAGTACTTGCCCAACTTTCAGTGAATACACTTGTAGAAGTAAACCCCATTTTTTAATGAAGTCACATACATCATTAGCCATTATGGAATGGTTTGGAGGAATATGGATTTTTATTTTTGCTATTGGTCTGGGATGAAGAATTAAATGCAAATTAAGGTCCTTTATTCAGATTTTTCAGAAAATCAGATTTCATTGTTTCATCACATTTATAGGTCAGAAATTTTAGAGGTAGGCATTACTGAACTGTGTAGTCTGGAAAGATGCTTGTAGTTGGGGAAGGGAAGAGAGAAGGAAGCCAATTAAATCCATAAAATAACATTTTAAAATACTTTCTCCCTTGACTACTACATAAATGAAAAAAGCAAGAGGGGAAAAAGTAACTGTGCCTCTGCTTGTCCAGGTATTTCATCATCTTCCTCAATTGTTATGTATTTTTTGCCTCCAGCCTGTGTGTCTGTCTGTCCCCAAATGTAGCTGGGCTCTGTAAGTCCCTTAAATGATATCTAATTTGTGCTCTCTTATTTACAGGTAGCGGTGCTTCAGGATTTGAGGGTCAAAGTCGTTATGTGCCTTCCTCTGGAATGTCTGCCAAGGAACTCTGTGAAAATGATGACCTAGCAACTAGTTTGGTTCTTGATCCCTATTTAGGTTTTCAGACACACAAAATGAATACTAGGTAACTTGTCTTTATTTTTCTAGAAAAGAATTCATCTTCTTAATTGATGTAGATCAGCAAAACCATGGAATTTCATGCATGTTTTAAGAAAGTGAAAGAACGCAAATTTGTGAGTAGCTTCTGCCTTTAAAATGGTGTTGTATGTGAGTTGGGAGCTCAGCAATACGAATGCAGCCTTTCACAGTGCTCCATCATAGGTCTTTCCATTAGTCTCATGTGTCTGTGATGTAGAACAGGTTGGTAATAGGCACCATTTTCTCGCTTAAACAGTTAACTAATCATAAGTTTGAAATCAGTAGTCATTTGAAATCTTTCAAAGGCAGAAGCCAGTCTTTGGTAACTTTTCTGTTTATTCCATGTGCCTGGATGCTTTTTTTTTCCCCTTCCTTATTCTTAAACATCGTAAGAAAGATGTAGCTCCTGAGCAGTTCAGTGTTGGTGCTACTTGATCTGAAGTTCTTGCAGACCCTTGCTGAAGGAATTGCTACTCAGACGTGTCTGTGTGGATAAGATAAATGAATGTGCCAGCTGGAAACTTGCTTACCAGAGTTGCCCCTACTTTTGCACTGTTACACATCTGTCTGAATACTTCGGTTGTGAATTCTTTGTGGCCTCAGGGTTTAGCTGTTTGTGCTTCTCCCTCTGTTACAGATGTACCACTGATGATAACTGTATTTTACAGATCTCTGTTAAGCTTGTTGCGTACAAGATCTGTATTGACAGCTCCATGGGGAAACTGTATATAATCTAAAAGTTTCTAAGGACAGGAATTGTGTGCTTATTACTGTGCAATAATAGGAGCTGGAGTTTCCAGGCAGCACATCATGGGAAACAGACTCTCAGCCCTTCAGACTGTTGCTGTGGCTATTTTTAAAGAAGGACAGTTCACCTGTGCAGCACAGTCGCTTACCCACAGTATCAGTTAAGCAAGTTGTATCTATGTATGTATGCAACAAATTGATTGCTTCAAAAATGACTGCTAGATGAATTGGTGTTGTCATTTTACATAAACAGTTGCTGGTATAGCCTGACAGCATCAGCTGCATGTGGAATTGCAGCTGTGTGGTCCTAATAATTGTAGAGACTTACCCCAAAGAGATTTTTCTTTTTTGCTGGAGAGTACAACATCCACCTCTAAGAAGGATTTTGGAGTTTCTCGTCTTCCCTCCATGCTGTTGGTTACAGTAGCACGTTGTGCCCACCCATTGTCCAGGTAGATATTCCTACAGTTCAGTTTGAAGTGTCTTTGTATTTTCGTCAATTAATCAAGCTGAAAATATATGCTGATAGGAATTTTTTGTTTCATTGCATGAATGGTAGTCTGCAGGTTATGCACAGGTAGTTAGTTCCTAGGCTTTTTGCTATGGAAATGATGTATTCATTGTTTAATAGTTGGAGAAGCTACTTTCATAAATGTTGTTTTATGTTGATAAGTTGTCAACAACTAAAATACTTCTTTAATTGCTATTTTGAATCAAAAGGCTACACAAAGGCCATCATTGTGTATTTCTTCCTTTCTGAGACTTGGAGAACAGTTACAGGCAGTCTTCAAGGACAGTAATTAATAATCATGGAGCACTATGGGAAATACTTAGGTGAGACTTAGAGCTTGTATCAGATGCACACCTTCTGCCTCTATCATATTGTCCTATCAAGAGAGTTTCTGATGTTGTAATGAATTAAAGTCCAGGCATCAGCATAGTTCTTGTTTATCTTTTTGGTGCATTGATGACACCTGCTTGTTACTGTGGCTGTGATGCTTAGATTATCTTCTTTCGTCTAGTAAACTGTAGTCTTTCTAGAGCTCCTGAGAGCTCTAGAGCTCCTTACTGTTGTTTTTATGGCTTTGAGGGAAGGTGGGGGGAAAAGCAGGTGTGTAAAAAACTATACTGCTTCCAAAATGCCAGATGCCAGTACCTAAATATTATGATGTAGTAGAAATGAAGATTTGCAGCTTATGTTTGGGCGTCTTCTGCTTCAGTGCCATGGAGTCATATTAGTTACATAGTTCATGTATGGAGGTATGCTTAAAATAAAACAGCCACTTATGGTGGCGAGCAAAGATTTCCTGTTCCCTTGTTCTGATTTGTTTGAAGATGCCCTGCGAAAGTGTCTGTGCCACCGTTCTGCTGTGCTGTGTTGGAAACACGTAAGAGGTTTTTATTTTTGCAGCCCATTGTAAGTTGATCACTTACTGAAGTTCTGTTTCCCCTTACCTCTGGAAGCCAAGTCTGTATTTTTATATGCATGAATGTCTTCTCTGTAAGCACTTTTTCTACTTAATTCTTCCAGTTGAAGAGTTTGTAAATTTGATTTGTCCAGAGTATATTGATTGGAGAAAAAACTCCCTCATAGTAAAGTATCTAGATTGATGTTGAAATGTTCTTGTTTTCCATCTTCTTTATATTGAGTTAATGATTTTAAGGTAGGATGGTGACAAGAACATAACTGTTACTTTACTTGTTGGGTTTTTGTGTTTTGGTTTGGAGGTTTTTTCTGGGGTGTGTAAAAATAAAGTCCTGCAGTTTGTGAACGCCCACTGTCTTGGGAATAGGGCTATTGGCTCTCTAAGCTGTCAAGCCAGGAATGTCTGAAAGAGCTGAAGACTGTTTCTCAAAAGCTTACAACTGAATTCCCTAATGTGTTTGTCCAGTGTTTGTCTGAAATGTCTGCTTGTCACCAGGGATTTGAAGGACAGTATAACATGTAGCTCTGGAAATGTCCTCAGTGGCTTTACTCAAAAGTATTTTTTTTCATCCTCTTGGATTTCCAAGAGAAAGCAGGTTGTTTTCAGAGCTTCCAACCCTCTTACAGGCTCAGTTGTCATTCTTTCATCAAATTCGTAGCTCTTATCTCAACAGAATAGCAGGTTAGCAGTTAATAAAAGAAACCCCATGTCTTAGAAAGTATGTTCTTGTCAAGTATTGCTGTTCTAAGAGGTTTTATTGCTTCTTGTACAAATCCCGTTATATCAGCCTTGGTTTGTTTGTTGTGGTAAAAACAACACTCACTTTGCAAGCTACACTTCCCAGGTTGAAGGTTGACAAACAGAGGGGATTAAAACTGACACTTGCAAAATGCCAAGTGAATTCTTGCCTGTCTTACCATCTCTTATTTTTGGGTGCTTTTCCCTAGGCTGAGCTCTGAATTTTGAAGTCACATGCCTTAGTGGCTAATCTGCTCTTCATACTGCCTCACATACAAAGGTGTTACTGTTTAGACCTTAAGCCAGACTCCTGATCACATTGCTGCTGTTACCAGTCAGTGCTGTTTCCTCGTTCCCTAAAGCACCAGCATCATGCTGGGGAATACTGAGAGCGCTTCCAATGTGTCTCTAAATTTGCAAGTGGTTTAGGAAGTCGGGTATGTTGCAGTCTGCTGCTTTTAGTGAAGTTACAGGCTGGTGTGTGATGTGGGTGGTTTTGTCTGATTACGTGGGACTAAAGGACCAAGCTTTAAGAATTTCCATGTTTTCCATTGGAAACATTAAGTGCTTGTGGATGATGTACATGCAGCTGCTTCTCTTGACACTGCCTCAACAGCAGTCAGTGACTTAGGTGACTGAACTTGACAGGGAGCATCACTCTTCATCCCTGAGAGTCACCACTGAGCAGTAGAGACAAAAACCACAAAACAGTTCCATATCATTGCATTTTTGAGTCTGTGCTGAATCTCCTCTACATTCTTTAGCTCATTTCAATATAATAATTAAAGGGTTCAGTATTCATCTTGAGTGAGGTCTGGAGGCTGAAGAAGTGATGTGAGTTCTGCTAAATAAGGTTATGTGGCCATACAGTTCAGCTTCAGATTGTGCTGTGGAGATACTGGATTAGAGGTACACAACTCTTACATAGTGACAACCTGTTTCACAGTGAAGTTTTTACATTCTTCAGACCTCAGTGTCTGTGTACTTTACAAAATTGTTTTGTTTGACTTTTGCATAAAATCTGCTATTTCCATTTTTTCTAGATTGTTTTTACTGATAGCTTAATTCAGTAAAATCCTTTCGCACAGTGATTACATTGGAACCAACAGTTTTGCTGTTCCCAAATGTTTTGGATTTAAAAAAAAAATCAAAACCAAAAAACCACCCTAAACAACCATGCCTTGCCCCTCAAACCAACACCCACCACCTTACTTTTACAGTTTTCTTATTTATACTTTTAGCTTCAACAAAAAGTGCTACATCTTCAAAATGTGGAGTGGCTTGCATCCAGTAGTCGTGTTAACTGCTAAATTAAATTTACCATGTGGAGTGTCAGAATAGGATTAGAGGACAGTGTTGGGCTGTTGGTTTGGGGGGTTTCTTGTGTCCCCCCCCCTTTTTTTTTTTCAATACTGCTTTGCTAACCATATTAAGGAGAATGAAATTGTGTGTCTTAGAATTTTCTTTATTTCTGTTCTCGGCTGTATTGGAGTTTTGACCACGGTAGTGTGTATTTAGTGTCAGTTCAAGAAATTTAAGTTATGTAGATTACCTTCTTCATTAAAAATGCTGTTGTGAAATTTGGCCTGTAAAGAACATGAGTTTTTTTTCCGTATGAAAACGCTGGCAATAAATGCAGAACAAGTTGATCATAACTTGTATAACTAGCTTTGAGGAAAAAATACTCATCCTACAGGGTTGGGCAGGGAAGAAGCCAAAATGTATGTTAATTAAGTTGTTTGTGCTTATTTTAAATAGTTTATTTTCAACTCTTGTTCTGCTGTCTTGAATGCTTAACAGGCTTGCAGTTTTAGCTTTTGTGCTCAATCTCTGGTACTAGGTGAACATAAACTTGCTGTCTTTCCACAGCTGCTTTAATAGAAGTACCATCCAGACAAGGTACCTGTTGTTAAAAGGCTAATGGGTCGATACAGTTTTGATAAATTCACTCTTCTTGATGTTCCCTAGTCAGAAGTTAAGAAACAAGGTTTGGAAGTAAAACTCTTTTATCATGCACTGGTATGCTGTGTGGAGTTCCATACTGGATCCCGTGCAGGATCAATTTATCCTTTTTGTTCAAACTCACTGCTCTCAGTGACTGAGACTGAGCAAGGTACTGTGCTTCTGAACTTACCAGAAACTCTCCTTTAACTTCCTTTATAGGCAAGCATCTCACTGACCTTTGGCTTTATACCTTGGAGTTCCAAGAGTCTTTAAGTACTCCTGAGGTAAGAAAAACTTGAGAGAGAAAGAGCTTTGCTTCCCCAAGCCATTTTCCTACGTCTTCCTTGTTGAGACCACGTCAGTTTGCCCTTCATTGGGATGAGATCATCTTCTGTCTGATTTTGAAACAGAGCTACTTGTGCAGTAGCCACAGCTTTATCGGATCTTGTTAACTAGGCAAAAATAAGTATTTTCTAGGGAAGCGTGAAAAGTTTCTGTTCTGCAGGTTGTTAGGAAGAAGGGCTGATAGTATTTCTTTAAAGACACTGTCATAGCTGAGGTTTTCATTCTTTGCTTACTTCTAACACCAGAGTGTTTTGCAGCAGGCTTCATGTCCCATGAACCTGACCTGTGAAGCTGCTTGTAGGGTGGCTCAAGGAGTCTGTGCCTGTGAGCAGATTCAAACACCAATGTCTTGTTCAGTTTCCATGGTGGAATTTAATAAAGGTACTGTTTATAGGAGGAAACCAGAAGTCTGCATAAACAGTTCTGATTTTGTCTCTTTGTTTAGAGACTGGGTTGGCTGGTTTGTTCTGTTGGTTTCCTTGTGCTCTTTCCATCTATTTCTCTTCTTTGAACTAGTCTCCTGTTTTACTGATACTTAAAAGTCAGTTTCTTTGGCTCATTTTATATGTATCCATTTAGCTGTGGGGCCTTTTCAGGCGCTCTTCATGGTGGAGCTCAGAAACAGTTGTGTAGACTCTTCCAGCAGATGTATTGGTTTTGGGGTGGTTTTTTTTTTTATATCATGTGTAAATGTGGAAGCCCTGGAACACCAGAATGGTAGTATACAAGGTTGCTTCTCAAAATCCATTGGCTTTTTGGTTGCAAAGAACTAATGAATAAACTAATTAATGATACACCTGGGAGAAGTGAAGTATCTGTCAGCAGACCCAAATTCTTACGGAGCACTGGACTTCTAGGCTTTCTTGGCTTCTTCAGTGTCTCAAATCAGAAGGTACCTTTTAAAGTATGTATGGAGATACACCTGTGAAAGACTGCAGCTTTCGTGACGAGTCTGGACTGTAGTGCTCTGAATTTGCTTACAAACTTCATATGCTCTCAGTGCAATTTACATGTGCTGTTGAACTGTGAACAGCCCTCTAACTCAGGCTCAGGGTGCACAGTGTTGTTCTGTTTCACCAGTTTAGGAACCCTTGGAGTGAAATGTTGAACATAATGTTGGTTTCCAGCATCTTCCCATGTACTTGTGGACACTTCTTGCTTGTTTGGATTCCTGTTTATCTTTTCTCATTATTTCTGTCTTGTGCACGTGTAAGAACAACATTTTGATAGAGGTGCTGCAGAGAGTCCTTGGTATTAATTTTTGAAGCCCTGAGTGCAGAGAGTCATGTTTTTTTGAAAAACCCAGTTCCTGTTTGAAATGCCTGACATGCAGTCCAGCATTCATCTGACCTTGTAATGTCTTGGGAGTTTTACAATCACTTTATCCTTTTCTTGTTTCCAGACATCTTTTTGGCCTTTGCAAGGCTTGGGCATACGCTGTTTTACTTCTTAGGAATGGTGTTACATGAGTTTCTGCTAATCACTTAAATGAATTCCACCAGCAGTGTGGTGCCTGAGAGAAGAACCCATAGAAACACCTGCTGAATATGATCCATGAAGGTGTGCCAGTGACTTTCAAGGGTTGGGGCCAGGTTCCAGGCTACCTAAGGTATCTGGTCAGGTAGACATCGAGTCAGCCTCTGAGAATAACGTGTTGTGAAAGACCAAAGATATGAGTATTTGGGGCTGTAAGATGTGCTTCGAATTGCTAGAAAATGTAGGGTGTTGATTCTGTTTCTGTAAGTCTTGAGAGCCACTGTTAAGCTTCGAATCTGCCCTCCTGGTTTTTTTCTGTATTTCTTTTCCCCACTCGTAGTTCAGTTGGGATACTGTTCTCTTTCCCACTGGTGGTTCAGTTGGGATACTGCTTTCTTTAGGTAGCCTAGACCAAGCTTCTTGCTGATAAATAAGTATGATGATGTCTATCAGCACATACATTGCCTGTCTCAGGTGCTAATGCCATTTCGTATGTGATGGCTTTTCCACCCATCTTTGCTCCTGCAGGTCACTGAGCTAAAAAGTGGTTCATTTCAACACATAAGATACAATGTAAGGGAGGGGCCAGTCACTCATGTAGCCCAGCAAGAACAGACTTAGCTGAACACCAATTTTATCTGAAATCCTGTGGGTTTTTCCCTCGTGTAATGTTTGCAGATAGAGGTGTAAGTGAAATATTACCCTTTCATATTTGTGCATATTGGTGTGCTCTCTACTTCTCATGGTGTAAGTGCAGTTGGCTCCTTGCTGGGAAAGTTGTTTCTGGTTGAAACTGAAAGTGAGTGCAAGTCCTGTTTTGAAACTAGTCAGGTTCAGTTCAGGCTGTATGATTTTAAATTCCCATCATGTAGGAGGAAGCTCTGTAAGTTATAACTATCAAATCTGGGCAAAGTCTTTCTGGTTTTGGGAGACCAGAGATATTCCTGTGTGTGACTGGCAAGTTGAGGAAGACTTTGGTGAGCTACAGAACAAAAATAATGACTGTGTCATCTCTAGTCTGAGGGGAGTTTTCTTGCATGATAAGGTCTCATCAGCTCATTAGGTAGTTAGCTTTTTGAAATAATGAGCTAAGTGTATTCTTTAATAAAGAGCTTGATTTGGAACTTCCTGGCATGGTGTGTGCTACAGGTGTAAGCAGGCATCTGTTTCTTGACTGACTCCTGCTGTCTTGTTTGATGTCATATCCCAGCCAGAAGAGAACTGAACCTGATGTCTGCTCAGAACTCCTTACTGTGCCATGTTCTCTGAAAGCCCACAGGTTTATGCCAATAAATTTTGCTGGATTCAAAAAGGTCTAAAAGGTTGCTTGGTTACTATGTCACAAGGAAGTTTTTCAGATGGAGAATTCAGAGTTTTATAAAAGCAGTAGCATGGAATGCTGATAACCTGCTGAAAGTGATTCTGCTCTTAGGAGGTCTGTCTTTCATTGTATCAGGAGCATAAATACAGCATCTTCCTTCTAATGAAGGAAATCAATCCTTATCATTGTCACTTATTTCTGATTAGACCTTAGTATTTTACAAAGTGAAACAAAATTGGGAGGTAGCACTTTTTTTCCTTTCTACAAGTTGTGTGGAAGAAACAAGTCTTACGTGGTCATTCAAAAAGAAGTTGCAACATTCAGCGTTCTAAGAGGACAATAAGCCAGTTCATATGGCAGTTTTAAAAACAGGGTATCAGTGAGGAAGTTGATGGAGGTTTCCTTTCATCAACTTCAAGAATTTTTTTTCCCTCTTGTTTACTTTTGTAATGAAATACAGATTTCATTTGGCAAGTAAGAGGGAATAAAATCAGCATAGTAATGCACTTGCAGCAACAAGTAACAGGACTTATTCTTACACATTTGCTCAAAAGCTCTTAGTTTGTTTAGCACTTTTGTCATATGCTCTGTAAGCAAAACGTGCGAGTTGTAAAAAGAGCTGCAGAAAACTGTTCCTCATGATCCTGGGAAATTTTTATCTTTGTAAAGAGTCCCCCGGGGTGTGGCATACATTTAAGAATACCCACACCCCACCTCTGCCCCAAAGCAGCGCATATATGGGTATGTTCTCAGTCAAAGGCAATTTATAGAGATTTGGCATAATCTCTAACTAAGTGTTGCTTTCTCTTGGTGGTTTTGCAGCTCAAAAATTGAGCTTCCACTTCTGGCTGTCGTGCAGGTTTTTTCTGTTACTTTTTCCCACTGAAGATACGAAGGGTAGCTTTTCTTAAATCTCAAGTTTTGGGAAGAAGGCAGAATTCTCTGCTAATGTACAGGTGTTTGTTTTCATATTTACATGCCCAAGATTTCCTGTTTGGGGGTAAAAATTCTTATGATTGCACTAACTTGTGGAACCCTAATCTTCCACAGATGTAGTATCTCTGCCGTGTGTTAGTATTTGTAGATACTTCTTGTGTTGTCATTAAGAGCTGCATTTTATATGAGTGCACGTGTTAAGTTTGCAATCCACATAAATGCATGCAGTGAATTTACCAGCATAATAAGGATTTGGGTTTGGCGAAAGTTGGTCAGTGTCTTTGTGCGGGGAGTTAAATGTTTATATGGGTAGCAAAAGAACCGTGTGCTGCGAGTAACTGAGGAAGAATTGAGGATGACTGACGGTGGATTGGAATAGCTTTATTTTTTATTTCAGATTTCGACCTATTAAAGGAAGGCAAGAAGAACTCAAAGAGGTGATTGAACGTTTTAAGAAAGATGAGCACTTAGAAAAAGCCTTCAAGTCCTTGACGTCAGGTGACTGGGCCCGGCACTATTTTCTTAACAAGAACAAAATGCAGGAAAGGTTGTTCAAGGAACATGTAGGTGTATTTGTAATTAATGTGCTTTTTCAGATGGTTGAAAGGCAAAGAAAACGTAAAAGTTTCTTAAGAATGTAGCAATAGTAAAGCAACCGAGTGCTCTGTTATATGTTGTTTTATTGTTTTTTAAGAGAAACTTCCTTTGTTTTTAAAGCCTAACTAGACACACCCTCCTTTTTTTTTTTTTTTTGTGGACTTGTATTGCCTTTTATTAATAGAGTGTAGAAAGGAAGGGATTTTTTTTCCTCTTTATTGTTTGTTTGTATTGTGATTTGGTTGGGGGTTTTTGTTTGGTTGGGGTTTTAGGGTTTTTTTTGCTTACAGCTGTTGTAAATCAAATTGGGTGACAAAGGAAGGCAAAGGAAAAGGGAGTAGCCTTGTCACCTCAAAACACCTCAGTTGTTTTGGTATAGGGGCTTTCTGTGGGAGTGTTATTCCTCCTCCAGTTCCCACACCCCAAATCCGTTTGGTATGTAGCATAAAAGTTTTTGATTCTCAAAATTGAAAGCAAAAAAATCATAATATTGTTTACTTAACAAAAGGAAAGATGCTTCTTCAGGAAGGAATATATTTTTTCCAGGTACAACCAAAAGGAATTTGGCCTACTTTAAAATGCACCAAATATAGTAATGCAGGAGAGAGTTAGCAGAAAAAAGTTCTGCTTTGTCAAAGTGGTTTTTTGAGTAACACAATCACACTTCAACTGGAAAAAAATGATTCAACGGTCCCTGAATTCGGCATCTAGGTTTGGTGTGGAAGTAATACCTTTTTTCAGAACGTCAAATAATAAATGGATTTCTATAGATTATTAGGTCTCAGTGGTTCTGAAAGATAGGAGATTTCTTGAATACAACTACTCAGTGATTTTAAGAAAAAAATATCCATTTTCATTAGTTGGACCAATTTTGTACCACTCCAGGTATCTTTAATTTTCTTAAACTCTTTAGATAATCACATTACCTGTGTGAGGATTCCTGCAAGTCACTGTGAAAAAATAAGAGCAACATAGTATGTATAGCTTAAACATACAGAAAAATAATAAAACGTATAGAAACACATTTCAGCAGACAGTATCCCGCTCCAGTATCCATTTGGTGTGTGTTTTTGTACAGTTCACTTTCATTATTTATATAAGAAGTTCCTCACTGCTTTCATTTTGCCTGTAACAGACAAGTACTGGGCTTTTTCATTGCAGGTATTTATTTATTTACGAATGTTTGCAACTGACAGTGGGTTTGAGATACTGCCTTGTAACCGGTATTCTTCTGAGCAAAATGGAGCCAAAATTGTTGCAACGAAAGAATGGTAAGAAATACAGATTACTCTTGCATTCTGTTTCTGTCAATTATCTTGAAAGAATCTAAAGAAATGTATTAAAAAGTGTGATTAAGAATTAAAACTGCAACCAATGAAATAGATAGTTTTGTATTGTTACTTGCAAATTGAATTTTCTCTGTTTTTCCAAAGTACTTAATACAGGATCCATGCCTCTGGAAGATACGCCTTTGTATATTTGGGCCTATGCATATAGTGTTCGTGGTACAATTTTTTTTTAAATCCTGTTTTCAGTCAGATAATTGTTTCTCTCTACTCATGAGTTGTTAGCCTCCCATGAGAAACACAACATAATGGCAGCTTTGTTACACAGCAAATAATTGTGGGGGAAATGAGTTTTTTGCCTTTTTTAAATGGGTGTTATTTGCATATTTTGATTGTGCGAGATAAATCTCTCCTGGAAACACAAGGCTGGAACCCCAGTGTATTTCCCCATCTCATTTTGGCACTTTTGAGTTTCATTATAAGCATGTGTGTGGCAGCAGCAGCAGCAGATTCTGGCTTAATTCCGATTTTAAAATCAATTCAAACGTACACACCGGTTGTATGAGCTTTGCTTTGTGGCAGTACCCATTCATACCAGCACATCTGAGGTGAGGAAATGCTGTTATCTTCACGCTGGGATCAAGGGGCTGTATACCCTGCTGGTGGCAACACAACCTCCACATGTTGTAGAGAAAGCTTTAAATAGGCTGAGGCCAGTTTCCAGCTATTTGTGACCAGAGCTGAAAGTTCCACAATCGTGATACAACCCAAAAAATACTGATTGGGGTTTTTTTCTTGTTGGTTTTTTTGATTGAATTCACCCCTTGGCTGATTCTTTGGGGTAGAAGCTTTGCATGTAGGTGCGTTGAAAATAGATTAACTTTTCATGCTCAAAATCTTGAGTGGCCTGAGAAGTGAGCAAGACAGGAGGGATGCTTCTTAACCCTGCTGATATCTGGTAACCTGTTGAGACTCAAAACTGGTTAGAGTTCTCAGCGCTCTCTGTCAAAGGAGAAATTTGCACTTAAAAGGCTTCGCTTCTATTTTGTGTCTTTCATGTACCTTTAGTATTTCCATGTTTGTCTCTGTCAGAGTAATCTGGCCAAAATATGGAATGGCCATTCTGAAGAGCAGTGGAAACAACGCCCACACAGGAAAATGGAAACTCTGTGCTTCTACTAGGCTGAGCATTCAGTGCCTCTGCACTGCTCTATTTGTGATGGCACATTGGCTCTGCACACAAAGGCTTCGTGGTTTTATTGATTTTGTAGGTGTCTGTCATTCCCTCGCCTCACTCTATTTCAAGGACCAGCTTCATGCTGAAGAACTACTTGTGAGAGAGGAAAACATCTTGCTTGAATTCCAGCCTTCATTTGAGTCATTACTGGGCCTCGTTTAAAAAGCCATGGAGCTCTAAGCATTTTCATTATGCTGGGTTTTCCTGGCCACAGGAAGAAGTATAGGAAACACAAGCAGGAGCAGCTGGAGGAAGTCAAAATTTCTGAAGTGGTGATGGGGAGGGAGTGTACACAAATGAAAAGATCTTGCTTTTGGTTTTAACAATTGCAGAAGCTGAAGTAATCAACTCTTGCAATTTCTTGCCTGCGGTCTCAGGAAATTGTAGAAACAATGGTGGTAATTGTTTCTGACGTCAGATTTGATGTAATTGATTCTATAACAACTTTTCTTTCTGTGAAATTATTTTGTAGTTTTGGCACATGTAGTCTTATTTCTGCAACTCTTTTTACATTAAAGGAAGCGAAATGATAAAATAGAATTACTTGTGGGCTGTATTGCTGAACTATCAGAAATGGAAGAAAACATGCTGCTGAGACATGGAGAAAATGACTTCAGCGTCATGTATTCCACACGAAAAAACTGTGCACAACTGTGGCTTGGTCCTGCTGCATTTATCAATCATGGTGAGTAGTAACTATAGGAAGCATGCTGAAGGGCATAAGATATTCAGAAATGTTGTATGTGAGCCGAACAGCACAGGAGCTTGGAGAAAACTGTGAATCTGGCATACTGTATTACTGTAGGAAAAAAATACGATTGGGATTTTCCCAGCCAGACCTGATCAGCTGTGAAACTCAGAGAAGGCTCTAGGAAGTGATACCCTCTTCCTTGCAAGAGACTTTGGAACTGTCAGCTAAATTAGTGAGCATGTTGTGGCTCACCTTGAATTCTTTGTGAGCTCAGTCAATAGTAACATCTTTTAGGTGAACTTCTTATGGCTCTTTAACCTTTTGCACAGAAGCTTAGCTGACTTTGTTGCATTTGTGTGCCAAAGGAAGAGCAGGTAGGATTTAAGATGGAGTTGTTTGCCCTAAAGAGGGGGGAAACTGGACATTTATGGTAGCATAGGGAAGAGCTCAGAAACACAGCTATACCAAAACAGGTATCTTTGGATTGTATGGCTTTGTGCAATAATAACTTCCAGTATTTAGTTGAGATTCTGCAGTTATTGAAGTCAGAGTGAATCCTTACTTTAGATATCTACAACTATTCATGTTTCAGGTCTTATCCACAGTTAATTGACTTTATCTTTTGGACCTTTTTCAGATTGCAGACCTAACTGTAAGGTAAGCAAAACTTATAAATAAATAAATAAAGTACCCCACTTTTTTTTCTTTGTCCTTCTGACTTCTGTTCCCTAACTGTTTTATTTCTTACTCAGATACTGTGCAGCCTTAATGATTAACTTTTTCTTCCCTTCCTGTCATTTCCTTCCCCAGTTTGTATCAACGGGCAGAGATACAGCATGTGTGAAAGCTCTAAGAGATATTGAACCTGGAGAAGAAATCTCTTGTTACTACGGAGATGGGTTTTTTGGAGAAAATAATGAATACTGCGAATGTTACACCTGTGAAAGGTATGCATTGTTGTAAAGAGCTTTTAAATGGAATTGGGCATATTCATGATCTATTTTGTGAAGCTGAAAGTCCTTGATTATGAGTACTCAGATTTCTGGACAAAAAATAATTGCTTCCTACCTATTTGCTATAATGATTTTTCTGTGTTGTTACAGAATGGTGATGATTTCTGAGAACTCTGTGTTCTCTTAATCTTTTGATTCTCTGTTCTGGAGATTAGCCCAAAATGAGACAGAAGAAAAACAGGGGTGTAGATTCTTAAAAATATTTGTACTGAATAAAGCAGTTACGGCTTCTACAAGACCCCTGTGAACTGATCCCCAGCTTTTGCTCTTCTTTGCACTAGACAAAGCAAATTCCATTAACGTTTTATTTGTGGACCTGAAGTTCTCTTCTGCTGGGAATGGGCGAAGTAGTTTTTCACCCAGTGTTGTTAGAACTTGGGGGTTTGTGTATTTGTAAATACCTGCTGGTTTGGACAGTATTTGCCTCTCTCTGTCCATCACTCAGTATTTGTTTTTCACATGTACTGTCCCAACCTGGTTTCTTCACAAAATCGGTTGAAAGAATTCCATAGTTGGTTTTTGCCATGTTGAAACTTCTGCTCACTGTGTGAGCAGGGAGGCTCAGCATCATCTGGGAGAGCCTCACTCAGTTCCAAGAGGAGCTGCATAGAACTCACTGTTCTGTTTGATCTAACTGTAGGAAGAAAAACCCTATAAAGGACAAAGTATTGCTCATATTGAGAAATAGCTTAGTGCACCTGCATATAAATAGTTTAATAATCCTACTTTCATTTTTACTGGCTACTTTGGTCACTAACAAATCTTGAAATTAAAGGGAAAACCCTCTGGTATGAACTTCCAAGCTCACGTGATGTTGGTAGGTCATTCCAAGCGAAGGGTGCAATCTCAGACTTTATCTTGGAGCTGCTAGTGAAAATGTACTTCAGTCCTGGAGACTGTTAAGTGTTGAATAAATGGGAACAGGAATTGTTCTTCCCTTGTTAGACGGAGTGATGTGGGGTTTTTCTCAAGCTCTTTTGATCATTGATTTCAGTGTAATACGGACATACTTTCTTTTTCAGGACAAACTAATTTTGTGTGTCTGAACATTTTCATTAATTTGTCGGTTTTGTATTTTAAGTACATGAAAATGTTACTTTTTAAAGCTAATGTTTGGGTAATTCTAACTTTAGGAATCTGCTTTTCACTTACAAGGCTGTGGTAGAAGCAATCAGATATATAAGATTTTATTTTGGGGGGAGTTAGCAAAGACTCATGTTTTTTCTTGTTTCAAGACTGATGAGGCAACAGTCGCTCTGTACACCACAAAAAAATTAGTATTTAAGTGTCTCAATTTTAACTATCTTGTAAAGAGTGTTAATTTGCAATGTTAAAATGCTAGGATCTTCTTCTAAGGATCTGTGGATATGTTTGGAGCAGTGGGAGATTTGGCTCAGTAGAATTTCTTTCAAACCTCCAAAAGTCATCACCAGGAAGATTTGCATCTCTCTACATACATCCATGTACTCTTCCTAGGTGATCCTGCTGTTCTTGCTGGCCAGCTGAGACATTTAGGCACCCAAGATGACAGGTAGAAGACAAAACAACCCACAAAATGCTAACCAGTTCTGTGGCTATTGGTATCATTGATCCAGATACACCTGGGATCCAAACTACTGTATATAAAACAAAGCTCTAAGTTTACATTAAGATTTATTAATACCTTGTGTCCTCTTTTTATTTGTAGACGTGGAACTGGTGCTTTTAAATCAAGAGTGGGATTGCCAGCACCTACTCCTGTGATAAACAGTAAATATGGACTGAGAGAAACAGACAAACGATTGAACAGACTTAAAAAGTTGGGTGACAGCAGCAAGAATTCAGACAGCCAGTCCGTCAGCTCTAACACTGATGCAGATACCACTCA
Organism: Melanocharis versteri; assembly: GCA_013397845.1. Lineage (NCBI taxonomy): Eukaryota > Metazoa > Chordata > Aves > Passeriformes > Melanocharitidae > Melanocharis > Melanocharis versteri. The sequence continues at coordinate 300,554 of VZTG01006657.1, forward strand.
GGAAAAAGGTAATGCAAGTAAGTAAGGGGAAAAGCTTGGAGTCATTTAAGGCTTCACAAAAACATGGAAAACTTTCAGAGTGATGGAATTCCTCTCCTACTGTTGAGATGCTTCTCATATACTGGTCGTTAAAACTAACTTATTCAGGAATCTGAAGGCAATTTAAACAGCAAATTCATGGTTTTCCACAAGTGTTTGAAGAATAGGTGGTATGTTCTTCTTTTGTTTTCTTTTTTTAATATCAAAAGCAAATATTTATAAACATGTCAGTTAAAGTCCTGCCAATAATTTCTGTATTTCAAAATACAGTAAACTACCACAGGCAGTAGTATGGTTTAGGAAAGAAAACATACATAGTTTGGATTCTTAGGAAAAGAATTTTAAAATAAATACTCTTAGTAGATATCATTAAACAAATAGTCATTTCCTATAGAGGTCTTTTAAACTGGGCAGCTCTTCCCTTTCCACATCCCAGATTAATAGTTCAGGCACCTCTTGTGCAGCAACAGTTTTCAGTTAGTAATTTCAGAAGAAACTGGAAGGGATTTTTGTTTGTGATCTTCCTGCAAGACTTCTCTCCATGGAGTAGTGAGTATGATTTATTTGCTTTCCCCACTTCCCCACCTCCACCACCCTCAGTATGGGCAAAATACAAATAATTTAAACTTTGATTTAACTGGTAAACAGGTTTGGAGCTACATAAAATACTGCGGTTCCAGCTGTCTCCTGTTTGCTGCTGTGATATTAAAAAAATGAAACACAAAAACAAAACATAAAAACCCAACCAACCAAAAAAAAAAAAAAAAAAAGGAAAAAAAAAACCTAAGAAATGTCCCCAAATCTTTTTATGGTGTCTAATTACCAGTATTTAGAGTTGCACCTGTGTTGAGCAGACAAAACTCCTTTGCTTGCGGCAGTAGGCAGTAGTTTCACCTGAAACTGAAACCATTACTTTAGATAAGATGTTTGGGGTTTTTTCCTCCTTCTCTAGGAAAAAAATACTGGAGATAATACTAGATCATGCTGATCCTCAGATTTTGCTGGAATAATACTCAGCAAAACCTGTGGATAATGTCAAATAGATTTTTTTAAAAATCGGTAGAAGAAGAAACTCAGTAAAAACCCAGCTTGGTGTAGTGGGGGTAGTGAGGGGAGGTGTACCTGGAAATCTTGATGTACTTGAGGCCTGTTTGGTAATTCCTTTCATGTGTTGAGTTGCAAGTTAAGCAGCCTCATTTCTTACTACATACTATCTATCCTGTCTCACGGATTTTTTTGAAGTGCTCCAAATAAATGAAATAACTGCAGTATTTGGGAGTGGGAAATTCAGGATATAGCAGTGTCATAACAAAACTGCTTTTTTCTTTTTCAGCTAACAGAAAATCTTCAATTGGCGTAAAAAAGAACAGCAAAAATAGAACGTTAACCAGACAGTCTATATCAAGAATTCCAGCATCATCAAATTCTACCTCATCTAAACTAACTCATATAAATAATTCCAGGGTACCAAAGAGACTGAAAAAGCCTGCAAAGCCTTTACTTTCAAAGATAAAGTTGAGAAATCAGTGCAAAAGGCCAGAGCAAAAGAATGCTTCTCGAAAGCTTGAAATGGGAAATTTAGTTCTCAAAGAGCCTAAAGTAGTTTTGTATAAAAACTTGCCCATTAAAAAGGATAAAGAATTGGAGGGACCAGTCAAAGTTGCAGTCTCTAGCGGATGCTTAACGAGGCATGCAGCGAGAGAACATAAACTGAATTCTGTGAAAGGTGCTCATGAGCATGGTGATATTGCACCCTGCACGTACATCACGAGGAGGTCGATGAGAACAAGGATGAGTTTGAAGGAGACCTCTGACACAAAGCTTGAACCAAATACGTTGGATAGCTATAAGAGTAACTTGACTGGAACACAATCGGACATTGCACAGCAGCAGTCTCGTGCGTTAAACGACAACGATGTGGCTCATGGACCATCACATAAAGGGGAGGGTCGGTGCCAGAAAAATGATGCAGGCACATCAAAAAAGAAATCTCGACAAGGAAAGCTTGTGAAACCATCTTCAAAAACAGAGGAAACTGATACTATGCACAACACGCCTGTGAAAGATGAAGTACCAGATTTGATTAGTTCTCATTCAGAACTCGAAGAGAGGAAAAACGTGGTAGACACACCTGTTGGCTTTAAAGACTGTATCCCTGGATCTGGTGGCTGCTCTGTAACAACTGACAATTTTAAAGCAAAAGACAGCTTTAGAACTGCAAAAAGTAAAAAGAAAAGACGAATCACGAGGTATGATGCACAACTTATCCTTGAAAATAGCTCTGGGATCCCTAAACTGACTCTTCGTAGGCGCCATGATAGCAGTAGCAAGGCAAATGATCAAGAGAGCGATGGAATGAATTCTTCAAAAATAAGCATAAAATTAAGTAAAGACCATGAAAAAGATAATAATTTATATGTAGCAAAGCTAAATAATGGGTTTAACTCAGGATCAGGCAATAGTTCAACAAAATTAAAAATACAGCTAAAACGAGAGGATGAAAACAGAGGGACATACCCAGAGGACCTTCATGAAAATGGTGTGTGTTGTAGTGAAACTCTCTCCCTTTTGGAGTCGAGAATGGAAGTAGATGATTATGGTCACTATGAGGAGGAAACAGCAGATGAATCTTCATCAGAAGAGGACGATGAAGAGGAAGATGACTATGATGATGAATTTGATGACTTTATTCCTCTTCCTCCAGCGAAGAGATTAAGGCTTATTGTTGGCAAGGATTCAATAGATATTGATATTTCTTCCAGGAGGAGAGAAGATCAGTCTTTAAGGCTCAATGCATAAGCTTATAGGTCTGAAACTGACCTGGATGTCATTTCTAAAAAAATTTAAAATAATTAAAAAAATAATAATAATTAAAAAAACCAACAAAAATTCCATTTGATTATTCCTCAACTAAAGAACTTTCTGAAAAACTTAGTGGCAGCACTTCTTTATTCACCTATCAACGTAATATTGTAGAAAGTGTACAGCATACTGACTCTTCTTAAGTCTGATTTGTGCAGATTTTTATTGTACTTTTTAATAGCCTTCTTATGTGCAATTCCGAGTTAGAGGTAATGCTCTGTTGTAAAATAAAGGCTCAAGCAAAGTTATGAAATTGCATCAGATCTTTCCATGCAGGACAATGAGAATACAGTGTGGCTACAGAATTATTTTGATCAGTAGGAGCGTTAGTTTGCTCTTACAATATTTGACTAAACAATTTACAAAATCATAGTAGCAGCATAATAAGGTTTTCTAGTATATGTTAATATCACCAGCAATGATCTACAGCTTTCCGATTTATTTGCTAGATGGTTTTTCCCCCTTGGAGTTTGTCAGTTTTAACACTGTATGCTGTCCCAGACGTACTGTTTGTGGCCTTTGTTATAGTAGCAAACCGTTGGTTGGAAGTCAAATTGATTTCTTTAAAAAAAGAGAAAAAAATATGAAAAGGTGTTGACAATTTGCTGACTTTTTAGTACATTATATGTACAAGGGTAGCAGTATGCAGAATAAAGTTTGGATATGGTGTATTTATTGCTTGTTACGTAAATTAAACACCTTGTATTTAACACTTTTCAATACTTTTAGATAAAATTGTTCTTTGCAAGAATGATTGGTGCTTATTTTTTCAAGAATTTGCTGTGAAATAATGTGATTACGACGGGCAACATTTATCCAATGAACTGCAGCTATCCTAAATTGGTTCTTCATATTTTTCTGTTGCACTTGTAAAATGCTACAAGGAATTTAAAGAAAAATCTATTCACTTTAACTTATGATAGTTTTATCAAATTAAAAACAACTAAGTCACAGCTTTTGTTCTGTGGTAACCTATGAATTGTTTGTCTTTTAAGAACCAGTTGTAAAAGACTGAAAAAATATGTATATGTTGTAAATATTTGTGTGTTGTGAGAAATTTTGTCATAAGAAATTGAGATAACTTGCCAGAAGGGTTTTTAAGTTTAGAAATACATCCATGCCAATAAAATAGGAAACTGTAAACCTAGTTTTAAACTCTGCATCAGTTGGAGTTCTTTGCTCATACATAGTTCACTTAATACTTCAGAGTCTGCTTTATAACAATGAAGAGCATCAGGGCAATCTTTGGCTCTTTGGTTTTTAATAAAAGAATGTTAGGAAACTTCTGGGCACAATGGATTGTTTGTATGTATAAATCAGCTTCTTTCTAAGCCATTTCTTTCAAACAGGTCTGAAATGTCAGAGTTGACATAACTGTATATTGCTTTGGTCTGTGGTATTTGTGTTTCTACTCAGCCATGGATTAAGGTTTTGAGTTTTTGTATCTAGAGGTGTAGAAACACAAGTTTCATCCTAAAACAGGTGCTGTTGGGTCGGCTGAATCCGCTGTTGGCTGCTCAGGATTCTCATGTCAAGTCCAACTCTATCTGCCCTAAAGATCAAGAGCTTGAGTTACATGGCTACCGTGTTACCCAGTGGTGAAAGCGTTAGTGGAGAGAATTAAGTGTAGAATTGAACCTAATACTTGTAACTTTGTCAGTGTCTTGGAAAGGCCTTCTGTCATGCCAGGGTGTGTATGTTTTTAGAACATGGGTGGGTCTGTCTGTGCAGTCCATGGCTCATCCTGTTAGACCTTGGCCTTCAGTTCAGGGAAGAATGCATGAATGCTTTGGTGAGTATGCTCACAGCTGTGGTGGCTTGTCTTGTGAGGTCTTTACTTATACGCTATCACAAAATGGGTTAAAAGAGAGAGAGATGGGTTATTAAGGGTTTGCCTTGAAGTAGAAAGTGTCCAGGAAACAGCCAATGACAGATGATGCGAATGACAGCTCTTTTCTCCAGAATTCACAGGCGTTGTCCCTGGGTGCTGTGCCCTACAAGGATTTCTGGCTGTACCAGCGGAAGCTGAACACAGTCTCTGCACACTTTTGCTTGCAGCCCTTCTGTCCCTGCTGCTCCTGCTTGCTGGTTCATACTCAGTGCTCCTGTGGCAGCCTCGGTGGTTGTAATGAGGGGGGTTGGTTTGCAGAAATGTCATTCACCTGAGCATGTGAGGGAAAGGGGGGCAATGCAGCAACTAAACATTGCCCACCACTGTAGGTATTTATGACCAGTGTGCCCGAGAGCAAGGTTTAGGGCTTGCTAAACCAGCCTCAAGCAATGAGAGCAGATGATAAACAGGGAAGAAATTGTAAGTGAATCCTGCGCTTAGAGGGAGAAGCTGTTTTCCTGGAAGGGATGATCCTCCAAACTCATAGTTCGGCCAACCCCTTAATGACAGCTGCTTTCCTTTTCCTTTAGTGTGAAGGTAAGTACAAGTAACTCTCTGGGCACCAGGATCTCTGGATTGGTCTTGTTCATTGAACAGCCCTCTTGGAGAATCTGGAACAAACACTCCTGGTCATTCCCGTGGCCATGTCCTGCTATACAGAGGTTTGTGTTACAGATACCTTGAGAACAGTGAAATGTGTTTCCCCAAGTGGGTCAGGCAGGCAGGGCTTCCACAACCCCAGTCGTGCCCCCTTCCCCTGATGCAGGAAGTGGGCATTTTTCTTTCATCATCTCTATGTGAATTTGTGGATCTCAATGTTTCTATAACCTTAGTAGCAGGGGAAGGTGGATGTTTGTCACCTGTATGAGAACCTGACAACTTGGCCATGTTTCTTGTCCAGATGGCAAAGCAATGAGCTGTGGAGCTCATAGTGATTTGACTGTCAGGGGCCCTGTCTAGCCTTGATGTTTCATTGCCCAAGATACAGGTAAGAAAAGATGCCACAGCTGAGTAGATTTGGGGTGACCACAGCACCTGTTAGCCGGCTGAAGAACTGGAGGAAGCCTGTAATAGACTGGCTTTGCCCGCTCGTTGTGGGTTACATGTAACGGGTTGTTGGGCTATAAAGGAAACATCCCAACCACTATGAAAATGGCAGGCTGGCTGCAGATGGGGGAGGTTCCTGTCACATGCAGTTGTGCTGCCACCCCCTCACATACCCAAAGTATGTTCATGTCTGCTTTTGACTGGGGTTTATTTCTGATTTCTTTTTGTGCATTTTGTCTAATACTGCCAGTTTATCTTCTTTAAAATCAGCTCAGAAGCAGAATTCCTTTGCTCCCTGTATTTGTATGGTTGACTGTCCTTTTTAGAATGAAAGGTTGAAGGCTTGGGAGATGTGCGGAGTGAGACCTACTGAAAATCAGCTAAGTTTGCATTGTATCTTCTAGTATCATGCCTTTTCCTAAATCCCCCTCCCCAGTAAGTATTCTCTTGTTTGGGCTGGGTCTTAAGTAAACCAATGGCCTTGCATAATCTCTGTTGCCCCTTCCTTAACGCTTGATTTCACAAAGTAAGGAGGTTATGGTAGGTTGCTGTTCTTTAGCATCACTTCATGGCATTTATTTGCTCTTTTTTGCCTGCTATAGCTCCCACTTTTTGCCAACCAAGGGAACTTCTGTGGCAGTTGTGCTTGAGTTTACATACTTTGTTTACAAATATATTACTTTTTTTTTTATTATTGCAAGGTTGTTTCGGTGTTACTCTTCCCCACAAAGGAAATCCATGACTTCTTCCCAGGCAGCTACATTTGATTTAACTGTAATTTTACTTGGATTCATCCTTGCAAGGAATTTGATCTGAACAGTTCCTGCCACAGGCGCAGAGATTATGTCGTGGTGGTGTTGGAGGACTCCTTGTTGCACCTGCATGTATCTCAGTGCTGAAACAGATATGGGGCCAGTGAAACAGTGTTGCTTGGGAACGGCCTTAGCTTAACAAGCAGAGATTTGTGTGTTCGGCAGTGAGTTTCAGACAAGTGTGAAACTATCAGTGGATCCGACAAACCATAGGTTTTTCCACTGGTGCTTTATGATGTTCATCAGAAGTCAGTTCTATTTCATAATTAGTTTTTTAGTCTTTTTTTTGCTTCTGTCCCCATTCATTTAAGAGTTTGACTTGATGATCCTTGTGGGTCCCTTCCAACTCAGCATATTCTGTGATTCTGTGTAATTTCCATGTTTGGCCTACTTTACAACAGAATAGGTGGTAAACTGGTAGATCCAATAAAATGTGGCCAGCAGGTCAAGGGAGTGATTCTTGCCCTGTACTGTGCTGCTGTAAGATCCTACCTGGAGTGCTGTGTCCAGGTCTGGAGTGCTCAGCACAGGAAAGACACAGACCTGTGGAGCAGATGCAGAGGAGGGGCACAGAGATGGTCAGAGGGCTGGAGCACCCTACACTCAGTGGGGCTGGAGGCTGAGAGAGGACAGGCTGAGAGAGCCGGGGTTGTTCAGCTTGGAGAAGGGCCCACAGAGACCTTAGAGCACCTTCCAGCACTGAAAGGGGGCCTGCCGGAAGGCTGAAGAGGGACTTTCCACAAGTGATAGGACAAGGGGCAATGGCTGTATACTGCAAAACAGTAGGTTTAGATTAGATGATGGGAAGAAATTCTTTACTGTGAGGGTTGTGAGACACTGGATCAGGTTGCCCAGAGAGGTTGTGGATGCCCCATCTCTGTAAGTGTTCAAGGCCAGGCTAGATGGGGCTCTGAGCAACCTAGTCTAGTGGAAGGTGTCCCTGTCCATGGCAGCGGGGTTGGAATTAGATGATCCTCAAGGTCCCTTCCAACCCAAATCATTCTATGATTCTGTGATCTAAGGTAGAGAATGACAGTCAGAGAAATGTAATGCATAGGACATGACTGTATTCATATTTGCACAAACCTTGTGTATGCAGCATTAGGACCAGACTGCTGGATAGTTCAGGGCTACCAAAATCTCTTGGATTCTGCTGAATACCAGGACAGAAGGGTAGTCTTTCCAGATTGAGAGATTTAAGTTCCCTTCTGTAGCCCAAGCACAAAGCCCACTGCAAGTGTTCTGAAGCCAAAGATTAGCCACAGCCCATCCAGTCACAGTAGGCAACAGTCTGGAAGGGATTACCTTCCCATAACACCAACTCGCTAATGCTTCACCAGACAACACTTCCCAACTTCAGGAGTAACAGCGAGCTTTGAGATCCAGCCTTGGGTGTGCCCTTGTTGCTAAGGAAACTCTCGTGTTGGACCCTGCTGATGCCAGGACCTGTTTGGTCTGAGCCATACCAGCTTTGCTCTAATGACATGTCTGGATGGACTGGACATGCAGGACTTTCTGAGACTTGAAGAGGGGGAAATGCCAAGAGAGAAAAGCTATGAGGAGTGTTTGGTAGGAAGAGAAGGTGTTTGCTGTCAGTGAGGACACACCGGTTAGGTAAGGGATGAGCTGATCCCTGTCTCATGCCTGCTTGTGTGTCAGGCAGGGCTGTCAGTAAATGTGATAGAATAAGACATTATGGATAGTGTTATTACACTAATCAGTAATTAGTTCATATGTGTATATCCCTTCTCACAGCACTGTCAGGCAGAGCACATGGATACCACGTCAATGGCATCAAGCATCCAGTTAAATAGAACACTTCCCTGCTGGGAAATACTTGGGTCACACAGTGCTCTCTTCTTCCACCTGGAGTGTTTAATGTTTTACCCCATCTTCAACTCCTTCCTTGAAGGGCTTTTCCAATATCACACTTCTGTCCCATGCAGCTGACCTGCACACAAGACGCAGCTGCTGTCCCAGAAGTGTCTGGAATCTGGAAAAAGACACCTCACAACTTGTGGTAAGGGGTTCACCATCAGCAAGAGCCCTGAGCAGTGCTGCTGGCAGGTGCTGCACCAAAGCAGCCAAGAGCAGCCCTGCCACTGGGAACAACGTCCCAACACTGGCACTGCTTTGCTGCCGTGATGGTTGAACTGGGTGACATCACTATTGATGTGAGAGCTTGTGCACTGCAAATGCCAAAGGGGCAGGAATCTGGGAGAAGGAAGTGGAAGGCAAAATTCAAGCCTGGTGGCATTCTCTGCCTTCAGCACTCTCAAGTTTCCAGCAATGATATTACCTCCCCCTCAGGATGTGATGTTGGGTTCTGAGAAAAGCTGAGGTGTATCCCCCTTCCCACACACAGTTGTGATGATAAATCACCAATGGAAAAATGATCCATCTGGCTCTCTTAGTCTGACCCTACCTCGTAGTAAGTACCTAAATGGTAACCTTTATCTGCATCCCTAGTCTTGCTGGAAACAGAGGCACTGCTTAGATGTGTAGCTTTGGAATTGTGCTTTATGTAAGACCCTTTGGGAAAAGAGCTGTCCTCTCCAATAGCATTTCTGTGGCACTGTCAGATTTCTTTTGGACATAACTTGAATTCTAAATGTCTTAGGTGTATCATTCCTGTACCAAGAGAAAATAGTGTTATTCTTGTGGTGTTTTAATCCTTAAGAGTACCCAGCTGTAGCCTTAACTTCAGAATTGGGGTGACTGAATTCTGGTTGTAAGCACTTTGCATGAGCAGGATACTCGCGCCCTGTTTCTTTCCAAGGTGCTTGCAAGAGAATTCCTACCTTGCTACAGAAATATTTTTCAAAATGCTTTTCTTTTCCTCCTTTTCTTTCAGTTTGTAAAGAAATCCTAAAGTGAATAAAACTCGAAGCAATACTGTCTGCAATTCCAGAGCTGGCTTGCAAAAATGTTCCAAGTGGTAAAAAGATAAAACTTAATTGATCGACAGCAGGGCAAAATCTTTGCAACTGACTTTGAAATACAATTTCTCTCAAATAAATAACCTCTCATTTTTGAACAAACTAACAAATAAAACCATGAGGCTGACTGTGCTAAAGCTCCCCTAAAACTCAATGTAGAGAAGCAGGCATTTTCAGAAATCCATTTTCAGAATTTAATTTGACTAGATGGAATTTAACTCATCTTTAGAGGAAAGTCTCAAAATCATTTTAAAAGAAACAAATAAGAAATTCAAGCCCTGCTTTTATATCCCCCAAGGAAGCCAGCTGCCTCCTCTCATCTGCACATTGGTTTAGGATAGCAGTATTTTGCATCTGGAAATTGCTCTGTAAAATGCTTGCTGCATTTTACTGGTTCATCTTCCATACCTGTACTACTTACAGGTTTACCTGTTGCAAACCAGGCTCCAGAGGGGATGTCAGTAATACTCAGGAAAATTTTCCTGTCTGAGGTGACAAAGCGTTTCTCCCTGGACCTGCCTGTGCCAAGGAGAGAGCTGGCACCTGCCAGCTGCAGCTCTCTGTGCACGGTTACAGCTGCGGTGTGACTCGGGACCACTGTCTGGGGTCAGGGCAAACTTGCAAAGAGTCGCTCTCTGTAGCCCCCCTGTCCCTTCATAAAAGGACTCTACCCTACAGCGGGATATTGGGAGCGATGCTGGTTGGTACCAAGAGGAAAGATCTCCAACAGCCAAAACACTTAATGCAGCTTTGCTCCAGCGACGGCTCCAACTCCTCCCCTTTCTCTCCTTCGCTGTTCTGGACAAGCTCTTCCATCCATTGACTGTTACCGTTCCCAGCACAAGGTGGCACTAAGATTCCAAGAGAGGGATTTCTCAGCCCTGCAGCCCTGCTTCCAGTTAAGAGAGCAGGGTGTATTAGTTACAGGCTGTTTGGCCATTTATTGTTTTGTACTGTGAGGTATCTCAGGAGTGCATCTGAGCATTACATGAGGGAAGAAAACAACCAGCCATGCTCGGCAAGAGAAGTTTGGGAAACTTGGTGCTGAATGCTGCTGTGCTCTTGCCGGTTTTAATACTTTTGCATTCCACCGGGAGTTTCTCCCTTCAGCACTTTCCAGCCTTCTCCATGCCTGTCTCTCGAGTTTCTGCTGTTTCCATTAGTCAGAACAACTCCTGCCAAGGGCAGGCAGGCCACATGTGCTGCTGTGCCTCACATCCTGCTGGGAGCTGCTTGCCACTGTGTTAAAGGTCCTTGTGCAAGGGGCACTACGAGTACAGGAGACACAGGACATGAGGGGACAAGAGTGGAAAGAAGCAAGCAGTGTATCATCCTCCTCTCATCCCCTGAGTCTATAGGAATTCTTTCTTGGTCGAGATCCAGTATTAACACTTGCCTCAGGAATGCTGTACGGGTTCTTGAGGGGGAAGGGTTGTTGGCTGGTCTTACAGCTCCCAAAATCAAGTGAGAGCAAGTTGGCTGCTGCCTGTCCTGATGCTATGCAGTACTTTTAAATTAGTGTTTGCTATGGGGTTGCACCTCCATGCTATGTGCTATCAGCAGTAGGAAGATCCTGGCCATCTAGGCAGCATCTTTTTCTGGAATACTGAACTCTCTCATGTTTGGTTTACTTGCTATTCTCCCCCCCACTGTGAGGTATTTATTATCTGAGCAGACCTGGTAGAATAATTTCTGTGAAGTCTTAATAAAAATTATGGATGAATACAAATAATGAAAGATGCAGCTGAACACTACCTGACCTTCCTTCAATCCAGGCTATGTGGCTGTTTTCCTTTGTTCTGCAGCCCTGCATTACTGCTCTCAGAGAAACTACAGAGTTTAGTCTACGGACTCTTACTTTTGCCCATGCCTTTTTTTAGATCAAGGATTACCCAGAACAATGCAGCAACAGTCTACCGCATATCCCAGTGGTCTTGGAGGAGATCACAGTTACAGTGGCAAAGAGATGGAGGAAAAAACCCCATGAACTGGCTTCCTTAAGGGAACACAGCAGTGACACACTCTGAAATAGCACTGATATCCTAAACACAGATTGAAATGCAGGGAAAAGACCTTCTGTGGAGGTTAAGAATTCCCTGACTGACTGAGACATCCAGTCAGGGGTGCAGGAAATCTTGGTTGGCTATTATAAGCTGCTTGTGTGCCTTTGAACTGTGTCACAGAATCTAAATTTTACTTGTTTAGAAAAAGAAGAACAATACCCAAATGCTGATCTGTTCTGGAAGTCTTGCTTAGGTTGGGTGCTCCAGAAAGTCAAATTGACTCACAGAAAGGAAGGTGAGGAGATAGGGGACTCTACAAAATCTACAGCATACTTAGATGCTTTTAATCAGTGACCAAGTAGTCATAGTTATAAGTGGGTTAAGGGGCCTGAGAACTGAGCTTTTCCACAACTTACTGAGAAATGCCTCTGCCAGAAGTAGCAGGCCAGGGGAGGCAGAAACAGATCTGCCCCCTCACTGCAGCCCACCCAGTCTGCGCACATGATCTATGGTCGTGGTGGGTTGGTGACAAGCACAGGGCTGTGCACTGTGGAGTCTGAGCCATCCCATGCTGCCATTCCATGCTGCAGTCCCAGCAGCAGAGGGGCAGTTTGAGTGCCTGTGAATCAAGGCTTCTTGGCTGCATTGCTCAGGGAAGATTGCAATGGGTATTATTTTTTATAGTCCTGAACTTTTCCACCTTATATTTGTTACTTCTGTTCTTGTGCTTCCTTCAGACGCGCCTTACTAGACTTGTCTTACACATCACCAAAGCATTTGAAGTCTGGCTCCTGATCTGTCTGCAAAACAGAGATGATCCTGCCCATCAACTTATAAAGCCTTTAAGTCCAATAAAGCTATAAGCTCCTCAAGACAAGGATTTTTCCTAGTTATGCAAATTTTTATGTATGTACTATGAACCTTGAATTAGGTACCTGTATCTCGCATAGTTAGAACAGCAAAATTATTTGAACACCTCTTTTTTCTTTCAGACTGTAGAAAATACAGGGCAACAGTGACTTTCCCACATTTCTTTTTATCTTTTAGAAAAGCTTTCACCCCCACCCCAATCTACCATTTCTGTACAAGTGAGACTTGCACCTCTTTTATGTGGCCAAGCAGATGAAGTTGCAGCAGTAAGAATCCATTTAGGCTAATCAGATGTTGCAAATCCATTACGGTTCTCTTGTTGGCACCTGTAGACACAAAAAAATTATGTGCCCCTTACAGGGCCTGACTTATGGCGGGGCTTCCCAGTGCTTAGCAGGCAAGAGTGCTGCTGCACTTGACTTCAAAATGGTGTAAGAAGGAGGAGTCTTGGCTGTAGAAAGCAGCTGTAAAGCCAAGAGAAATGGCTGTGTGTCTTGTGACCTTTTCTGATTGCGTGATTGCCTGACGTGGTATCATATGATAACTCTCAGAGACCATCAAGAATCAAGCAAGGCTTTTTTACATCCTTGCATCACCAGGATGAAAGCTTCCACAAAGCTGTTGTAGCACATGCAAGTAGACAAGGTGGACAACTTTGGTCAAACTCCAGGGATACACAAAGTATTAGTTTATTGGGGTTTTTTACACCCTGCCACTGCTTGCTGCTTACAGGCAAGCCTGTCCCCCTCTCTGTAAAATGGAAATAATTCTTTTCTCATTTTTAATTATATGCATTTAAATCATCACTTTTCCACAGCAGAGATTGTCAACTGGGAAAGGATTTAGAAGGAAGAGGCATTACTCATACACCAGTATCAGCCAGTATGGTATATGCTCACGAGCAGAGCCTTTCACCTCTCTAGGGCTGGTTCATGTGGGTATTTACTGGCTGCAGTAACATGCCATTTTTCACCAGCTGGTTCTAATCTTATTGCAAGATCTTCTGAGCTAGCTTCACTGCAAAGATTTTAACTGGACTTTGGAATCCTAAAGGAGCAAAGATTAGGTAAGTGGTGAATATTTCTAACCATGAGAGTATGTTTCAAGGTTGTCCTTTCATTTCCTCACTCACAGCCTCTAAAATTTATTTCTGAGGCTAAAATTGTCAGTCCTTACCAGCACTAAGGACTGGAACTGGTGATTTCTGCCCAATTCCCAGCAAAGAGGAAATTGTACTCCAGCATTCACTCTGAAAAGTGCTTGCAAGCACTGTTTCCTGGATCCTCGCCTGTGCACCACTGTACCACTGGACAATTCCAGAGGTTTGAGAGTGGAGGATGGTCTGGGTGGTGCTTGGAAGCAGCACCAAGCAGGAAGAAGACAGTGTTGCTGTTGTCTGCGCAGCCTGGAGCAGTGCTTATCTGTGCACGAGTCCGGAGGTCACAGCTGCCTTCATCACCCTGGGCTCCTGTAGCCAGGACACAGCCTGTCTGGGAAGGGCAGCACAGGGGTCTTGCACCTTGCCCTCTCCAACTTGAACCCGGAAGCAGGGGGCCTGTCTGTCTGTGAGCTCTGAGGGTACATTGTTTGCTTGAAGACTTGGTTTGCGTCGTGATTTTTCTTTTTTTCTTTTTTTCTTTTTTTCTTTTTTTCTTTTCTTCTTTTTTTCTTTTTTTCTTTTTTTGTCAAGCTTTCCCCAGGAGAGGGAGCAGTCCACACAAATGATGTCGAGGGGAATGAATCTGCTTATTCCAGCTCCAGCTTAACCGTGTTTGCTGTGTTGCTGTGAATGCCTTCTTTCCTCATGCTCCTCATTATCAACTCTTTTTGCTCCACCTTCTGACTCCTCTGGTAACCTTGCAACAGCTCTGGCAGTGCTGGCCCTTCGAGGCTGGCATTCAGGGCAGGAATTGCACCTCTTTGCTCTGTAAGCCGCCTCTCCCACCACAGTACACCCAAGGCTGCTCCCAGTGCCTGGTCCCACAGCCCACATCCCCACCACCGGGCCCTGAGTCCAAGTCACTTCATTCCCAGCACGGCGTCTCGCTCGCCTCCGTCCCAAGCCACAGGGCAGTGGCTCAGCTGCAGCTCCTGTGGTCACTATGGTGACAGTGGTCAGGCAAAGGAGGACATCGGTTAATTTAGGAATTTAGGGCTGCTTTGCTGAAAATCTCCTTTTGATTCCAGCAGTAGTAACTTCCAGAGGCTTGCTACTGCTTAGGTATGCATTTGGATGCTGCTTCCCTAGCAGATGATTATATTTCCAGTAACGTAAGCATAGAAAAACAGAGGAAAGTTGGGGGTTGTGGAGTTCAAAACCACTGCTGCCAAAGTTCCTGTCTTCATGGTGTCTTTTGTTGTATCAGGAAAAGTTCCAAAGCACAGTAGCCTGGTTACCACTTAAGGAATGGATTGTGGTTTCTTGTTGACTTACTTCCCTATTTATTCCTTCCTTTCCTTCTTTCTTTTTTAAATAACCAAGGGAGGGATATAACAGAGCTAACTTTGTGATAATCAAGCCTCTGCTGCACTGTATCCCAGTGCACCTGATATAAAACCAGCTACTGACGCGTGCTGTGATTCTTAGCACTGCTGTAAGCTGAACCACTCTGGGAAAATTTCCAAGGAATAATGGGTGGAATTCTCAAGGACAAGATGAGGAGGACAGCACAAGGTATCTGTTCAACAGCATTCCTGGGAAACTAGTGTGCCAGGAAGGCTGTCGTAGCAGTGACTGGCATGAATAATAGCGCTACTCTTTATTTTGGTGTGACACTGGAAAGATCTAAGAGGTTTTGTGCATGGATGACCCCCAAATTAAGGGCAAAACTTGAGCAGGGGATTTTGCAGCAAAGACTTGAAGTTATATAGCTGTTAGGGGAATAAACTGTTTTCACTGGATGAGACCTGCAGCTGTCTGCTTGGAGATGGTCATCTCTGGTAAAGACATTCCCTGGGGCAGATGCAGTCTTCTAAGAGCACATAGCTGCAACAATTGCATCTCTGCAGTGTGCTATCTCTGAATGTCTGACAAAGAAGACTACAGACACATGCTGTGATTTTTAATGCTACTGTCAGCTGAACCACTCTGGGAAATTTTCCAGGGAGCATCGGGCAGAGTTCTGAAGGACAGATTGAGGACAGTGCAAGGTATCAGTGCTAACAGCACTCCTAAGAGACTACTGTTCTAGAGCAATAGCCTGAAACAGGGTAAACTTTTAAGAGTATAGCCTCTTTTAAGTTAGTACAAACAGCCATGCTGAAGCACCTGCAAAAACCTTGTGTTGTGAGCAGCTCCCTCTACTTCCATTTAAGAGTATGTAGGCCATGCTTACGTCCCCTTTTCTGTACATGAGCACAGTGGGATTTGAGACGTAAAGCTGTGAGTGTCCTTTCTTTGGGTGGAGGGCTATACTACACCTGAGCAGTGTTGCAGTTCACGAGGCACTGGTTGGGGTATGACAGTTTTCTCTGTCTCTGTTGGTGAATGTTATCTGAACCGTCAGATCACGTAGTTCATGTTGATTTTGCAGCCTGGTGGGTGACACTACACAGTGGTCAGGGTAAACATTTCACACAGCAGCCAAAGTTCACTCTTGCAGGTCTGAGTTGTCATCTCCGCTTCCAGGTTGCATTGACAAAATGGTATAAGAAAGGAAGGAGGTTAGTGTAAGTAGGTGAGGCAGTTTAACTCATATCATTGATGTGTCCATTCAAAGGGCAACATCGGAGTCAGCTGAGCATGAGAAAATTCCCGTTCATGAAGGCCTGACCTTAAACTCTGGACCTCCACAGCTGAAGAATCACTATAAGGCCACTGAATTACATTTTTATTGAAAAAAGCATGACTTGAATATCAATATAAATACTATCTCCACCTCGGCCTTGTAATACGCTCTGAGATAACAGCATGTATTACTTCATTTTGCCATCTCAGCATAGACCTGTTGGCTGGTACCACTCAAAGGACAAGACTCTAAGACAGTTTATAATCTCAGTCTTATAATCTTTTTGTTCATCCCTAGGCAAGGAATTCCTGCTTCCTGTTAAGGCTGGGTGTGCAGCAGATTTTGTCTGTTGACATTGGTAAGCCTCTTTAGGCTTCATTTTGGTGTCTTTTTAGCTCTTTGCTTCCATGTTTCATTACTTCAATTATGTGTCTTAAGTTTTAAAGTTATTTTCAGATGGTCCTTCTACTTGCTGGCATTGCAGTGCCTGGATATGTCTGTATCTAAAAGCACAACAGCGATGCTTAAACTGTGACAGTCATGCCCAGTGGGTCTCCCAGGATTTTTATTTTGTCCCTTTTTCCTTGAGTCTGGGCATTTATTGAAACATGGAGAAAAACTACCAAACAGGACAGGTTCTTGCAAGAAGCTACGTTCAGCTGAAGTTTTGGATGTGGCCTTAGATGGGTTCTGACAACTGCTGGGCTCTCTCAGTTCTACTTGCACACAAGTCTATGTAGGGAAGAAGTTCCTGTTTAAAAGGCTGGGATTTTGTCAGTTTGTGTTGGAGTCTGGTTAAAGGGCAGATTTCCAAGTGCTGTTAGGAAGAATAGGACATTCGTCTAGATAGCTCTTCTCTACTGCCCATCCTCTCCACAGTGCTGTGGATGAAAGATGTTTTCAATTCTACTGTGGGATAGAGAAAGCAGCCCAAGTTCACAGAGCCCAAGAGTGGCATTTTTCAATGGTACCAGCTGCTTCATAAGCCAATGGCTGATTCGACCCTGACCTCCATGGTTGTGGCATCAGGCCAACACTGTATGCTCCAGCAAATCATTCCCTCGGGCTCTGCCAATCCTGTGCTATTGTCCTGCTTCTGGGGCGGTGAGAGGGCACCCTGTGTCACTCATGAACTGAGAGCAAACTATGCAGCAAGGGTGGCAACAGTGCTTTAAGCTGCTGCACTCAGCATGCAGGGATGGAGCTGAATTCCTAATTTAGGAGTATCAATGGCCAGACCACTGCCAGTGAGTGAGCATCACTTGTCTGCTTTGGCATTTGCAGAAGTGCATGTGCCACGCTACCTGCTGAACATGGGGCTGTGGAAAACAGAGGCCTCTTGAGCTGTGAATCAGAAATAGAGCAGCTGACACCACGGACTGCCCTTATTCCCAGCTGGAAGTACTATTTTCTGCAGTTCAAGCTGAACACAGCCTCCCAGCCCTTCCTGCTCTGTCTCTGCTCTTACAGTCGGCATGTACAAGCCTTTTTGTTACAAACTGAGACACTGTGTGAGAACACAGTGTCTTCACCCAGAGCAGAAAGGCAAAGAGCTCTTTTGCAAAGACTTCCACTTTTGAGGGACAGCAGAAACATTGGTCCTGTAGCCAGGTTTGAAAGCTGCTGTTTCTTCTATTTCTACCAATTTCCTGCCTTTCAGCTGCTCTGGAAAGGGATCGAGACTGGATGAGCTAGCAAAAGAGACAACAGAGAAGGTGAGTGGCATTTGCACAGAAGATAGGAGAAGGGGGGAGGTAGAAAGAATGGAACAAGAACAGAGGTAAGAGTGACCTTGGCAGGAGAGATTAACAGACACTGATGGCCCAGGAGAAGGAAGGGCAACAGACAGTGGAAAGGGGAGACCTTGGAAAGATTAACGAGACTAAACTGTGCCGAGGAGGAGGGACCTTGCACTGAGATTTCCAGGCAACTGTGCAACCATTTTCTCGTGCAGTGAAAGACAAACATACACACCATGTGGTAGAAAGTAGAAATACAAGAGTAAGAGATTTTTCTATTTCTTCTCCCAGTTTTTTGAAAAACTTTGCCCTTTCTCCAGAGTTGTTGGGTTTTCTTCTAGAAGCTACTTCTTCAGAAGACAATGGTCAATTTTGCAGCTCCCCAGGGTCTGGATTTTAACTATACGTGCAGTATAACGCCTTTGTTTGAAGAAGTGTTGTGCACAAACAGAAATCTGAGATTTTATGGCTGGTAGAGCAATAATGATTTAAAGGAAATTCCTCTGTCTGTGCAAGTTAAGACATGTCAACTCCTCCCCTAAAGTTTGTGGCACCATCCATGCAAGCTAGTCTGAGCAGGTAACATATTTCATCTTCTTTGAAGTGCTAGTCAGTGGCAGACCAGACCCACCGAGAGACTGAGTGAAATCTGTCCTACCAATTCTACCACACACTTGGCAGGTTCACCAAAGTCTGTAGTGTGGATGTCAGTGCACTCTTGAGTTAACAAAACCTTGAAGCTGTCCTAATTTTGCTGACGTAACTCTCTTGGGCCCTAGAAGTGGTATGCAAGAGTGCATGTGGCTGTTTCTTACCTTTTTCCTCAAGTTCATTCCAGTGCACATGGAGGACAGGCTCTACTTTCCCTTTAGCAATCTAGGCAGGGTCCCATTACTCAGCTTTGGTTCCGGGAAAAGTTGAGGATGGATTCTCTCGCCTACAGGAGTACAAAACGAACAGGAAGCACCTGACTGGGCGCTGCCCATCCTGTTGCAGTTCAGAGCTTCTCTGGATATGTCCTTGGCAGATGGATTTCTCCCTTTGCTCAGGATTTGTGTGTGACATTGGGTCCCAGAGGAATAGCTGCAGCACAACTGTGGTGTTCTCTGTGCAGGGCATGCTCTGTACGGTCTGTCTCTGGGTACAGCATTTGGGAAACCTGGCCAAGACAGCTTGCCAGGCATGCTACAGTCCTGGATGTTCCAGCTGGAAGTGACACCCCACCTCCCAGCAGTGCTGGGGCTGCAGCTTTGGTACCCAGGCTCCTCGGCTCAGGACTGCAGCTCTGTCTGTCTCTCTGCCATGCTGGAGGATCCCCGATCCGATGACTTTGGCAGAGCCCCTTTCCCGCTGAGCCCCAGGCAGCAGCAGCTTGTCTCAGGAGGGGTTTCATGATACTGAAATGGAGGCATCCCATCCAACAAGCCTTTCCATGCCCTACACACCTGGGAAAGACTGAGCTGCCCTCAGCCAGTGCTTGAGGTCAACAGTGACAATGAATGGGTTGAACATTGGAGGAATCTCTCCTTTGAACACCGAGATTACCGGATTTTAGTAGATTGCCAGCATAGAGAAAATTTGTGTTAGGTGAATTGATTTCTTCTTTCCTCTCATATTTATATGATAAATTAATATTTTATATTCAGCAAGTCAATTAACTGTGCCTGCCACTGTGTATGAAACATTGAGGTTTGCTTTAATTCTTCTTCCAGAAAACTCTGCATATCCTGCCTGTGTACAAGATATGTACCTACAGCTTACTTAGGAGTCCTCTATTTGCATGGGGTGACTAAAAGGTATTTTGGAATAGCTGGTTCAGTTGTCCCTGGTCGTGTGTTCCTAACACAAATCTCATTAATGGGGCAGATGGTGGTGTTTGGTTTGGCTGATGGCATTTTGTTTCAAGTAACACAAGCGAACTTGGAGACAAGAAAGGAGATGTTATTGACTGGTGTTTTTCCAGAGGTTTACACTGCTAAATTGGCAACTAGCCCTGCTTTCATTTCCCCTCAAATTGACACCTCTACCCTTCCTGTCAATTTAAGTGCCAGCTACAGTGATTTATATCCTTCCCTTCTCGAAGTGAAGTTTCTTAACCAATTATAAATGAGCAAAAGATGTTTCTTGCCAGTCATTTTATCTGTCCAGAAATGATAAGAATTAATCCAATGGACAGAGGTATTTCACAGAATAGTTCAGGAAGTGTTTTTAGGATGTATTAAAGAGGACTCCATACTGTATCTCCTTCTTTCCCACAACAAACCTAGACACTGGAGAGCAAGTCCTTGATATGCTGGGCTGGTGATTAGTGTGGTAGGGACAAAGGTCTTCTACCAAGCTCTGGTTTGCAGAGGTGGGAAGGTTAAAAGATATGGGAAATCAGAGAAGCACTAGTCAGAAAATTTTACTCATAGTGTCTGCAAGGTGTTTCAGTGTTGGACAGGTGGGGGAAGATAGAGACAGCATAGGAAAGATTACTACAAAAGCAGAGATGGTCTTTAAAACTGTGATAGCTTTTCTTGCCTGAAACAGGCAGATGAGCAACTTCTGTTTCTGGCTGTTGGAGGCTGTTGAATTGATGGGCTGCAAGCATTTGGCCCCACAGCTATGGAGGGGATCATCCTCTAAAAGCAGCCTGCCTTCCAAGGTTGTATACAGACCCACAGCATGTTTGGAAAGACACTGGTATGTTGCTGATCTGTGGAATTTTCATTTCCCATGATGATTTTGCCTCACAAAGGGCAGCTGGGGTTAACACTGGAGCTGGAGAGAAAATTTTGATTTGTATGGGGATTGGAGGGGAGAAGAGGGAGCCCACTGTTACTGTCTCAGAGAGGCAGTGGGCCAGGGGATTACTTCTATGAGAAGGGCAGACATTTCCTAGAGAAGGATCTCTGAAGTACCTGCTGACTGAAACATTCCAGGCATTCCTGCACCGTGCTGCTAAGCTCCCACAGCAGCAGCTCATGCTGTTCAGGCTGCAGCAGCCTGGCCTCGGCGAGTATGTCCTGGTTAGGGACTCTGATACACAGCTCTCATTAGCAAATTTGCTGTGTGGAGTAGCACTGCAAGCTGTGAATTTGCAGCTGCAGGAGAAGATGGATGTGATTTTAGTGTGCTGCCATTGTGAAGAGACCTGCCAGGAACAGATGAAGGGCTTGCAGTGGGTTACCCACCATGGTGTTTCCAGATTTCCTGGGTGCTTTGTGCACAGGTTGGAAACTGTAGTTCTCTGTAGCCCTTACGCCTCCTATAGCTGCTCTTTCAAGTTGTGTTTGCATCTACTGTAAGGGGCAGAAACTCACACCATCTCAGTGTCAACAAGCTTGTAAATCATCTACTTAATAGTCACAGGTGAGATAACATATTAAATACTAAAGGCACTAAAAAATCCTTCCCACCTCACTCACCCTCCCCTCCAAGTACTGAATCTTGTCCAAAGCTGCACAAACAGGATTCTAAGATAAAGACCTTGGGTAAGAATTACTAAAACAAACAGAGCGTGGGGTGGTTTGTTAAGGGACTGGCTTCTCAAGGCCAAAGGGTGGGTGTGGAAGAACACACCACACACCTTACAGAGAGGAAAGCTAAGAACGTTTAAAAAGTACATCTTGGAACAGAGCCCTCCTCAGAAGTCTGTAATATTTTAAATAAGTTGATGTAGCATGGGAGAAGAATCATACAAGTACAATGCAAAGTATACTGTCTGTGATTTCAGTAACTAGCAGCACAAAAGCTTTCCAAGAAGTAGAGGAATTCTATTCTGCTTAGCATGATGCAGTGCAGCAGAGTTATTCAGAGTTAATGCAGTTCTAGCAAAGAAACTACATGCTCCAAGCCACATTTCTGTCTTTCCTCTAAGAATGCTTCGAAAGAATTTACCATTCAGCTGCAAACTACTTGATTCTGAACACAAATAAAAGAGCAGAAATTTCCCAGTTTACTTCTTCCCTGCCCTGCCATGTGCAGGAAACCTCTCTGTAGCAGGACAGTTCCTGGGGGCACGTTAGTTCAGTCACCATGCAGTGCCTGTATATTGATGGCTGGCTCAATGTCAGGGTTTCTTTCCTATTTTTGTTGTTGCATGGATGAAATCCACTGCTAGAGCATTATCTGCTATTGATGGGGGGATACATTCTGATGTAAAGCCAAAAAACTTCATGTCTGTGATCTTGCTAGTCTGTGACCAGCACCTGGGGGAGATATTTGAAGGTGGAACAGGATGAACCACAGGACTTCAGTTTTAGGGGAGTAACACCTCAAAACTTGTTCCTTTTGCAGGTTGATTTTTTTTCCCCAGAAGAATATGTGGTCTATAGCTTTAGTCAGTGCCTAGGGGTAATCTCTACATCCCCTTGACTCAAGGCTTGTTTAACTTTCCTATGCTGCTGCAGAGCTATTGTTAGTTTGGAGATAAGGAAGTGTTATCATTTTAGCACAGTCTAAGAGAAAAGGATAGGAGGGAGCTCTTAGATTCCCTCCCGTGTTACTTTCTATCTGGTGGCAAGGTTGTCCTTCACACTGATCTCTCAAATGTGGTAATACTAACAATAAAGTTTTATTTTTACTGATTATCAGCCAAAAGCAACTACTAGGCTAAACCAGAAAATACCATCCTTTCTGCCTTTGCAGCATGTGTGCTCAATCTTTGCGCTGATGCTCTGATACTTCTCTAGTGCTTTTCTGAAGAAACAAGGGGACACAGACACCTTCATCCCTCCCCAAACAACCTGGTCTATCTAATCCTGGCCATCATCTAAAAACAGGCCCTCTGCCTTCTTCCCAGGAGGCCAACACACATTCCCACCCTCCCAGTGCAAATCTGCAACAGTTCCCTTCTGTCCTAGCTTGCTTTTGCCATTACGACATGGTAGGCTTTTCACAGCTATGTGTTGCTGTGTCTAGCAGTTGCTACCTTTTCATCCTCTGTGTGTGTATGGCAGTCTTTGGTCTTTTCAAGGGGCCCCTATCACAAACAAGTTGCCGAGTTTGAAACCAAGGAAGGCAAATAATGTGTCTGACCAAAAAGCCCCTGTAAGGGCCACAACTGGGAAAATGCATGGACTGATCCTTGTGTGGGCACTCTGCATCTCTCTGGAGTGTAGATGCTCTTTAAGGAAATGACAGAGACTGTCTCACCCAAGATGTTGAAGACTATACAGAATTTAGGTGGCTCTAATCTCATGTGTTTGTGCTTTAAAGGAAAGAAACCCTACTGCAAAGGTTACAAACCAAAAGGAAATCTGGCCCTCCTACTGGAAAAAACGGCATGCTCCTGGCATGCTTAGCTTTCCCTTCATTTGTGTGAACAGTGAGAAAATAATCAGGAGGGTAAATCCTGTTCAGACAGAATTCAGAGTCACTTTTCATGGTGTACATCATCATTCTAGATAACTGCAAAGTAGAGGTGGACACCAAGCTACTCGGTCTGGGTTCCTTTAATAGCCAAAGGAGAAACTAGCAGCTGTTTGAAGAGTTTTCAGGGTTAAGTGAACCTCACCCTTGGTGCTGTTGACTGTACACAGGAGTTTGGGGTGAGATGAGACGCAGGTGTCTGTGGTGAAATCCCACCCTTGGTGTAATAAAATCCTGAGAGAGATCCTGAGACCCAAGTCATTCTGCACTGTGAAAGCAAGATGTGGATCACAATAAGAGTGTGAATGAAAAACCTATCAAGAACAAGAAAATCCTGTTCAGGTTGGGACTCTACCAAGTTTACATGAAGACGTGTTTTTTCAATAGGGAAAAATAGGTGTAACAGACCCCTGTAGGCTTCAATATGGGGGACAAAACACTGCAGGCAGAAAATCATCCATTTCAGGGCTGCCTTCCTGGACTGTGTAACCTTACAACACTGAAGCTCCTGTGAGGCTTGCCAGTAGGTGCAAATGATGGAAACTGGATTTTCTACGAAGGCAGGTAATGATTGGATAGCGCTTCTATTTTTGTTTTTTGAGGTCACCCTATTTGTTTTGAAGTCATTCTAATTCAGGACAGGAAGGGACCAGGAGCTGTTTTTTTTGGCTACAAATTTGGTTTGAACTTTAACTGAGCAGTGTCTTTCTGTGACATGCAGCCATGCAGCCACAAGGAGAGATTTTGAAGGGCAGCGAGAGGCAGGATTGGCAGCATCCCTCAGGCTGCATTGACAGACTGGTCATGCACAAGTGCCAGAATGGCCTGACCCAGCCTGGTGCCATCACTGCTGAACCTCTGCCTCTCACCTCCTTGGGATAACAGGACTGCTGGGACTGTGCCAGGGAACACCAACAGCTAGGCAGGTAAGGGGACACAGGTGTCTCTGAAGACAAATACAGAATGTCCCAAGCCAAACAGGCTAATGACAGGGAAGAGGTGGCCTAGTTCTGCTCTTGTGTTGACACACTGTGTGGCTGTGGTTTTATCGTCATGTTCTCAACAATGAACCTCCAGGAGGAAGAGAATTGTTCTCTTGTAGAATTCTCTTGTCACAAGACAAGAGGATAGCTGCACACTTCAAACCTTCTCCATGCGGAACATCTCACTGACATCCTGCACACCCTGTCAGTGTGCTAAGCAAGTTATCCATCCTTGAATCAAACCTTTCTTAGCAATAGCCTTGGCAGCCATAGTCTTGGCATGCACACGCAAAAGAAGGAAACCTCTTTAAAAGGTTTAAGTAGGCTTTTTCATCCCTTCCACATGGAAAAAATCTTATCCACTAGCTCTTCACTTAGCATAAATGTGGGTTTCAAAAAGCCTTGCAAAACAATGTGTCACAAAATCTATGTGCAGGAGTAAGAAAACAAATTAAGGACTTGTGTTTGGAAGAACTTATTCTTGTTTGAATGCTCTGTAAGACAGTCTTGAAACCTCAGAGTGAGAGGAATCTTACAGATATTGTGCTTGGAGTCAAAATTAAATTGGATTTTTTTCTGTTCTTGTAGAAACATGTAATTACAATAATTTTTGGTTTAAATGGTTGATGAGCTAGAATTATTTCTCAGAGCAGAGCCAGTTGCTGAGATAGGGTATTTTGATACTTTTCCATCACAAACATGCCCAGGAAGCACACTACTCTTATATGTTATTGTTGAGAAGCTGGGAGAAAATCCTCTACATATAGTAATGGCTATGTCACTGGTACAAAATTGCCCTCTTGAACCCAGCATCAGAGAAAGGCAGAGAGGAAACGACATAACAATCAATCACATCTTGCTTACAACACTTTCTCTGCTCCCATGTGGCGCTGAGAACTGCAAAGTGGCTCTGGAGATCTTTTGTTTTTCTCAGCAGAAAAGGTGCACATCAGGTCCAGAGCAGCACTTCTTGAAGTTAGTTCCTAAATTAGTTGTTTCAGCATATGTCTAACGTAGCTGTGATTCGGCTGGGTACCATACAGCTTTGGTTCTCCAAGCTGCCACTGAATCTGCTGCTGCCATTTCTCCAAATGGCAGCACAAGCTTTCCCAGGCAGCTGCGGCACAGATCCCACCGTGATATGCAGAGGAACGAGTGCTGTGGTCACTCATCCTCCTGTTCAGATGTAGCAATGAATCACTGCATACATCATCTGATGTCTGGCTGTGAGGTTTTGGTGAGCTGTATAGCTGAGATCCCTGATGTCCTACTGGAATTCATGACAGAGAGGTCCCATATGCTGCTGCTGGGGGTCCTTTCCTCTGCCAAGGTGGGTGGATTTGCCAGGCCCATGTCAGAGTCTGATGAGAAGCTAAGGCAGACCTCCACTTGGCCAAATCCTGCCTCAAAAAGGAAGCTCATTTTGAAGAGGACTGGCAAACTGAATCCTGCGACTGATAAAGGGGAAAAAAATATGGCTACAATGAGCTGGGAACCACCATGTTTTTTCGGCTGCAGCAGCTGGATTGCAATAGCAAAAATGATCCTTAACACTTCACTAGTTTTTCAACCAGTGGACAAAGGAATCGATTGAGCAATTCAGAGCAATCTGCTAACCACATTTGTAAGGAAAGGGTTTAAAATTGCACAACGTGCTGAGGAATGATACGTGTAGGGATTTTGTCTTACAGCTATTGGCAATTAGAAGGAATGGAGAGATAACTGAATTTGCTCTGTTCTTCATTCCATGGAGCATAGGGAGGCTCAACCACAGCAGAAACTGCAGGCCAAAAGTATTCAGCTTGGCATGCACGGGATGTGTCCATAGCAAGGAGAGTCTGCACAGAGTTCAAGGAACAATTTTCTGCTGTGTGCTATGGCACTGTGGAAAGCATATCACAGTAAAGATGTCACCTAGAGAATGTTTTGTTGGGCTAGTTAGATATTAGCATGAAGTTCTTCACTGAAGGAGTGCTCAAGCACTGGAACAGGCTTCCCAGGAAAGTGGGCATGGCACCAAGCCTGTCACTATTCAAGAAGCATTTGGACAACACTCTTAGATTGTTTAACCTTTTTTTAGGTTGCTCTGCATGCAGTTGGAAGTTGGACTTGATGATCCTCACGGGTCCCTTCCAGCTCAGGATACTCTATGACTCTAATTCGTCTGAACTCAGTGACTGGTTAGGTATCATTTACTTCCAAATGTTATGATTTATATCATGTCTCATGTGGTGTGATGCTCTAAGCATTGATTCCAACAGAGTTGTTACAAATATTAAGAAAACAGGGTTAGTTTGAAAGCCAAGATAATGCATAGATTTATTTTCTGTGCCTTTAAATAATAGAAACAATGAGCTATTCTAAGAGATAGAAGTAGGCCATGTTGAGCTGTTTTTATGTAAAGGTACTTATCTTAAATTGCTCAAAACAGGAACTTCATTTCTGTGGTATAAACCCATTTCTTAGCAACTGGTTTAGTCAATATAGCAATTACAGAGCAACTCTTAAAATGAGTATCTAAAACACATGAAGATTTAGAGCACCTGGCTTATGTTATTCACAGTCCACTGATTCAGACTGGTTGGAATGGAGTATACATGCTCTTTTCTCTAATTGATGGCTTAGGACTTGCCAAGACAGAAGTGCCCAGGAGACTTTAGGGAAACTCCTTCTTGTTTAGATCTCTAACTGAAATGTATCCAGAAGGATCCGTGCTTGTCCTGCTCAGAAGAACAGGTGGGATTCAAGGCTAAGTGAAGGAGATCGCTATATTACAATGGAAGAGCAGATTACCTGTGTAGATGTGGCTCACAATATTTCTTGTTAGAGTAAAAACAAATGGGATGCGGCACTCCTTTTCCCTTGAGCTTCTTCCAACTGATGAGAGACTCCTATTTTCCAAAGTGTTGAAGACAGTTTTTCATTCTGATGTTGGATATTTCCTTAACTTCACATTCCTATTTCTGCTTGTTCATACGCTTTTGTGTAGCAGTTGTTACAGCATCTATAAGCCGGAAAAAATACCTGCATGTCCCCCTCTCCTCCTGCTTTTAGTGCCCCATAAAAAGTAACTTCTCGTGTCTCACTCTCCTCTTCCCAGATGTTACATCCCTCTAGAGTGTAAATAACAGAATAACTTAATACTTAAACACAATGTGATACCTTTGATTTTAGCACATCAAAACTAGGTTCTGATAGAGAGTGTCAGTATCAAAAGTGAAGGCAAAAGCTCTGTTCTCATGAATTCAAACTGAAGTGAGCACTTTGATGTCGATTTCAAATGAACACAGAGGGAGCAGTCCTCTCTAAAGTGGTTCAGTTGGCACCTGTAACCTCTTCAACTGCAGCCCTATCTCTCATGGGAATCAATATTTGAACCAATATTGACTTAGGACTCAGGCATGATTTATATGGGAGTCTTGGTATTGCAACAACTGCTGTGTTACTCAATCAGATTCCCAGGTGACTGGTTAATACATAACAAACCAGATTTGTAAATTCAGTCAGCACGTGTTATCATCAGAATGGAAAGGGGAAATTAATTATATCATGTTGTATTTAATTCATAAATCTGTTAAATACCTGTAACTGAGTACTACGTGCTCTGCTTAGAGAGGCAAAGGGTTTCATTCTGTTTTCAGAGGGTTTCTAATCTGGATTAATTTCTTGGTGACCAGTGTTTTCTAGTTATCATGAGTAATTGTTATCATGAGTGTTTCAAAATGGAAACAAATTAGGATTAAATTAGTTACTTACAAAATTTCACATTAAAAAACTCTGTAGTGTACAGCACTATTCTGGTAGCAATTAACAGTGAGCTCAATTCTGGGGTCAAAAACCAGGCCACAGCTGTTATATTTAGGTAGTTTAGGCATATCACAAAATCATTCTGGCTGTATATAAAGTTACTCTCATCTCCCAGCCATTATCAGTGATTGTTTCTGAATGAAGGCCATTTATCTGGATTTTCACACAAAAATCCACTCCACTCATTTCATGCCAATATGGCAATAAAAAATTATTGAAAGTCTAAAGACCTGTACAATAACAAGATATTGTTAGTCAAAGATACTAGGTCAGAGGACTGACTTTAAAAATGTTATTTGATCTTTTGAGAGAGTTTATATAAAAAATAAATGAGTACAGGAAATTTAGAGTGATGTGTTTCCTTCTATAAATAGCAATATGACTTAAATCTCACCAGATAGGCTAAGAAATCGCCAGTGTCTGTATAAAACAGACAAGATCCATAGTTTTCTAGGTTTCAGGCTAGAGCACTTGAAAATCAATGCACGCGCCTGTGTGTGAGGAAGAACACGGCCTGAAGTGCTCATACTACTTTGTTCTCGTGACCCTCCTGTGTTTACCCCCTGTCTGCCCTCCACGTGTGTGCTCCAAGTCCAGTGACCACTTCTTTGCCAGTCAGTTCACCATGAATAATCACACTGTGTCTATTTGGAATAATTCTCTAGCTCAATGACCTTTCTTTAACCTCAGACTGCTAATTGTTATCACTGGCAAGGAACAAATGGGTCTGAATGAGGTGAATAGGTGAAGCTCTTGCCTAGAACATGTGTCTTGCCCCAGGCAGAGTTCCACTGCTGCCATTGCTGCAGGCTTGGCTCCCCAGAGATTCCAGAACTTCCCTCTGCCACCTCCTTATGCTGAGTGTGCCCGTGTTAGAGGTTTAATGGCCCATGAGGAAATAACCAGCTAGAAACCATTCTTTGGCTTAAATGGGAAACTGCCAGGATGCCATAAAAGCTATGCCAATTGCTAAGCATAATCAGCACCTGAGTCAAAACTATCATGTCTGGACTCCATATCTGGAATCCACCTTTTTACATCCTAACATAGGGGAAAACTGCACCATGGTCGAATAACCAGCAGTACTGGAGTTGCAAGTTCCATCACAAATCAGTTATTTCAGCTTGCTATTAGTCCACTGCTGTGCATGCTTAGCATAGCAAATTGTTGCATAACAAGCAAAAACAGAGGGGAAAAAAGATATTTTAGAAGCCCAAATCATTTTAAGATTAGTCTGTGACCTACCTCATTATTTGGACCAATAATAGATTTTTAAATGTTTTAGAAATGTATGCACATTTCTATTTTACTACTGGCTGTTGTTCAAGCAACATATTGATGTGGGTGTGTTCTGGAATCTTTTTATTGTGTTGTACTTAAATATAGAGCATTTACTATCACGGTAATGGCAGATACATGAACATAAGAAGGAAGTCTTCGTGTTGGCTTGCTCCTGCCGAGTCAGCCCCAGTGTCCAGTCAATGCTTTTGGGTCCTTCACAGCACACAGACTCTGAGCATTTAACATAAGCCGTGACAGTGCCTGGTGCCTTGTTATAGTGCACTACCTGCTCTGCTCCACATGATTCTCTGCAGCCTTTCATTAGTGGCCATAACTGCATCTACAGTAACTAATTCTGTGGCTTTTTTTCCCCCTCCCTAGCCACCACAACATACCCCCCTGAGTCCCCACTTGCTGTCAGGGGAACATGCCCTGCCTTGTGCAGGCAATTCATCTGTGTTGCACAGACAGAATTAGAGGTGGGTCTGGAATATTATTCCTTACAGCAAGTTTGTTTGGCTCCCAGCTATACACTTCCACAATGGAATTCATAATACAGGAAACTGTTAGCCTAATGCCTGGCCACAGCAGACATATTGGAAAAGATACAATTTAGCATAGCTTAGAATTTTCTCAGTGTTTTCAGTGTTTTGTGGCAATTTTTAACCCTAGGAAGAGTTGCAAAAATGTGCTATCAAAGAAAAGAAACTGTATTCAGTTTCTTTTTCCACTAAGATCTATCCCAGTGAGGCTGCAGAGGGTATGCAAGGAAGGCTACAGATGGCAAGTGGCAGGTCTGCTCTTGGACAAGATAGCAGTAAGGCTCCACCACAAGCCGAGGCAGGAAGGGGAAGCGAAGTGCTTGTCTCTCTGCAGCTCGGTGGCTCTGTCACAAAAGGACAGTGCTGGCAACCCTCACACAGGACATTCTTCAGCAGGCAAAGTTAGCAGGCAACAACCACCTGATGAGCGAGGACCCCCCGCCCCCTCCAGTGCCTTCCACACATTCCTCCAGCCTGCAGAACCACGAACAGCCCTGACCTGACGAGCTGCTTCTCGCCTAGAACTAATAAAACCAGAGAAGATTAAGAGGGAAGAGAGAGCCAATTCCGTGCAGGTAGAGAACTGGTTACTATAGCAACTGTTTTCTTCTTTGAGCATAGGTTGGGAGGGACACCCTCGCAAGGGGATTTCTGTGCAGTCCCCAGGCTGAGGAGGGAGGTTGCTACAAGAATCTGGTTTGACAAAGGTTTCGTGGCTGCACTCTTGAACTCTGTTGGGATGGGGGGGGGGGGAGATGGGGTAGGGTTGTAGAAGAGTTTGACTCTTGTCCAAAAGTAAAGCAGATGTTGCAGAGCCTGTATTTAAAAGTGATACTTACGTCATGGTGTAGTGCTCTGTGGGTTGCAGCTACATCTGAAGCTGGTGTTGTACCACAGTACATGTCACAACCAGGAGTTTCAAGGCTGCAGTTTTTAAAAGACATAAGAGAATATTTAGCTTATTACTGCTGGATTTTTAAATCTGAGGTCCTAGGAAAGTTCCCCAGATGTATTTCTTCAATGAGCCCAAATTGGTGCAGAGTAAGAAATTAAGTATCTTGTAATATAATAAAGACTTGGTCAATTTGACTCTGGGAAAAGTCATTCTCTGGGACTAGGGCCAGGTAATGTTATCTCAGTGTACTGCTTGGAGTACCTGGCACTGTACAAGCTCTAGGTCTTTGTGGTTACCTTAGACCAACACAGCAAATGAATGAGCATATTATCCTTTCACTAGGGCTGCTTTCTGGTGGAACACACCCCTTGCGTTCACAGGAGACACGAATACCAAGCAGTGCCCAGGGTAAACCCCTCCCCTTTACCCTCCTTAACTCTGTGTGCTCTGGCAGGTATACTTCAAGGGTCGAAGTTGCACCTCGGTTTTTTGGTAGTGTTTGGTGCTGGAAACTAAAAAACACAGCAGGAAAAAAACCAACCTATGATTGCCTCAAATTTAGTCCTGAAATTCTCTGTCTCACAGCATCAAAGCACAGAATACGCAAATTTTCTTGGAAAGGTGCAAGCAAAAGGGGCTTTGGGTGAAATATTATGCTCCCCTATTCTCCCTAGACTGCTTATTGTCAATTTTTCCATGCAGTATTTTTGCTGGAGACACAGATCTAGGAGAACGTAGTCTGCCACAATCCCACCACCCTTCCTATCACTGAGGAAGAGGAAAGGGGGACAGCTGTGCAGCCTCTCTCTTGCAGCTGCATCTTGCCTAGGTGGGTAACATAACTGCAAACCTACAAGCCTTCCGAATCCCTGTCTTTCAAAGCAGCAGTTTTTGGCCGTTGATGCAGGGAATAAGAAACAGCAGCCTTCATTTTTGTTTAAAATTCAGTAAGCATTTTACCAGATGTAGAACCAAGGAGTCAAAAAACAAAAGCAGGCTCCCTGCTCTAAGCGCAACCTGAATGCAGGACTAGGCTGGGAGTACTTTGCTATGGCAAAATGCTCCCCTGTGAGCAATGCACTGAGGAAGTAAGCCGAGAGGTTGAGGGACTCAAGGACAGCCCCAAATTCTCATCCAGACTGCAACAACTGCACAGTTCCCACAACAAAGTCTTGGGCTCAGCCTAGTTTCAGAAAGGGGATTCACAAACTCAGTATCAACCTGCTACTTGTCCACAAAGAATCAACAACTTATCAACAACTACTATTAGGATGTCCGCAAGCTTTTCAGCTGAAATAAGTATCTGCACCCTGTCATTCTCTCTATGCCATGTGGCAGATCCGGCCTTAGATGGCATTTGATCTTCCCAGTAAAATCTGCTGCTGCTTGGAATAAAAGAGAGGGACTTGTGAAAGAAAGTTAAATGCTTTACAAGTGAGAATTCTTGACTTAGCTTTTTTTGTGAGCACTAATAAATATCTGCTGTAACAATGCAATTGGTGTGAATAAAATCACATAAAATTGCATCAATCCAACTGCAATTCCCTTTGCTGCAGGTATACAAGTTTTACAGAAAAATGGAAAAAAAATTCCAATAAGCTTTACTAAATTACACGAATAATTTATCAAATTGCTCATGTCATACTGCAATAGACAAGACTGACTATTTCCTGCTTGAATACATGATAAAGGCTGCATTCAGAGCCAATGAAAAATAGAAATTTCCACCAAGACTTGCAGAAGTATCTCCATTACTTCAAAGGAAGTAGTGGACTCACTGATGTTTATATTCTGTTCAGCCACTGAAGTAACAGATTACTTGGTCATGGTATGAAGTTGAAGGCAAAGTAAATTACAGAGAAAAAAACGTGTTTTACTGTCTGAGGGGAGGAGATTTCTGTGACGAGCAGTTTTGTCTCCCTCCATGCTGGCAGCAGAGGTCATACAAAGTCTCAAGGCTCTGCTCACACCAGAAGAGGGGAGCTTAGTCCAGATTGTACCTTGCTTACAGCAGAATTGGTCACTATGTGTTTGTCTGTGACCTAACCTTCCTTATCTCAGCTACTTCCTTCACAGGCTTTAAAGCCAGGTTATCCAGGGGATACAGGCAGCTGAGGAATTATTCTCTTAATAGGTCTCACTTATTAGATGCTGCATCAAATTAACCTATTAGATAGAGGCAGAAGTTGAACATAAATAAAGAACCCACGTCTGCTACAAAAGTGTGCTAATGCAGCGTGGTTGCTATGGTGTAAAATTCAACATAAGGATCATGAAGACATGTTTGCCTTTTCCCATTACTGAAGAAGATGCCTGGTTGATTGACTAATCCGTGGGATAGGATATTGCATTGGGCCTAACAACAAGGTGCTTCTAAATGGAAATAGGCATCAGTTGCTGCTGAGAGCACAATGAGGCTTCACAGACCCAAGTTCAGTACTTTAACTAGTCAGTCAGTATTGCAGCTTTTGAGCCACTCATTCAGTACTTAATTCTCTTCTTCGAGGTTTGAGGTATAGAAACCTTTTAGGTTGCAACATATTCTTAAGTTAGCAGAAGCCTTAGTTTTGTTAAATTTGATTATAAGCATTACCTAAGTGTAATTGACTCCTTCTCAGGAGAAGAAAAACATTACATATATAAGTAGAAGAAACGGTATTGTTTTCTTTTTTTCCTAACGGTTTTATTTGAATGTGGACTTAAAACTTACGACAAGTACATCTTAGTAGCTCTCTAAGGAGAACATCTCACTCTGTTTATCTGTTTAATGCATACTGCATGTAGAAGAGCAGTATAAATTTCTGATGCATTTCTCCTCCTGAATGCTTTGAGCCAAACTGGGGAAGTTCTTGGACAAGCACAGAAAATTTTCTTTGATAAGAGCAGATTTATTTTCCTGCCTTTCCACATACTCTACTGAGTTTTGAATCATGCCTTCAGACCATGCACTTCATACCTCTGGCACTGCTGCCTAGGATTTCAGTAAGACCAAGCTTGAGCCACTGCTGCCACATTGCTTCCTGCCCACTCCAGCCAACCACACTTGGAATGTACAATGCAGGGTAACGTGGCTAGAACTCCTACCCACAATGTAAACATAAGCACCATCTTAAGCAATAACCAATATTTACTTTTAGGCATAATGAAATAAAAATCATTTTGTCAAGTAACATATCTATTTGCCTTCATATCAAGTAAACCTGCAGCCCCTTATGATTATTCGCCTAATGCCTATCACAAGTTCTACAACAAGTATTTTTTTCTTGCTTTTATTGCACTGTCCACACTGTGGCTACCCAGGAGAGAGACCATGTTTGTTGTAAAACACAGTGAACTGTTTTCAAATGAGTTACACCTTTTTTGTAAAATCAACAATGAATGGCTATGAGTTGCTCACTGCTGAGAAAGCATGAAACCAATAAGTGATGCCATGAGCAGAACAAACGTCTAAAGGGAAAATGCATGTGGCCTTCACATGGATCCAGGATACTTATCAAAACGGAAGTCATTAAAGGACTGAAACCCGAGCTAAACTTACACTAAGAAAGGGTGCGTTGTAATAAAAAGGTTATAAAAAAATAGTTCATAATTTTCCTATCTCCTTTTAAATTCTCTGATACATTGGAACAGATTATCAGAGGTTTGAAGCAAAGTTTTTGCACAACTGTCAGTGACATGGCCAGTAGCAACGAGATGGAGTTTTCTTGTCTAGTAAAAGTGGGTAGAATTCTCTATATCCAGGAAAAGCAAATGTTTCTTTTCTCTGATTTTACTGTCTTTTCTTTCCACACTGATAGCAATCTAGAAAAAAATCAGTCAAATAACTCTAATTAGGAAAAAAACCCAAGTCCTGTTACTCATGCTATCATGACAAACCAGTGTGAAGCTCGAGCACTTGGAAACAGAAGGGCCTGTGTGGAAGACAATTTTTTTTGCTATTTTCACCACCTCTTCCCACATGTTTTTCTATTTAGCTATTCAACATCAGTGATGTTGTCAGGTATTTGAGCAGGGTCCTGAAAAAGAAAGGACTCCTCTGCAGTCCTGAGTAGCCATCTCCAGCAGTAACTGCATGTTTCCTCTCCAGCGTCCTAATCTGTGCCCGAGTCAAAGGATTTTATTTCTTAAATGAAGAGCTGAGGTATAAAGAGAAAAGAAAATCTCTGTCTCTTCTGTCCCAGCTTGGCATGCCTAGCTCATACATCACTCTTCCTCTAAACTAGGGTCTGGTATGCCTCAGCCAAAACAGCTTTGGTTATGCTGAAGCTGCTTTGCCAGCACAAAGCCTGTTCCGAAGCTAGTTCTGGAGCTTTCCTGCCACTTCCCAGAAAATCCCGTACGCTACTTCGGGGTTTTCAGCACTAGAGTGCCGAAGCGAAGCATGCAACAAAATGAGGGAGCAGCCCGAAATAGTTTGGGGAAGGGTGAGGGAAGGAACCTATCAGGAGCTCCCTCACAACCCAGCAATCTCCAACTTTAACAATGATCACCACAATAATGGCAAGAAGCCATTTATCTCAAGATTTTTTATCTCAAGAAGCCGCAAGTCTCTCGGATACAGAAAAAGACCGTCAAAGGTAAACAGCCAAATGAGGGGGGGAAAAAAAAATCAGGTAAGTGCAAAGGTAGTTCAAGGCTTGAAGGGATTTATGCTTTACTGCTCATTTATGACGAGGTGATATAAGATATTAGGGGACAATCCCACCCGCTCCGCTGGAGGGACGGGAAAGCCGCGGCTCCTCCAGCGGGCTGTGACATCACCGCTCCCACACTGCGGGGGAAGGACCGTAAGGCAGGTGCTGACGTTTCCCAAAACAGGAAAGCGCATTTCCAATGCCAAAACTATAAGAAACTCAGTTCGAAAGCACTGCGTGTAGACATTATTCTTGCTCCCGTAGCTTTACCCTTCTGTTTAGGCGCGATGCTCTCCCGAGCTACGAGAGACCAGTTCACCACGCGGGCATGAGCCAGCCCTCACACGGTAACTAAGTAACTCGGTAACTTTCAGCAAGGAGCGGACTTTAAGTAAGCATATTGCTCGCTGCCGCGACCCACTTCGCACCGCACGGAGATTTCCCACACATTTCGGTGTCACGTCACGGAGTGAATGACACCGGCGCGTTGTACAGCCCTAAGAAAGGCCAGCCCCGCCTGGCGGGGTTCCGGCTCCATCCAGCACCGCATCACCGCGGACCCAGAGGCGGCACCTCCACGGCGCAGGGCACCGAGAGGTGTCCCCTCTCTCCCTTCTCCCCTCCCTCCATTTTTTTCCTTCCCTCTCTCCCTCTCTCCCTCTCACCTTCCCTCAGCGCTCCCCTCAGGCTCAGCCCCCGCCCCGCGGGCGAGCGCCTCGTGCTCCCCTCGCGCGCGCGCACCAATCACAGGCGCCCGGAGGGGCCGCGAGCCGGGTGCGCGCGCCCGACCCCTCCCTTTCCCTCCCCCCCTCCGCTCCGGGGGCGGAACCGAGAGCCGGCTCCAGCCAATCAGAGGCAAACGGGCGTGAAGCGTGAGGCGCGAGCGGGCCCGCGTGCCTGGACGCCGTATAAAAAGGGGGC
>VZTG01006657.1:337137-524591 GCA_013397845.1 Melanocharis versteri
GGTGGCGGTGCGGGGGGGCGGCGGCTGCTGCTGCTGCTGCTGCATCGCGACGGCCCCGTCTCGGCCCCGCGCCGGGGGAGGGGCCCCGCGCCCGGCCGCGAGAGGGATGGAGCCGGCAGAAACCGCTGCACCGCTCCCCGAGCGCCCTGCCGGGGGAAAGGGCCTTGCTGGGCTGGCACTGGCTGCTCCGCACGGAGGAGTCATCAGGTAAACGCTGTGTGCCGGTGATGTGAGTCATCTTTTACAGCACACGGTAACGAGTGCTTGTGACTCAGCACGTTGGCAGCAGAAATATGTAAACTGGGGACGTTCGGGAAGCCATATGATGTAACGTGTTTGAGATCTTTGCCTTCTTTGCAGAATTAAATAGCATCTTTATTTTGCTTTAACTAAACCGATGGTAGTTCAGTTTCCCCTTTAGGCACCGCTTGTCTCACATCTTCCAGGTTGATCATTCTACCTGACCAAACACAGAGTCAGGGACAGTTTCAAAGGATACTGTTGTCAGTTTTCTTTCCCAGTGTTTCTACTTTGGTCCGTACACAAAACATACACACATCTACCCTAGGTACCAAAGAGAGCATACACACTTGACAAAGCTCTGATGTATAAAAGTATGATTAAAACGCATCCTGCTCGTTTCTAATTTTATTTTTAAAGGCTTTTTGAAAAATGAGCAACTCACTGAGGCCCAGTGCAGGTAGTATTTGTTTTTTCTAGGTCATTTCTCCTCACTTGACATGATCATAAGGAGTTTATGAAGGGAGAGAATTTTTACAAAACCGATACAATTCCTAAACACTAGACTAGTCTGATATGTCTTGTTTGAGTTGCTTAGTTAAGTTTTCATCTGTATTAGTGTGTATTGCTGACTTTGGTACTTACTTGCTAAAGCCTTACATTTTAGCACAGATATCTTTGCATTTCTTGGAAACCTCTTGTGAGACACCTTGGTGGTTTCCAGATTTGGCAGAAGAGAAGATGAGCTGAAACTTAAGAATGTATAAAGCCATGCTAATTGGTAGTTGGAGGGTTTTTTTGGCAAAAGCCTTCTCACCACTTTCATTTCTGGCGGATGCATAATATTGGTTTGCTGATTCTGGTTTCAGTCAGTGTGTATTCTCCATTGTGTCTATCAATATAACAAAATCATGTTCTTGAACAGCATCAGTAAAGTAATTGGTAGCTTTATCTGTATGAGTGAGATGTGCCCTTTTGACATTTAAACAAGCTGCTGAGTCTACTGACCTTTCAGAAGAACAGTGCCTTTTGTTATGCTTCCGTATGGATTTCCTTGATAACTTTTCCAGGTAACTTTTGAAGTCTAAAGTGCTTAAAACTATAGTGAAACTTCTGTTTAATGGAGTCTAACACTCCAGTTTGGCTTGTCTCGTATAAAAAAAAGAGTTTCTGGGCTTTCACACACTGTGCAGCCTGAGCATTTAAGTCGTGTAACTATACAGATTTTTGAGCTTTAGTCCAGTATTTCATGTAAAATAATTTTCAGTGTACTTAGTTATTCTATTTAAGTATTGATATTTTCACCAAAGTTTTTGTCAGAGGCTTCGAAAAGGTGGAAAATGTTTTTTTCAAAAAAATCTGACTAGCACAGTTCAGATAGCCAGAAGCATAGTTAGTATAACTAACCAATGTTCAGATTGCCTCTGAGTAGCTGGCTCTGCTCTTCTTTTGATATCCTTTCCATCTGTTTCTTGGGTTTTTTCCCAACCTGTTCACCTTCATGGTTCAAAGTTACTTCGTATCTGGTCTCTAAACATCCTTTCTTGGATGCCTGCCAAGCCACCTGGTTCTTTTCTGTCTCCTCTCTTAAGCATATTGTGCAGCTGCTGTTCTACCCTGTTTTCTTGAGATTTCTTTTTTTCTTCTCAGTTGTTGACTTTGGATATGTAAGCCAGCCCCTGTCTCCTTCTTGGTAGCCTTTTTTTTTCCAGAAAGTCTTTACTGCTTCCCCACTGTGTTGAAAGAGAGCCCAGAAGAATATTTGAAAAAGCATTGAGAGGAATGTCAGGTTAGGACTGAGAACTGCAATTTAGGCACTACATTTTGCATCTGCTGTGGATTCTTGGAATCCAAGGTCACTGCAAGGTATTAAATGTTGTAGGCAAATTTACTTGCAGAAGGGAAATTTGAAAATTTCCTTCATGAGGTTAATGATAATGAAAAGAATGCAGAAAGGCAATGCAGTAAAGAAAATGTGGGTTGAGTAGATGGGTGTTCTTAAGAAGCTACTAGAACATCAAGAAACTTAGAACCTCATCAAGACAGACACTCTAGGGAGATCTATGCTTTAGTCATTCAGATGATACACAAACATGCTGGTTTTTTCATATAATTACTGTTTAACAACAGTGTTTTTACAGGAGAAAATTATGTCATTTGTTTTGTTTTCCACAGCTTTATCACTCTAGATAGATACTAGATCAGAAAAACTGAGTGTGATTTTAGATTTGACAGATACATGGGTGACTTATTTCAAATAAAGAACTGCTTTAATTGTAAATTTCAAAATTGAAAAATGTCCCTAAGAAAGACACCAGAAGTAAGACTCTCATCGGCAATGCTGTAGCACAGGTATTAAGGTTAAATCTTTATAGATTAATTTTGTAGCTGCCAATCCCAGTAATGGCAGCTCTAAATTCAAACTTAGAGTTTTACATTCACTGCATGATTTTAAACTTATTCTGCCGTTGTTTTGCTTGTGCAGCCAAGTATATCTGACAAGACTCTAGCATCACTGAAAATAATTTACAGAGGCCTACATAGTTGTTGCATTTTACATCAGTTTGTTCATAGCTTGAGCTGTGATTTGGATCAATAGATCTGAGTGGTGAACTATGCATTAAACATAAAGCTGCCATTGTTTTATTGAAGCCTTGCACGTTATGAGTTATTGGTGCTGTTGGAAAACTCCTTCTTGTTAGAGTAGACCGGTTAATCACACCAAAAGGATGTTTAGTGGACCTCTAATTTGTTGAAAACAAAACCTGTGCTTATTCAAGTTAGCTAATCAATGTATTTCTCTGTCTCCAGAGGTGGCCTCAGCAACATGCTGTTTCAGTGCTCGCTACCTGATACCATTGAGACAGTTGCAGATGAGCCACGGAAAGTTCTCCTGCGTTTATATGGTGCAATCCTGCAGATGGTGAGTACATAGAGTGCTTTGGGAGTGGGAGGGTTTCTGTAGCTTCACTGTAATATGTTTGGAGATCTTTATTTGTGACACTATGCAGCTTTATCCTCTAGGGAATGTTTCTGTGGTGGGGGATAGATTGCAAGATGAAAGCAGTTTTCTTTATGGTTTGTTATTGTCTAGAACTTACACTCCTTTCTACACAGATCCCGACTGGCGTGTATTAGCTGAAGGCTCATTTGCTGTTTGTTTGGGCACTAATGTTTTGTTTATGGTCTTAAGTTTGGACTGTGGTGTTTCAGAAAAATTTGCTTCTGTACAGAATGTAGGACTTTGATGTAACTAGCTAGATTGCAAGAGACTAAACTGCTTAATTTTAATCTTGGTAGCACTTACGAATCTCAGAGATTAGTTGAAGGTTTTGTCAAGCTTGTACACTGCTCAAGCATTTTATTAGATATCATGGGTAATTGTGTTGCTAGAAAATTTGATCTGTAGTTTTAGAATAAAAATGAAGTGTGAACATCAATACTGTACAGTCGTCTCATTCCAAAAAATGCTTTCCTGAATGTGTGAAATGCCTTATAGCTGGCATAGAAGCTTAACGAGATGTTTTGTTGAACTTTTAATGTTACTTTTATTTGGTTAGTAAAATGTAAGTAGTATTGAAATTTGTCACACCTTAAGTGAAGTGGCTGGCAAATCTGTTTCAAATAGTAACATTTAAAAGCAAGACTATTTTGTAAATGTGGTCTCTTTTAAGCTGACAGACTGTTACTCTAGGACTGTACAGCAGATCTTCTCTTATCCATCTCTGTTACACACTTGATTACCTTGTAAATAAGCAATCATAATGTAAGTGTTTAACCTTACGAAAAATTGCAGCTTCATAACATTACATCTGTATGTTGGCAATTGTTTCTATTTGACATAGAGAGTCTGGTTTTATTATCCATTAATTTTATATTTTCCAGTACTCAGTCGCTTGCTTTGAACAACTGATCCAATATCTGCAGAAGATTTTCTGTTCCTGAAATTTCAGCCCATTCTTCCTGCTTCTGCTGTCTTGACCAAGCTTTCTATTAAAAGTCTCATTAGATACTGTTGCTTTACTGACTTTGAAGTGTTCCTTTTTATCATGTGAGTTGTTAACTTTCCCGTGGTAACAAACTTTACCAGAAATATGTAAAATATTCCAGTGGTTTGGAATAGCATGAATTGCTTGGCTACAGCACCATATGTGTGTTGGGAAAGTTAAACTCTTTAACAAGAAGTGTGTAGAAGTTCAGTAATTCAAGCTTAAATAGTCTTTCATTTTAAAGAGAAACTAAAAGCAGAGTGAAAAAAATGGTGGTGTGAAACTTTGTTTTCAAAATGACTCCTAGGACTGATGCTAAGTAGGGGTTCTTTTTAAGAATTATTAATGGTTTCAATGTAATGCTGAGTTAATATGTAGAAAGCTTGAGTAGGAACATGGGCTGTAAAACTATTGTAGTGGTAGAGCTTCTGTTTCCCAAGAGCTGTAAAGAAATATGGCCTTTCCCTTATATTTCAAAGGAAAAATAAAGTAGACTCTAGAATTTGGTTGCCCTCTTCTTCCCTCAGGGTATTTTTTAGCTTGCCTCTTCTTTGCCCCATCCACTGAAGAAATCAAAATAAATTTTTGGGCTCTAAAATCAGAACTAATTTGGTTTGAAAATTGAAAGTGTGTTCATAACTTTCTAACCTTTCTGCTCTTGGTGTTGAAGGATCTTTTGAGATGTCTAACTTCCTTTATTTCCATAGTGGCAGTGAAATGACTGCTCTTGTTGGTGCAGTTCACTAATGGTTAAGTAAGCAGAGAAAGTCCCAAGGTAAAACTTTGATTGCATTGAGGTTCACAATTTTTGTCAACAAACATTTGTCTCTTCCAGCCCCTTTACCTTAAATGCAAGTTAAAATATAAGCAAACTGTTTTATTTGGTATTTTGAAAACCCCACATAGGATTCCTATGAGTTTCTGGGTGGCATAAACAGAATGTTATGACAAGCCTGTTAAGTGGGAGTAATTTGATATTTTTAGTAAAGTTGCTTAAGTTAAAAACCCTGTAGAAATTAAGGGACACTGCTTAAGTAAGTTGAGTTTTGAGACCTTATGCCAAAATCACAACTTAATTCTCAATGACTGAATTATAACTGCCACTGGGTATTAGTAGTTACCACTTGTTTGTTTGAGCCTTTGTAGCATGTTTTAACTCTTGTCCATTTTACCTTCTGTTGAAATTGGAGCACGAACCAGTGATATCAGTTCTTTATCCCTTTACTCTAAATACTGTGTATCTATAGCAACCTACACCAAATTGTTGTACCTACAGAAGACAAGTTTATGTTAAAATTTTGAATATAAGTGAAAAATGGATTCCTGATTACTAACTTAAGAATGAATAATACTGGCACCATTATTCTTTGAGCCACCTTTTAAAGGAACCTTTTTTGCAGTTTGAAAATAGCTCCAGTTTGCTTATTATTATTCTTGGAAGACACAAATGTCAGTACATGAAACTCATCCAGTATAAACCATGCCAGCTGGCTAAAGCTGCCACACAGGGAAGGCTTTGTGCCTTCCTCTGTCATAGCTGATATGTTTAAGCCAATTTTTTGTGTGCATGACTGTTTTGGGGGAGCTGGGTGGAGATGAACTGTGCTGGCTCGGCCATTATTATGAATGGTCGCACTGGCATGGATGTTTATAAATCAAGGACTTCTCTTGAGTATATCCTTGAGCAGAACTTTTTTTTTAAGACGAGTATTGTACTTGTGACAGGCTAAAGTACTAACCACATTAAAACTCCAATGTTTGAGGCACAATGCAGATATGTCCTACACTGAAAAAGGGAATTGTCTTACTCTGTTTCACCTACTCTTGCTCCAGCTCCATTGCTAAATTTAAAGGGGAGCATTGAAAGTAAAACTTGTTGTGACAAAATGTCTTTAACTGTTGGTTGTATTAGTGTTAACAACTGAAGTACAAGGTTATACAACAATATGCCGTTTAATATCCAGACTTTAAAATTGGATTTCATATGCATATCACTGTAGTGTTTCTACTTAAATTCAGAATAGCATCTTGAAAATGCTAATAAGATTTCAACAAAAGGTGGCATCAACAAAAAATAAGCTTAAATTAAGGTGAAATTTAAGTTCACCTATCAAAAGGTAACTCAGGAAATGATTCCCGTTCTTTTACACATGTCAAAAGAACCTTGAACTCTGATTCACTGGGGCTCTGTTACTTTACAACAGCCAAAACAAAACCTTGTATACAAATGAGGAAAAACAAACCAGTATACCTAATGTTCCTTTCTGGTCTCTCAATTTCTATGTGAGCAGATGCCAGATGAGTATAAATGGTTGCCACAGTTCTGTGGTAAATCTTTTTTCCATACCTGCCTTGCTGCCTTTTATTTTGTGTAACTAAATAAAATGCAGACTGCTGTGTAACTGTAATTATCAACGTCTTCTGTGGTTGTTGGTGTCCATGTCTGTTTGTAGCATGGAGTAACTACAAATCCCTGGCACTGGCAGACGGCTTGAAAGAAACCAAGCACCTCTTACGGGGATATATTTGTGTTGGGTGGCATTAAGGGTGTTCTGGGGGTAATGTACCACTTTAGTTGTATATGCATGTGTTCTCTGCTGCAGGCTTGCCCATGCGATCGTGCCTAGAGCACTCTGGTTTCCAGGTGACAGACACGATTCACGGTATAGTATGAGATCTCTGAAGTGGAGCATTCTCTACAGCTTTCATTTTCTTTAGTACTGGATTTCATTGTTTAAAAGTAAGCCTTAAGTAGCACCAGCTACTGTCTGTGCATCTGAATGTTTACAGCAATAATAGAATATCAAAAAACTGTCCCTTCCTTTTCTCTGCTCCCTCATAACAGAATGGTAACTTGAAACGTAGAGGATTGGAGTCACGGCTTTTGTAGAGCTTGAATTGGGAATTCTTCACGTGCTAGATTTTTAGGACTTCAGCAAATTAGTATCAGATCCTTCAGGTCTGACAGGGATAAGTGATCAATGGCAGATCCTTAGAAGCAGAAATAGTTATTGCTGAATCTAAAGCTGGTTTTGTTCCATACACTGAAGTTCAAATGGATGTCTTCCAACAGCTTCTAGAAAAGTTTCCTCTGCACAGATCACCTCTAATCTCTGAGGCAATTCCTTGTAATGTTGTGATTTCCTAAGGTTTGAATTCCTAGGGATTTATCTAATTCAAAGTATTGCAGTATTTTAAGTATTGAAAGCTAAAGCTGAGTAAGCTCAGAAAATTGAGTTATATTAGATTTAAATTTGTGAGCAGAGCTCAAAGTTATGTAGGGAAAAAAAAGAGATAAAAGTTCCTTCTCTTTACAGAATTCTCTGGCCAAGTGTCATTTGGGTTTTTTGATAAGAGACTTCATCTTTCAGCTACAAGAGAAATAAATTGGGGGCATTAGGAAGAAAATGCTG
The DNA here is from genome assembly GCA_013397845.1 of Melanocharis versteri. Classification (NCBI taxonomy): domain Eukaryota; kingdom Metazoa; phylum Chordata; class Aves; order Passeriformes; family Melanocharitidae; genus Melanocharis; species Melanocharis versteri. Next base: position 344,780 of record VZTG01006657.1, read on the forward strand.
AACTCAATTTTCTGTATCAAATTGCCGGATGTATGAACACTGTCTGGTCATCTGAGCACAGATCAATGAGCAGTGTTTCCCATTCTACGATTTTTATCTTGTATCCTGCCTTAAAATCAATTTGCATGATCACAAACTAGACTCTAAACAACTTCTGTTAAATATAGTTGTCCTCTCTTACTAAAACTGTCGTGAACTTTCTCAGGGCTTTGAGAATAAATCTTCCCACATTAAAAGAAGCTCTGAACAAATATTTAAAGAAATCTTGAAGTTGTAGAACACATGTCCATTTCTAGTTAGTTTCCATGTAGAGAGAGCAATTAAAAAGCTCTAGCAGTTACTCAGTCATTCTCTTTTTCAGGTAATTAAAATCTCCTCATTTCTGTTGAAGTAAATAGCTTCCAGAATTGGACATTAGTTGGAGTGGGCTATTAGAGTTATGGAAAAACTGAAATTGATTGATTTAGCCAAGAACAAGTGAGCTAAATAGGTTGATCAAATTATGAGATGCCTTATTTTGAACCGCTGTTCTCAGAGGTGATTGTGGAATCAGGAAAAAATTAAATTCTACTACTTTAATCTGTCAAACTCTTAAACTTCTGGTGCATAATATTGCATCTTTCTTACTTTGTTCTCCTTGGCCATGTATAGTGAAGAATTTCCTAATCCTAGGCTGAGTACATGGCCACTTGCGAAGACTGATCCTCTCCAAGCTCCCATTCATATTTGCAAGTTATTTACATATTTGTATTTGTTTTCTTCTGGAAACTAATGCTTTATGCTGAGGGAACAGAAAAAAGGGAAGGGATGCTGCAGAAGTCGCCTCTTGTGATGACTCTGCAGTAAAGCCCTAACTGTCCCTTTCTAATGGCACAGTAGATGCCATTAGGCTGTCTCCAACACTAATTTGAGGTGGACTCTTGGAACTGGCTAGCTCTTTATACAGTATGACCTCTGGAAAGCAGATGCCAGTTCAGGTTCTAGGGAAAAGTCTAATGTGCTTACCTTCTGATTGAACTGAACCATTCTGAGAGCACCATTTATCAGGAAAGACTCCTGAATGGTGTGTAACTTTCTGACTGTTCAAGAAATATCTGAGAGTGGTATTGATGTAGAACATGCTTGTTCAGAGAAGCCCTCTGTAAATGATTTTAATGCTATTGAGTAGTTACACATTTAGCTGTAGTGAATATGTTTGGACTTTATTAATTTCCTTGAAAGTAATATAAAGTAATAGCAGTTTCCATATTGTCTTGTTTTAAACTTACATAGTAGTGTTATGGGAAATACTTGCTGAAAGACCATCGTTTGTTAACTATCCTTCTTCTATAGCTTCTGAAATACTGTAACTGCAGAGCTTGTGTAAATCATTAGCTTGTTGTATTGTACTTAAGGCAGCTGGTGTTGCTTAACTGTATTCCATTAAGTTCATATTTCCACCCTTGTTTTGGACATGTTAGAGCTTTGGAACAGAAAGGTATGCACATCGTTCTGTGAATCCAATGTTTGTGTTCAGAAGGTGGAGATGCAGGCTGCCTTTATGGGCCTCTAGAGCTAGTCTGGTTTAAACAGTCAATGGTGGAATTGCAACATAAATAGCAGCCACAAACTGTCACTAATTCTAAGCAGATATTTGCTTTCTCTTCTCCTTACCTTCAAGCCCTTTAAAGGACAAGGTTTTTAATACATCTTGAATTTTAAATGTGCAGCTCTATTTAAAAGCATGTGCCATTGAGGGTTCAGTTGCTGAGGGTATGGTTTACTATTCTGAAAGTGCTTTATAATGACTCTTAACAACTCTAGCACAATACATTATGCATGGAACTCGTTAAAGTTTTGCTAGTCTACTGTGGTTCCTACTGAGACACCTTTAGCTTACATGGGCAATCCATTCTAAGAAAAATCTTGGATTTGCACAGCCAGTGGTACACTGGACATATAGCCTAGACAGCATGCTCTAAATAAGGAAATTCTAGCCACAATTTGGAAATTTGGAAAATAAGGTAATAAGCAAAAAAAGTGCTTTGCAACCTTCATAACATGCCTCTTCCAATAGCCCTTCTAAGGCTTTTATGTAATCTCTGTAATGCATCTCAAGTGCTTTGGCTGGAAGAATCTCATCCCAGATGTCATGCAGAGGGACTTAATTTTCTCTTAATTAAAAACATTCCTCTGAGCTTATGGTGCATTGAAATCTTGTTTTGAAAGACTAGGAAACAATAAAAATATATGTGAAAATCAGGTATTTATATGAGTGACTTGGTCTCAGTGGCACATCCTTTTGAAAGATTTTGGAATTGTTGGAAGTGTGGTGGTCAGAGGTCAGATGGATACTAGTGCTGTAGCTGTCACAGATCAAGACAGTGTTGAGACTTTTAGTTAACTTCTACTCCCTTTATTCTGGTGGTTGCAGGTTAATAACTTTAAATTTCATCTTCTCATTGTGTTTGCTTTTTCTCATTCATAGAGGTCCTGTAATAAGGGAGAGTCTGTACAGTCTCAGAAGGAAAATGACTTGCAAGTGAGTAATTAAATTTGCTTATTTCACAGAATTTTATAGATTATAGGGAAATGTGGTGATCCTGCTTGTTTTAAACCAGTAGTTACTCCACCTGGACTGTGTCTAGAAAATGTAAAATTGATGAAGAAAAGAAATTTACTTGCTCACAGAAGCAACACTATGTGAGTGTCTGGACATAGTTTGGAAAGATTCAAGCATCCCACATTATGAAGAAACACCCCCCAGTTCTACTCTAAATGCTCTCTTACCATTTTGAATATTGGTATCAGTACTGCTGTTTCTAGTATTAGACTCTTTCTTCTTAAGTAGATGAACATCAGTTCTCTGCTTAACCTAATCCCTAATTGTTTAATAAATTGATGAACTCCTCTGAGGAAAGTATATGGAGCTGGAGAGAACTTGCTCTTGAACATGAAGTGTTCCTGATTAGCACTGTGCTTGGATCATCTCCGCTCTGCAAACTTTAAAGTTCTTGCATTTGGAATCATTTCTTCTCCTGCAGTATAATGTTTAGCTGAGTGTATCTTTTCATAAAGTCATCTGAACAGGATTTGGTCATTTAGATTTTCACCCTGGCAGTATTTTTTCAGTAAGGGATAACATTGCAGCATGCTAGCCGGATACCTTGGTTGTTACATACTCTGTTTTCAGCTCTGTAATGATTTTGGCAGTGACTAGAGAAAAGTACCTTTTACTCAATTGATAAGTGCTGCTTTTCTCCCCTTGTATTTTTTGCCTTCTGGGAATGCCATCTGAAACATTTTCAAGCATTTGTTTGGTTTTGGGTGGTGGTTTTTTTTCCTAGTGAGTTGAAACTGGTTTTAAATTTTTTGTTGTTGAATGACTGCTTTTGAAGTTTTGTTGAACTTTGTTTAGCTTACTGGAACAGCTTCAATCAGCTGAACCAAGATTGAACTGAAACATGTACTGGTTTGATACCTCAGTTTTTCTCAAAGATGAAAAATGGAGATGGCTTGATTTCTCCTCTACCACAGTCCTGTAAAAAAACAGCTAAAGTTATAAAAGAAAATAAAAGTCCAAACAAGCCCCACCCTAGTGCCAGAAGCTCATAGAAGTTTTGCAGTACAGGAAACAAGGTTTTGAACTTCAGAACTTCATTTGTGGTATTTGTTGCTTGAAAACAGTGATTCTCTGCTGGTAGGTTGTTTTCTGCTATTAATCTCATGGTGCTAAAACTTCACTGTTGAATCAGTGTTCTCAAGAATTACTATCAGGATGGATTTGTTAATTTTCTTGTCTGGGTTATGAGAGGAGATGATATCCTTTAGAGAGAATAAAATTCTCTGGGTTCACTAGCAAAAGCATTGTAGCTTCTGAACTGCCTGTTGTGTGACAATTGTGTCTAGACATTGGATAGTCAGCTCATAAGGACTTTTAACAGGAATTATTTATGTTTTGCTTTGGTTTTGCTATCATTTGCAGTAATTTTCCTTTGAATATGACTACTTTGTGTATTGAATACTGAACTTTTTGTTAAGGCAGGAAAAAAGCAGAAGCTTCAGTTCCAGCTGAAGTGTAGAAAGGCTTTTGATCTCTCCTTGCCTGTATAGGAGTTGCATCCTGGGAAAGTCTTGTAAAAAATGTGTATAATTGTTAGATTTGAAATAAAACATTAATCTCTAAGTATTCATTTAAAAACATGAGTTGTCCAATCTTCTGCAGAAATCTAAATGCAAGTGCTTGTGGATGCATCTCTGAAACAGGCCAAAACTGAGAGCTTTAGATCTTAAAATAACAGGTTGTTGTCTTGGCAGCGTAAGTATATTGCAAAGTGTTTGAAGGTACTGAAGTACGTCATTTCCTTGGTTACAATGCTTGATCCTTTAGAATCATCAGGTGAACATTAATCTGAAGAGTCAGATACCTAGATTTGTTCAGTGTCCATATGAAGTATGCTATAGAATTTTTTTAATGTCCTTTAGTAGTTTATTTCCACACCTATCCTGTGTTTGACAGTGGTGGATGGAGTGGAGCCCTGATAAAAGGTCTCTCAGGTATTATGAAGGAGAAGCCTTTGTGCCTGAGATTATGTGGATGGTATTGTTCCAGAGCTCTCACTGGACTTGTGCTCAAATGACCATTCTGTTTCAGTAGAGGAAGTTCTTCTAGTGCTTGTCACTTTTGATGCATGAAGAGATGTCTTAATGAATAACAGGGGTTTTTTGTACTTTCTGTTATCCAAGAATAGTGAGTTGGTTTTCAGTAAGATATGAAAACAAGGAACTGACACCTTAATGGGAACAGACTTAAAACACCCTGGTGTCGTACCAGGTGCAGTCAGAGTCAGTGTTGGTTAATAATAGAGCGGACATTCTGTAGCTTGTAACTAATTGGCTTTTTGGTGCTTGGTGTTAGGTTTCAGAACTGAATGGAAGAGTTCAGACCTGTGATGGTGAGAGCATGTGAAATGATTAAAAACATATTTTTGGTGTGTTAGTGGATAAAGCACTTGGTGCTTTGAGGAACTGAGATGAAAAAATGGTGGAGAACATAGATGCAATACATTCATATGCAAATTGTCTTCAAGTCTCAGTGCTTCAGAAGACAGTTACATGAGTCTTTACTACACTTCAATATGAAATGCTAGAATTTCTTGAAGATCTCAGAATGAGGTGTGGGCCAATAATAAAAATAATTTATCAATGGTGCTGCCTGGAGTGTACTCAAGAGTGGAACTTGTATAGAGTTATGTGCTGTCTGGTACTGTGCTGACTGCAATAATGCAAAAGGATCTGTGGTCAGAAATGCCTGAGAGCTTTCTTAATGTTGTGCTCTTAATTCTTATGCTTTTAAGTGTTATGGGTCTGACTTTGAAATGAGCTGCTCAAAAGTAGGCAGAGGCTTGGCAGATCTTTAGGATTTGAGTAGAGCTGGATTCTGGTTAACATAATTGCTAGATGTGGAGATTTATAATGTGACCTCTGTGCTTACTTACAGATAATCTTACCCATCCAGAAAGCTACACTTCAGTGATTTTTAACTGTGTTTTTGAGACTAAATATTTCATATTTCTATTAATTTTTAAGTATTCATATTAAAAAGCTGTCTGCTTGTCATTGTTATGAACCAAGCCTATTGATGTAAAAAAACCTTAGAGAAAAGTTATTGTAACTTGAGGTATGTTTGGTGGTAGGAAGGGAAGAACATTTATTCACACATGCATGTTCCTTAGCAGGAGCTTAAATTACGTCCTCACTTTAAAAAAAATAAAAAAGGAATATTTAAAATGTGCTTAATGGAAGGAAATCTTCTAAGTCGTTCTTCTAAATGAAAAGTTGTTCAGTCGTTCACTTCATTCACTTGTGTAGCTAAAATGTCCTTTTGAGAAGCAGTGTTCTGAAGAGTGTTAAAATAGATGATATAGGGTAATATTTGTAGTTCCTGTGTTGTGCTTCAGTGGAATGAACTTCCCCAGGAAATGGATTTGCAGAGTTCCCACAGGTTAGAGAGGAGAGGGTGTTTTGGTTTTTGCAGTTTTCCTTTGACCTGGTCCACCAACAGTACCTGTTAATTAACACAGATTTTCCTGCTCAGCTTTAAAGTTGGAAGCAAAATACTTGTATTGCTCCCATGCTGACTAAAAGTTATTAATCAAGAAACTTTGATTAGTAAAATGTTGAGTCTTTTCAAAGCTAGCCCTAAAATTTCTCACTTGGTAACAGTTTAGCTATTGTGCACACCCAAGTTAATTTCTGTGCACGCACCGACTAATGCTTTAATTTTTTTGGTAGGGGGCAGAAGCCATGGTTCTGGAAAGTGTTATGTTTGCCATTCTTGCAGAGAGAGCGCTTGGCCCAAAGCTATATGGAATCTTCCCACAAGGGCGACTGGAGGAATTCATTCCCGTAAGTCCTGGTCATAATTAGTTAGTGGGCTGCTGGAAGCTGTTTTAACTGATCATGACAAGAAGGTCTCTGGACTGCCCAGAAAAGCAGGGATGTGGGAATGGAATACTTGGCTGCCTGTAGTAATTGCTGGCTGTAATTCGATACAGTTAGAGTGGGTGTTAGAGAGCCTCGTTGTAGCTCTTGCCAGGAGGAGATATCTAAAAACTCTTCAGCTCTAGCAGAGGCTAATAAATGAAGATAAAAAGCCTGTTAGATACCAAACATAGCATGGGGAAGCTGTGGAGTTACACTTTCCTTTAACGGCAACAGGAGCGGATGCTTTTGATGTTCTTAAATATTTATACTTGATCTGCTTTGAAGATATTCTTAGTGTGAGATGTGATACTCCCCAGGTCTTGAATCTAGAAGTGAATTGATTAAGTTGTAAGTAGGGCTGGCTAACAGCTTTTCCAAAGGCAGCAACTTTGTAAGTTCCTCTGTGAGCAAAAAAAGGGCATTGCTTGAGTACTATGCTAGTATTTCACACTATACTGCATAGAGCCTAATGCTAGTGTTTATAATTAATCACACTTCTGTAATTAATCAATTAACTGTATTTTAAGAATACTCTATTTTATTATAGAGCAGGAAACTAAGCACTGAAGAACTAAGCTTACCTGACATATCTGCTGAAATAGCTGAGAAGATGGCTCGATTTCATGGCATGAAAATGCCATTTAATAAGGAACCTAAGTGGCTTTTTGGAACAATGGAAAAGTAAGTTATGCAATACTTTATGGGGAAAAAGGTGACCTGTTGTAATTTTGATAAGCAGATCATTCTTCCTGCATGCCAGGAAGACAAGCTGAGAACACAAGCTTTCACTGTACCCAGAAACTATCACATGAAGGACTTCAGTTACCTGGAAGAACAGTAATGTTTTCTTCAGTAACTCTTTCAAACTTCCATGATTTTAGTTTAAATGGTATCATAGTATGAGAAGAATAATATACTTGTTGTTTCAAATCCTGTATTATTGTCTCTTTTTTTTAACAGGTATCTAAATCAAGTGCTGAGAATTAAATTTACCAGAGAATCCCAAACCAGAAAACTGAACAAACTTCTCAGTTACAATCTCCCCCAGGAAATGAAAAATCTAAGGTAGGTTTATTTTGTCTACCACTATCTTCTAATCTCCACAGTTTCTGGATGGATTTTTGTATACTTGTTCAGACATGTTATACAGTATAACACTTTATATTCATTTTACTTTGCAAACTGGGGATTGTTTTTGGTTCTGTGATCGACCTGAGTCTCTTATAAATACAAAATTCTATGATAAAATTGCTGATCTGACTTACTGATCAGTGAAATCGAACTTCATTGTGCTGAAGTTTTGTTCCTAATTAAGAAAACAAGGTGTTGCTGTGAGGGAATAGTGTTTCAAATTCTTACAACAAAATTACCTGGAAGTGGAACTGAACTTAGTGATTTGTTACTTAAAAGATGCTCTGTTGCTTTTTTCTAGAGCTATGCTTGAAGCTACTTCTTCACCAGTTGTATTTTGCCACAACGATTGTCAAGAGGGTAAGCTGCTAATATTTCAATATTGCTCAGTGGTGTGCTGATGAGCCTTTTCTGGTTACTTGTTTGTTCTCTGGGAGGTAGCCACATTGTGGAGGTGCAGCCTGTGCACTCTGGTGTGCTGCAGTACCAAAGCAAAGTATGGGCTTCTGCAACCCTTCAGGCTTTTTCAGAGAACTCTGGTGTCATAACTGGGTTAAGCCAAGAATGTACGCACGCTCTTTTAGTACAGGTCAGTTGATGATGGGAGCCTTATGTGTTTTCTGTTTAGAACATACCTTGCTTTGCTGCAATATACATGATCAGAGTGGGATATACTTGAGTCATTTTAAAAGAAAGATGCTGAAAAAGTGCAGTGAGCGGTGAAAATAGAGTAGGGTAGTTTGACGTGGCAGTTTTTAACTTGTACTGGTAAGAAACATTAGGAAAACCTTATCCACCTTTGTTTAGTGTTCTCTGGGCATCATGGAAGGAATAACAATTTTCCAGAGCCAGTTACTGAAAAAGATGAGGAGGAAGCAAGACTGAAGGTGTGTTGGGTATGCTGTGTTTGTGTGCCCTGTCACCTGAACAGTGGGTGAACTGGGCTGAGCTGGAAGGATGCTCTACTGGGACTGTGTGCAGGGCTGTTTCGTCGTTGGGGGTCCCAGCCTTGTCAGCTAAGGCTGAGGAACTGCCCTGGAGGACAGACACATAGGGATAGGCAGCACGACGGAAAAAGGCCACTAACTGAGGTGTCAGTAGTGGTGGAGTCTGAGGGCTCCTTGCTGATGTGGCAAGGTGCACTACTGGAGGAGTCAGAGCATAATAAGGCTGGAGCAAGCTGGGGAGCCTAACGCTCCAAGGGGATTGGGGTGTGTGTGTGAAATACTGTGCTGCTTTTTCTGTTGGTGCAAGAGTGTGGCATGGAGGTACAGATGAACCTGTGGAGAGGGGCCATACTGCTGCAGAACTTGACATTGCTCTGCATTTATTTACTAACTAGTACTTGACAGAGGTAGACTTGATGTCTTTTAGATGAATTGTAGTGACTATGTGAATTGAAAGACACATAAGCAATTGCCTAAACTTTCTGTATAGGTACTGATGTGCCAATATTAGAACAGCAGAGTGATCAGACTCTGGCTTTCAGGCTGCTGAAAAGCAGTTTCTGTCCCAAGTGTTGTATGATCAGTGATAGTGCTATGCAGTTATAAGAGACGCTGTGAAATTTGTAGATCTCAAGCTGTGGAAAGAAACAATGCAGCAAGGACTGCTAAGGCTGACAGGGCCACCTGAGCCAGCTACAAGGTAAACTGGGGAAACAGGATCCTTGGGAGAAGAAATCTGCCTCTCCCTGTACAGAAAAAAACTTTCTTCCTTTCAGCTTTACAAGGTTTATCATATATCTCAACTTCCAGAGAGCTGGTGAACAGCCAGTGCAACTTGGCTTTTCCTGTTGTCATGGTTTAACTAAACCCAGCTGGCAACTCAGCCCCACAGAGCCACTGAGTCTTCCCAGTGGGACTGGGATGAGAATTGGATGGGTAAAAGTGAGAACTCTCAGGCTGGGATAAAGACAGTTAATTAGGGAAATCAAAAGCTGCTCACACAAGCAAAGTAAACAAAGAAATTAATTCACTGCTACTCCTGGGCAGGCAGGTATTCAGTCATCCCCAGAAGAGCAGGGGCCCATCACACACAACAGTGACTTGGGAAGACAAACACCATCACTCCAAATATCCCCTCTTCCTCCTTCCTACCACTCTATGTAGTGCACATGATATCATATAGTATGGAATATTCCTTTGGTCAGCTGGAGTCAGCTGTTCAGCTGTGTCCCCTCACAACTCCTTGTGCACCCCCAGTCCCTTTTTGGGATGGGGTGTGAAGCAGAAAAGACCTTGACTCTACAGACACACTACTCAGCAGTAACAAAAACATCCCTGTGTTATCAACACCACAAATCCAAACATAGCCCTGTGCCAGCTACTATGAAGAAAGTTAGCTACCCCTGCCAAAACCAGCACACCTATAATTCTTCTGTGCAGATATAAGGGATAACTGGGATTAGCTGAACAATATTCCTTGAGATACACAGTATTGCTTTTCCCCGATTTTCCTGCATTATTAAATATGCAGTGTTATTTTAATTTTCAGGTAATATCTTACTTCTGGAAGGCAGAGAGAGTTCAGAAAACCAAAAGCTGATGCTCATTGACTTTGAATACAGCAGCTATAATTACCGGTAAACACTTTATTTTCTCTTCAGCATGGGAGTGTGTTCCTTTCTGCATGCTACAGGGAGGCCAAGTGCTGCACTACTGATTGTCTATTCCAGTGAATTGTGTTCTGCTCTGATAGCAGTGGTTAGCAAATATAACTAATCAAAACAGCTCTGGTTCTGATGCTGTTGAGTTCAGGCACACAGCAGAGGCAAAGTTGTTGGGGATCCTTGAGTTGTTCAGACTAGAGGGCTTGTTTATGCACGAATGGCTTCTTGCTTGCATGTCAAAATTTCTTTTTGGTGGGAAGCTGAGGAGAAGGGTAGATCTTGTGTGCATATGTATGTAGGGCAGCTTTGTTTTTGTGTTTTTTCCTTCCATCCTTTCTTATGGCTTTTTCTTCTGTGCAGATGATAATACAAGTTTTTCACTCCATTATTATGCAATGTGCTTGTTTTTCTTCCCTCAACTATCTAGTTAAGTGTTGTTAAGGATGATCTAAGTGTGTATAGTCTGGGATTAAACATCACCATAGCTGCAACATAATGAAACAGTGAATTCCAATAATGTAAAAGTGGAATATGTTGAAAACTTTGAATATGATCTCTTTGCCTGCAATAATGCCAATGTTAGAGATGTCTGACTTCATGCTGAGATGTAGTGCCTACTCAAGTATTTCTACTGTCTCTGTTGGTATAAAGTTTGGTAGCAAAATCCAGTATTTTCATGTAGCTGGCAGCTTTCATTCTTAACTGCCCCTCTTTACTAATTGTTTTTAATAACTTGCAAAAAGTTGTCTTCTGGTTATCAATTCTCTACCTCCAGCAAAACTGCAGTAAGTTCTGAGTAGCCCAGTGCTTTTAAACTCGATTTTGGGTTTGCTTAAAAAAAACCCAGATTGCCAGTTTGCAAATATTGAGCTATTTTGTCTTTATTTCTTTTTCAGAGGATTTGACATTGGAAATCACTTCTGTGAATGGATGTATGATTACTCGTATGAGAAGTACCCATTCTTCAAAGCCAGTGTTCTTAAATATCCTTCAAAGAAACAACAGGTAGACACAAAAGACATAATTAAATGCTAATGTCTACAGTCTTCACATCTTAACTCTTTTTCAGTTCTCTTTTGGACTTACTGTGTCCCAAGATATTTTGCCCATGTCTTCCTTAAGTGTAATACTTCCTCTAATCCTGACTACCTTTGCTTTAAAAATCATAGTAACTTAATAGCTATTCAGGATAGAATATTTACTATGTGCTGTGTAGCCATCCACTGCAAAAAGTCCAGTAGTTGTACACTGCAACTGTGAAATTCGTTGGCAGTAGCAATATGTTGCCTGTCCTAATATTATGACTTTTCTTAAACCAGACTTTCAAGCAATTCTTAGAACCACCATTAATCTTAAAGCTAACTCCAACACTGTTGATGTTTGGAATAAAATTAATGCCAACTTATTAGAAGGTCTGCCTAGGTCTGAAAGAAACAAGTATACCTTGAGATGAAAAGTTGTAACTCAGTTGTTTACTTGCCTTCCAGCTTCATTTCCTCTCCAGTTACCTGTCTGCATTCCATGATGGCTTCGAAAATCTGAGCAATGAAGAGAAGTCCAAACTAGAAGAAGAAGTGTTGGTAGAAGTTAACAGGTAACTTGCCTGGTACAACTGTATCTTCAGACTTCCACTGTGGTACCTATACTTCTATATAGCTCACTGGGCGGAGGAACTTGAGCCAAGAGAGATTGAAAGCTATTTATATGTGGTAAAGAACAATCTGTCCACTGTAACCTTAGATATGTGATATACACTAACAGTGGAGTAAACAGAATACTACTCCATGGGGAAGCTAATGGAATTATTTTTATAGTATCATAGTTGAAGAAAAGGTGTGGACATCCCCAAACTAGGGAATACTGTTCTAAGAGGACATTGAGATGAAGTGTTGTGACTTAGCTGGGTATTTATTTCAATAACATAGCCTTGTAATTTCAGGTTTGCCCTTGCATCACACGTCTTCTGGGGTCTGTGGTCTATTATACAAGCAAAGATCTCATCCATTGAGTTTGGGTACCTGGTAAGTTTTTTAATTGTAGTTTTACACAACTGAAAATGAATCTAAATAACCTGTGGTCCATTATTGAAAAGGCAATTAAATGGCCTCTCACAGCAACTAGTATCTTCTAAGTGGAGCAAGGCTTTTAAAAATCCATTTGTTACTAGTTTGTGTTCTTTCCTTAAGAATGTAAACATCTAAGATCATAAAAACTTCAGAAATCATTCCCATTGTTATGTAGAGAGTGTATAGCCTTGTGTCAGACCTTGCAGCGCAGAATTATTCTGCAGTAAGACATTCCAGGCAAGAGAGAGGCCAACATGTAGTGAGAATTTCGAACTGAATACTCCAAGTGCACGTTGTCCCATGGTGATGTTCAGTGGGCAGCAATATCTGTGCCAGGTAGCAGCTTGTACTTGAGAAACTGATCGGTCTGGCTCTTGGTCTGTGCTCGGTGTACTGTAAAGTGATAGGACTGGCAGGTACATGGAATATCTTGCAGGAAGTGTCACAGGAGCCAGCCTTTTTAGTACCTGTTTTTTCTGACATTTTGGAAGCAGCGAATTGTATTAGAGTTGAAACAAAACTGGAGGAAATTTTAAGAGGCCAGAACACCTCTGGAGAGATTATCCTTCTGAATAGAGCTAATTAGTGCATTGAGATGATGGATTAGGAAAGTAACACAGTTAATAGCTTCATTATGTTTCCCTATCCCAAAACAGAAAACAGCTGTTTACTGTATTGAATACTGAATGTCCCTTATTTCTGCAGGAATATGCGTTATCCAGATTTGATGCCTACTTTGATCAGAAGAGAAAGCTGAAGGTGTGAATGTGGGAGGAGTGGCCTGTTGGTTACTGTATGAAGAGGGCAGCTGGACAGAACTTTCACTGTGCTTAGGCTACTGTATCTCTAATGAAGGTGTCACTGAATTCCAGTTCCTGGGAATGCAGGTGTACAGTACTGAGGACTATAAAAATTACTTGTTTACAGTTCCGTAAATAGTTGGAATGAGATTGGGAGGCAAAAGTAAAATACAACCATGCAATATCTTTAAATCTTTTCAATCTAGAAGCTATTTTGTATTATGGGAGAAGCTTACAATTAAGTGTCAATACCACATGCATCAGAGCAAACTTGCTGTGGGTACATTTTTGGGGGGTGTTGGCATTCTGGTTTGTGTTGTAAATGGAACAGCTGTAAAAGCTGATTCATTGTAGACACTGCCTCTTAAGGAGAAGGAAAAGCAAAGGAGACAACTGCTAAACTGTGAAGTAGGCTTTAAAACTTACTGTGAGTTTAGGTTCACCATGCCCCAAGAACACTATCTTCAAAGCTGCTGATACCTTACACCACTTTAACCAGAAGCAACTTAACACATTGAAGCAGTGTGCTTTAACGTGTTAGTGACAAACACGTGAATGTTTCTCTTAGGCTGGTGTGCCTGGAAAGTGAAGTTCGAATGAGCTATGAACTGGACATTCTGAAGGAGCTTGTTTTGAATTGTTCGTTCCATGTCGTTCAAGAACATGCTTTAGCCCAGCCTGGTGGTTCTCTTAAAATGCTGTGTCCTGCAGAGGGGGTTCTGTGGGCTGGCAGCACTGGGAAGAGTGCCTTGAATTGCTCTAGCAGCTCCCCAGATAACTGGATTGGCATTGACAGTACTGGTAATTGAGGCCCGTCTCTCTTCTTGTGTTGCCACAGTCTATGGCTGTAATAAGTAGTAGAGCCAAAGACTGTGGAGAACACTTCAGGAAATTGCTGTTCTGCCCATCCAGTTCCTATGTGGCTTGAGAGGTGCTTTTCTTGCACCTTCAACTCTCATCATGTTCCAGGAATCCAGTAAAGTGGAGCATCTTGTGGGGAACAATAACATGTATATTGAAACTTGAGTATAATCTGTGTACAGGCCATCTAAAGATTTCTTTTGATTTTTGGGAGCTTGTTTATTTTGAATGTTACTTGTTTGTGCTTTCTAACACTGTATTATAAACAAACTTCTAAGTTTACCCTTTTTGACTTGTATAGCAATTACTGTTTGAAGCGGCTGAAAAAATGTGCAGCATTTCATGTACTGTATAGCAGAACTTGTAAAAGCTGTCATGTTACTCTCTTGTACAGAGAATCATTTTCCATACATTCAGTTATTAATACTTTATAATAAATATAAAGCACTTAAAAACACTGTTGTTGATATTCTTGAGTCTCTGTTACAGCTGCAGGATAAAGTAGATGCTGTTTCTGGCCTTAATCTCTGTTGGATCCTTGCAAATGCAGACTGAGGTACAGGCTCAGTGCTCTGGGATATATCTTCTACTTAAATGTGTCTTCAGCATTTATTGTATAATTGAATTCTAATAGAAAGGTGTTTAAAGCAAGTGATGAAAAGCAGACTCAACATCAGTTTCTAAGTCTATAGCTTTAGAAGTGGGAAGAGTTTTAGTTAAGCATTTCACTGCCCTGTTGACTACCCTCAAAGCGAAGGTAAAAGGTACCAACACACTTTGAATTTTACTATAAACACATCATGTAGTGTGCCAGTATGAACAGACAGGTAATTTCTCCAGGCTGCTGAAGGCTTCCTTTACAGTACTGTTGAACACAGCAAACCCAGTGGAAATGGCAGTAAAGGGAAAGAGGTGGGAACAAACAGTTCGGAATGAGGCTTTGCAGATAGTTGAAAACATTATTGGTATGTAACAGGTGTCTGGATTCTTGGGAAGTATTCCAAGGGTAAATTCAAGTTCTTGAGAAACCACCCATGGAGACTGACTCATCACTTCATTTCATGTTTCTCAGAACCAAATAGGGAAGAAGATTCAGTCACAGTAGTGCTAATTGTAAATACAAGGTGTGATTGGAGGTGATCCCCTTTCAGGGAGTCGAGGTGCCTCTTAAATTCAGAGAGGAAACTCAAGTTCCCTGGTGAGGTGCTTTGGGTAAGTCCCAGAATTGCAGTTTTACACCAGCACTTCTACTGTGATCTCTCAGGGTGAGGAAAGACCCTGCTCCAGCTTGTTTCTTTTGTGCAGTCTCAGGGCCTTCTCTTTAACTGGAAAAGTAGGTGTTTCTGGGCTGAACTGGATACAATCGATTAGTAAATTAAACATCTTTGATAGTGGTGATGTTACTAAATAGAATGACACTATTTTTGGAGTTGCTGTTCTTCACAGAATTGATTAGGGAAGAAATTTATTTCCAGCCCTTTCTCAGGGAACACTCTCTGCAAGGAGAAACAGTGGCAAAAAGCAACAGCAGCTTTTGCTCTCTATGACTCTGGGCCTTTCCACCAAATGCAAAGGTGCTTGCCGTAGTGGGAAGAAACTGAGATTTACCAGTATTATGACCTTTTACTGTTTGAGAACTGCTGTGTTTTCACTTCTAAGCTTCTTCACTTAAGGGTCAGAAGTTACTTTTGAAAATCCCTGTTCCCCAGCACTGAAGAGACTTCTGGGAACATTTCAACAGTTGTTTGGCATTTTTCTTCACAGCAGCTCGGAGGAGTGATAAGTGTTCTGAAAAACCTGGAAATGTTAACTGTGCAAATCAACTCTCTTTCATTGTGAGTCTGAAAATTTGCTACTATCAATAAGAATTTCTGCTTTTTCTTGCATATTGACTTGGCTGAGGTTGCTCTGCAGCTTAAATGGAATCAGCTGGGTTTCACTCCTCCAGGTGGATGTAATTCTTTCTCATCAGTTATTATGGCTGTGGAAGCCCCTCAAGGGCACTGGGGTTTGCAGCAGTGTTGTTCAGGGACCTAATATGTCCTGCAATTTTATTAGACATGTTGATGGGAAGGCAGGAACCTGGCTTAATTCTGCAAGAGTCTCTAGGACTTGGAACTGAAGAATGAATCTTCTGATTTGCAATAGAAAATGAGAAAGCAAATTCATTCCCAGAATAAAGAAAGATGACTGTCCTTAGCCCAAGTGCCAGCACCTCAGAGCTTTATGTATTCTGCTTTCCAGCTGCAGTGCTATGAGTTCCTGAGGCTCAGCTGATGAATGATGCTGCATTAAATGACATTGAATCTGCTCGTGCCTCAAGACACTAGTCTTGTCTTGTCTGCAGACTACACCAGGAAGTCCTCACAGCTTTTCCAGGTTGGTAAAATCACAAGTCCAGCAGTCTCTGCTGCTGTTTCTCCACTTCGGTTCAGCTATCCCACTTGATAGAGCCAGCAGCTGCTGGGCAGCACAGCCTTGCATTCCTTCTGTGGCTTACAGAAAAGCAGGTAGGTGAAGGATCACTGTTTCCTGGGCCTTACCAAGACAGTAAGGCTTTTGAGAATTCAAATCCTCTCTTGAAAGATCCTTGAGGCAGCCTTGGGCGAGTTCCCTCACCAGGCAGGGAGGATTGTCCCTGCTGCCAGCCTGGGTCTACGTGAAGCAGCAAATGAAACACTTCTGTGGAGATGGATAAATGGCTATAATGGCTCTGGACTGAAATAAAATACAGCATACTCTTACAGGCTCCTGGCAAGAAGCAAAAAGGAGCTTCTGTACTTGGTACCCAGGCAACAAAGCTGATCACTAAAAAACAGGCTACTTGTTTTTTCCTAATGCAAGATTCACTTCTTCTGGCTTTCATTTTTGAAGTATGCAGAGCTCCTATTACCTCAGCAATAAGTGCTATTGTATTATAATGCGCAAACAAGGCTCTGTGTGTGTGTATGTATATACACAACTTCTTACCAGTCTCATTAAATAGGGATTAGCCAATAAAGTCTGAATGCAGTCCAGTCTGCCTTGCATGAATACACTGAGTCCTGCCTTTGGAGAAAACATCCTGAGCAGAAGCTGTTTGAGATGTGGTATAGGCACTGGAGTGCTTGTCTGAGGAATGGTGCTAGAAAAGGCAGGAGAGCAAGCAGAGGTGAGGGGGTTTGTTACAGGTCACAGGCACGCTCTGGCAGAGCCGGGAACAGCACTTGAATTCCAGCCCAGTATGCTGGACTAAATATTTTCTCAGAAAGCCTTACAGATGCTGCTTCTGCTGCCAGTCCTACGGAATGTTACTTTTATTCATTGTTCCCTTCTTATGGAAATAAAATACGCCTTGGGAATCAGCCATCCCTCCTAATTTTCAAGGTCCTAATTTTGAAGGTCCTTTAAAGTCAGGACTGGCAACTGCTGTCTAAAGAGCTCTGACATTCTGTGAGGGCATCCATGAGAAGCTCCCAGCTCCCACCAAGTGAGAAATACAGCAGAGCCAAAAGGCACAGCCTTGAACAGAGTTGAAGCATTACCACTTGCCTGTGTCCTGCCTCAAGATAGAGATGTCCTCCCCAGCAGGACACTCAGCCTTTGGTTGGGCAGAGGAAAAGCATTGCCTGCAATCATCTCAAACATTTGCTGACCTCTGCTCTGGTGTCTGCCATCTGGAAACTCTCAGTTTCCTCTCTGCATGTGCTTTTTTCTCCCTGCCATTGCACTTCCTCCTACTGCCTGTGAGGCAGCTGCTATGCTGTGTTTGTCTTGATACGTATATTGAAGGCAAAGGGCGTTGCAGTTTCTGTGTAACACTCAAATGTTCCATGCTGAATAATCCCTCCAAGCCCGTGTCCCTCTCTTCTTGCTACATCTCACTGAAGAATAATACACTGGAAATCAGCAGAGACTGTGGCCCTAGGAACCCATTGCAAATGTACATAAAGAGAACAAGGAATGGAAAGGAGGAAAGAAGCCTCCTGTAATTACCCAACACAAAGAACACTAAATAATACAATAATTTCCTCAGGAAGAGATTATAGAGGATTGTGTGTAATGTCTCAGGTCTGAAGGGTTTAAAAATTCGCCTTAGAATGAAAGTTTAATTAGAAGGCTACAGCTGCAAAGACAAATGGTTATTTCACAAATCCCTCATTAGAGTTGTTTGGAAAAATACTGGTTTGTCTTTAGAAATAAGATTAATAATTTTTTCATATTTTAATCATAATTCATATACATTGAATTGCATTTTGGATGAAGGCTCAAGACACAAACTTCAGGTTTTTGAAATTCTCTCAGGTCTTTTCACTCCAGTCTGAAAGCGTGAGCAACCTAAATTAAAATGGAAGTTTTTCCTAATGTCTTAATTTATTTTCCTTTCTGATCTCTGCCAACTAGTTTTGATTTTTTTCTATACTTTTGCTAGGTTTAATTAGAAATATGCAGGCTTTTATAAAATACTTATATTAAAGGTATTTGTACACCTACAAAAGTATTGAGTAACTGACAGGTAGTGATGCTTCCTGAGGAGCAACTGGATCTCATGGTTATGATCCCTTCTACTGTTCAATTTAATCAAAAGAAGACAAAATAAAAACTAGTAAGTCATACTTACCATGGCTGAATGCTCCAGCTGTGTTATATATGAAACCACAGTTTGTGTCACGATTTGTGTTCTCACTTTCCAAGAAATTAAAGAGAAAAAAAAAGAGGAAGGGAAGGAAAAGAAAGACAAAACTCAAGAGGTTGTAAATAGCAGTTTTAAAACGCCCTTGTTGCACAAGTCAGTGTTTCTGCCTGGGCATCCTCAGGGCCTTGCTCTGCCATGGCCCCCCCAGGGCACTGTGAGTTGATGCTCAGCATCAGAGCAAGGTGGCAACACAGAAGCACGGATCTTCCAGGGAAGTGGCTTCCCAACCTCCAGCTCACAGTGCTTCTGCTTTTGCCTGGCTGCTTCATGGCACACAGCCTCCCATGCTGTGAGCTTGGCACTGTGCGAGAGCTGCCAACAGAAGAGAGTGGCTTCAAATGAACCTGGGATGCTGGAGTAGGGAGAGTGGGGATGTCCAGCAAAAGTCCTCCAGGCAGGAATGCCCTGAGGAAGGCGATGCCAGCATCCTCATTCTCTTCAGCACCCAAACTAGGCCTCTTGCTTTCACTTGCTGCTCAGCGTAATAATCTGGCATCCAGAGAACTAACAAAACTACAGTCTCCCACTGGAATATTTATATATTGCAAAGAGTTTCTATCTCAGATGTCAGACTTCCTGGTAATGTTTCACCTGTGGGAGAGACCTGGGCTTTCAGAATGCAGCTGTAAATTAAGTCTCTGGATACAGCTTTTTCAGTTGTAGTCTTCCAGTATGCGTTTGTATCAGACACATTTTAGCCCTCCTGCCTTTGGCATAACCCCCAGGTTCACACTACCTTGAGGACCTTATGTTCTTCTGTCAAGTCTTGGACTCCTCATGTCAAGTCTAAGTCACCACTGAACAGTGCAATGGGCCAGAAATCTTGGCAGGGATCTGACCAAATCTGGAAGGTAGTTACTTTCTGTTCTCACAGAATATTTTGCTTTAGGACTAACCTTACCTCCAGTACTTGTGTGTCATGGGTTGCTTCAGTGGTACAGTGTAATGCTGGCATCGTGCATCCACTGAAAGAGCTTTGTTTTGGAAAGCTGTTGGTATTGCATCACTGCATGTGCTCTGGCAAAACTGGATGCTCCGTGAGTACAAGCTTGCTGACCTCTGAGAAGTGTAATGGGATGATGTGTTTGGCTCAAGAAACACGTGTAAAATTGCAATGGCACTGGGCAGGAGATGTAGGAAATTGGGCTTTAAAAGCTCACCCCCACTGGGTCAACCTGGAGATGATCCTGTGGAGCTTGGTATGCCTCCAGCTGAAGCAGCAGTAGGTGATGATGCTTAAAGAAGCTACTTTAAAAGCTCTAAGTGGTGTTCACCAGAACCTGACCTGAGGAAGCAGGACTCAGGGACTAGTGGTGCTCAGTGTTCCTACTTGGTTTATCCTCTTCTTGTAGCAGGAGTTCAGCGGGTCAATAGCTTATTTACACATTTTTGTCCCAGAAATTGCAACATAACTTTGCCTATCCTGACTCTGATCCTTCCCCAGGGGAAGTTTAGTCATAAGCTCCTCCAGTTCCCAGTGGCTTTCAGGTCACTGGGAGTGAACTCATTGGTCTTCCCTGCATCCTCTCTGAAGAATGAGGGGCACCTTGAAGAAACAGGAGCAGGCAGTTGATGTAAAGGCCAACTTCCTTTTGGGTAGGATTTCTAATCCCACCACAGAAGATGAGGATGTCGCTCAGAAGGGGAAAAGTTTTTTTAATAGTGCTTTCTCCTCGAGCCCTAGCTAAGTTACAGATTTCTTGGCTTAACCGTTACCTGCCACCAATACAGAGCAGAAGACTGACCACTGCCCTTCTCATCAATGCATCCATATTTTTTATTTTATTACATCAAGATTTCTGTGAACAGTGATGAGCTACTGAAAAGCTGTTCAGCCCTGTCTCCTCTTTCTAGGACAAGGTTATTTGAATGCTGCATTAAGGTATAGGGAAAAGACTGCACAAGCTCTCTAAACATATGATAAAAGACAGAGAACATTTTTGGCCCAGTAACCCAAATCTGTTCTTCCTTCAGCTCCCGTGTGCCTGGCGAGGCTGCAACTTTGGTTTTTCTTTTTCTGTGCCAGTTTCCCCCTCCTGTTGCTGGAAAACCTGGTAATTTTCAGTTCATGGCACCAGTTTGTTTACAGAGCTGGCTTGTGTACTGTGTACACACAGACATTAAAAGAAACCAACCCTCTCTTTCCAGGCCATTCGGTACCTGGATGTACAGCAACCGATTCTGGCTTCAGTACTTCAAAGCAAATACTGTGTTTGTGGAGTGAGTGTGACCGACTGGAGTCAGAGTGTTTGTGGGGCAGCTGATAAAGATGCCGGGCTGACAAAGGGAGGTGATCAGTCCCTGGGGCAGCTTCCTTGCAAGGCAAACTACCAGCATGTACTTCTGTGCCTCCAGCTCTCACTGGCTCCCCTATCCTCAGCCTTAAGAAAACCAAAGTAAACTCTGCCTTCCAAGGTCACATCTTGGGTTTCACTTGTTTCACACAGTGCAGCTTCCCTGCATTCACACAAGGCCATTGGAATGTCCGACTACATAGCAAAAAGAAACAAACACCAAAACAAAACAAAACAAACAAACAAACAAACAAACAAACCAACCAAACCCACCTGCAAATTAGCTTGGGGGTGCCTTGATTAAAAACTTCGTGAGTTTTTGTGAGCCTAGTTGCTCGTTTTGGGGTTGACCTGAACACTCCCTCCTGCATGTTAAATTGTAGTGAGGGCAGCTCTGAAAACCACCTAAACCTGAGAACAGCTCAGCAATGTCTGGATGCGTTTGATTAAAATGGGATGATAAGAGGAATCTAGGAGAGAGACCTCTTTTTAAGTTGTAAAGAGACCAAACTAAAGTCCTCCTAGGATGTATACTGGAGTTCAGTCCTGTGCTTGCTGCAGATCAGTAACTGGGGGGGAACATCTTGAGTAGCTGTAAGCAATAATGCGCCGTGGGCTGTGAGTGGTCCCTGCTCAGTGCCCTCCCAGGCACTGGAGCTGGGATGTTTCCTGATGGCCCTTAACGAGATCTCCATCTAAACCCCTGCTTTCTAAGCTGCAGGGAAATGGCGCATTTCGTGGTTAATGATTAAGATGTTCTTCTGGGAGCCGTGACTCTGCTTGGAGGCACTGGTTTGTTCATTAACACATGTTTAAAAACAGATGTCAAGGACATTCCCCAGAAGGCGCATGTTTAGTGTGGTTTTGACCCAAAAACACAAGTCTCTATTTCTCTTAGGGAAGGAATTGTTTCACTTCCAGTGAGTGAGAATAGTAAGTTTTCAGACTGCATGCTGAGGGTATTTTCTCAAATTCCCACAATGCACCACTTAGGAAAACGGCTCAGTACAACACAGGGCTATGGAAGAGACGAGGATGGTGAGAGGGACATCTCCAAAACATCAGCCCTGGACACTCCTGAGTCCCCATGCAGAAAGCCTTAAAAAAAGGCAC
Source organism: Melanocharis versteri (assembly GCA_013397845.1). NCBI lineage: Eukaryota > Metazoa > Chordata > Aves > Passeriformes > Melanocharitidae > Melanocharis > Melanocharis versteri. The sequence goes on from VZTG01006657.1 coordinate 366,796, forward strand.
AAAGGTACCATTTCCCTACTAAACAACCTGGAGACTGGGATAATAGGGCCTAATCTTAAGTAAACAAAGAGAAACTATTGCATTAATTGGGCAACAAACAGTCTGGGGCACCAGCACCATAGTTATTTCTAAAAATTTCTATTTCTAAACCATGTGTGCATACAGGGCATGCTGAAGTCTGTAGCACCTGAATTCATTTCAGGACTCCTCTTATTTATAGTTTTCAATGTTCACTGAAATGTGAGCATTTCCAACTGTCAGTCTTGCTTTACTAAAATTAAAAAAAAAAAACCTGTTCAATTGCTGCCCTTGAAAATAAGGCTGCAAGAAACATTTGCAGCCTTCTTTTGAGTGAGAGTAAGGAAAATTCAACATACAGTCAGATGCCCGAACATGCCACTCTGGTGAGGCTTGAGTTTTCCAGGATGTACTCAAATTTCAGGAGAAATTAGGTGCCCTCAAGATGTTAGATGGGGTCTTCAGCTGCTGGGGCACCAAAAAACACTCAACAGATTTAATTTTTTTCTCTCACTCTTGCCCAGCTGCCTTTGGATGGCAAACCTTCCCTGTAGGAGCAGAGCTGGCTCCAGGAGAAGGCAACAGAAGGGTTTGTTCCCAAAGCTTTTTGGGCTATGGGCTGAGTGAACTGATGTTTTTATCTCTCTTCAAAGAACAACAGTGAAGTCTGTGCTTGGCTGGATCCCTGGCACATGAAGAAGACCTCTCCCTGCAGTCTCGTTTGGCTCACCACAGCATTTCCTCCTTTTGCTTACATTGCTTCTTCCTCTCCCCACCTCAGCCCCCATACATTTTCTTTCCAGTGTAGTTTTTCCTGCAACGTTGTTATACCCATCGAGACCACAGCAAGATATTGCTTGAGCCAGAAGCTGAATGGTGTGTGCATTCCATTCAGGAATTGCTTCCCATTGGCCAGAGGACATGTTGCACTTGTCTGAGCTCCACCGTGCTCGCTGCGGCCAGGCCAGCGGGGTGTCTGGAGGGGTGCCAGCAGTCAGGTGCTGGGCTTGCTCTGCACCAGCAGGAAGAGGAAGCTGCCGGGAGCGAGTGTGAGATCTTTACATCTGCCGGGGCAGAAAACCAGGCTCAGCTCACTGGGGGTGTTCACAGTGGGGAACCAGAGTGTCCTCAGCAAGGAAAAGCTGACTCTCGGCTCTCCTCAGCTTTGACACAGGCAGGTGTGCAGGGAGACAGGGCTACAGACTAAGCAAGGTGGGCCAAACACGCTGCCTTTGATCCCTGCGCCAAATCCTAGAGCCATGAGGAACTCAGACTTCTGTTTCTCCAAAGGGATACCTTTTATCTCCCCTCCACTTTCCCAACCTCCTGTTTTTTTTAAAAAACCCTCATTTTAACCCAGGATTGGAAATCTTATGCTACTACCAGGTAGCACCTTTCATCTTCTCATTTCGCCCCAGCCACAGGGCAGTTGGATAAAATGGTTTCCTAACAGGGTCTTTGGTGAGAAATGGTTTGTAGGGAGATTAGCTGCACTCCCACATGGAGTAAAGCCTCTGCCTGCAGCTAATGAGCAATACCAGGGCTCCACAGGTTTAAATTCTCTTCCTTCTTTTTAACAAGCTTTCTAGGTGAGTCCAATCAATGTGCCCTTATCTCTGGCATGAAATAATACTCAGCTCCCAGCTAGTTTGTTGGAAAACGTAAATCAGTCATGAAGCCTCTTAGCTTCAGTGATGAGAGCCTTGGAAAAGGAGATAAGTTCTGTGTGGGGAAGCAGATGCTTATCTAGAGCCAAGCAGACCTTGGAGGCTGCCGGGTCAGGCTGCTGCTCTGTTCTCCAGGGGAACCGACTGCTCCTCCTTTGAAAGGTTGTTGTCTTGGTGATGCTGCCGTGGGCCCTGCAAGAGCTGACACAGTGACACAGACATAACACCTGGTCCCCTGCCAGCTCCCTGCAGTTTGTTTTTTTTAACACATATTTGCATTTTGTTTCTGTGGGGTAAATACAAGGGGAAGGAAGCACAAATTCTGACTGCTGGCTGTCGGTACAACCCCCTGCTTTGCTTGCCTGCGTGGGGCCAAGGGCCACCACCACCTGATGGGACTGGGTGCGGACCATATCGCAGTGGTGTGACATCACATGAGGAAGCAGACACAGAGCTGTCCCAAGCACACACTACTTCTGTCCTGGCAAGCACAGAAAGAATCTTGAAATACACAGATAAGCTCCCAGAGGAGCAGCCCTGTGCACAGTGTGTGCGTGTATGGGGGGGACACAGTTGGATGGAGGCAGGCACAGCCAGGGGTACTTCTGACTCCCTGTTTTTGACCTCTCACTGGATGTGATGGTTTACTCTTGCCTGGGACTCCAGTTTGAGTGGGAGATATTGCCCAGCATTAGGCCCTGTGTGTCAAAGGCAAAGTTTGGGCAAGATCCTTAGCATTTCTGGAGGAGTAGGGTGCTGTATTCATAGGAAATACTTCTGAAGGAGTATTGGTGCAGCTGGGAACGGTTGGCAGGGACAGCAGCTTCTGTCCAAGGTCATCAGGAACACTCCTGATGAGGGATTGTTCTTATCAGGACTGCTTTGGCTAGGTCGGATTAGGAATAATCACATGCTTGTTATTTCCAGAGAAGATGCATCGCTGGTTTTCCCAGCAGCAGCCACTAGCACACAGGGATGGTGGGGGAAGGCTGGGGATTGCCAAGTGGGCTGTCTCACCTCACCAGCAAACACCACTGCACCATCACTGTCATAATGCTCATCCAGGAGGGTTAGAATCATCCTGGATTTGATTTTTCAAGTCAACAGCAAAGGAGAAACACTATCCAGATCTGGCTTGGTCCTCAGGAGGTTTCACCCGCTCCTGAAGATGCCCACCCTTGCCAGGGAGGGTAGCTGAGGGTACACAGGCAGGTAAGCAGGGCGAGTCTCAGCATTTTTGACTCCTTCCCATGACAGCCCATCACAAATTAGCACTTTGAAAGATCCCCACTCCCCATCGCAGCAGCTGCCATTGTCCCCAAGGACAGCTGCACAGGCCAGGAGGAGGGGACCCCAGCAGGGCACAGGCAGGAAGCTGCCAGCCTGGCTGCTGCAGGCAGGGAAGGGAGGCCCTGCATTTGGCAGAGATTTTGGGTGCCTTCTGCTTACCCAAAGAGCCCATGTGGGGCATGAGAAGCACAGTCAGGAATGACTTTAGGGTCATGGTAGGAGGGCTGCCAAAGGCCCAGCAGTACGGAGAGCATGGGAATGGTGGGGGAGATGCCTGGGCTTGATGCACAGCTCATGATCTGGGCAGCTCCCTTTTGTCTCTTCCTTTCAGCTGAGGAGGCATGTCTGGAGAGCAGGACTTGCACTGCACAGTGACTGGGCTGGCAGGGATGGGGAGAGCCAGGGCTCCACTCCCTCCCTTGTCATGGAAAGCAGGTGCTTAGAGAGGAGGAGGGAGGGAAGGGTGGACATGGGAGGTTTGCCAGGCACCAAAGCAGCTGGGAGCTCCTGGGGAGGAGACATGTGGCACGTGTGGGCAGATTAACAAGCTGAGCCGATCAAAGGCTGCTCAATCCTGCATCCATGTGCCCGGGCTGGCTGCCAGCACCTCTGAAATGATTTTTCCTGGCCAGTAGCTGACGGAAGGTGCTGTTCAATGTGGCAAATCCATAATAATTTTGTTTCTACCAGCCAAGCCTTGTTTGAAGACTCTCCTGGCTGGGACCAACTCTTGGATGCCAGAGCTCTCAAAGTGTTCAGTGACACATTCTGACTACCTTTAGAGTTCCCTGAATGGCAGCACAGCACAGGAAACTGTGGTGGCTCAGGGGACCTGTAACTAAATGCTGAACTGGTTTGACCCCAAAATTTGTCTCCAGAGATGAATCTCAGATTTGCCATAGTCTGAGGAGATCTAACATGCATGTAGAACAACAGGGATCTAAGAACTTTGGTGTTCAGGTGTGCTTGAACTGGATGTGCTGCTTGAAGTCCACTTACATGGTGTTTTGCCAGGGTTACATAAACATTAAATAAAGAAGGTCCCTTCAGGCCTGTTTTTAACAGCAAAGCAAAGTGTGTGACACTTTTGTCTCTCAGGCAACTACAGGAGCTCGAGGTGAGAAATCCCCCTTTTCACCCCTCCCTCCCAGCCGTTTGTAGGGGAGAGCTTGTATTCATTGCAATGCATGAAGTCTGTGGAGAGAAACCCTGGTGATGCTGAGGGCTTCTGCTGGTCCCAGGCTGAACACACACTGGGCCCTCAGGGCCAGGTCAAGGCTCCAGCAAAGCAGCTGCGCATTGAGCTCATGCAAATCTGCTGGTACCTGCATGAGAGCCTGGCACTACAAAGCCAAGCTTGAAGAAGGAAGCACAAACCCTGGAAAACGCAAGGAATAATCCCAGGTAATGAAGGCCTCTTGCTGAAGCCACCCAGACCAAAGGGAAAAGCCTTCATGTTTCTATTCTGTGCTGCCTTCAGACGGTTCCCAGTCACTGTGTGTTTCCTGGGACTCTCCAGTGCATCACCAAAATATTTTTGCTACTTCAGCAGGGCATTCTGCTTTATAATCCTAAGAACACCATTGCCTGTAGTTACTACAGGTAGGTAGGAGAAGCTGTGTGAGGACTTGAGCCTGCAATTCACTGTCAGAGCTATCCCAGGCACCCCCAAACTAGTCAAACATGGCAAACAGCCAGGACAGGCAATTGTACAGGAATGAACCTCCAATTCACGTTAATAGCTCCAAACCTAGAATTGCCAGAGGCTAATTAAGGAAGCTTTGATACTTTGAGGAGTAAAATTATCTTAATAGTTTAACTATATAAACACAGACTCATTATATTGAGGGTGGAATAACAGTCTCCTGAGCAGTGTGTTCACCTGTGAGCCAGAAGCTGGCTTCTCCGCACCTTTGCCTTGAGATAGGGAAATCTGCATGAGGAAGAAAGGAAAGTTATGGCTCTGTGGTTTGATAGTACTCCAGTGTTGTTTTCCTGGTAGGTTTTGCAGAGCTATTTGCCCAACTGTCTGTATTTCTGCACGAATTTATTTAAACATTTTTTATAGACACATAATAGTATATATTTATATAGAAATATTATGTACTTAGTTACAATCCTCCTTTTTCCCCCTCAACTCAGCACTGCCTGGCTGCATCTAGAATCATACCTGTGGTCCATTCATGCTCTCACGTGAAGGCAGCACAGCAACAGGCCGGGTGAACTTCAAGTGAAGTTTAATATATTGTGTTTGGGAGAGAAAAATTGCCCACTGTAGAAGACCTGAGGAAGTGGTTGCCTTGACATGATTTATGATGATAATCTATTCCATGATCCTCCGCTTTGTGCCCCAAAACGATTGTCGTATCTTTAAGGTGTGTGGCTGAGGGAGGCGGTAGCCCTGGGCTCTTTGGCGGGCTTTTTCAAAGCCTCGCTCCCCAGGGTGCGGTGCGGTCGGCTTTTGCTGGGCTAGCCTGGCTTTGTTAGCCCAGGCAAGAAGCTTTTCCCTTCCCTGCCGTTGGAGAAGCTGCAGCAGCAATCCTTCAGCTGTCTTTGGGGTGAACTGGACAGCTTGTTAGTCCGAGACCACAGAAACGGGACCTGTGGGAGAGGGGCCGCTCCGTTCCGGCCCCACACCTCGGGAAGCCGAGCCGGGGAGAGAAAGGAAACCAAGAGGCTCCAGCCCAGCTGCTTCCTCTGCCGTGGAGAGGAGGTCGGCACCAGACAGGCACCAGGTTTTCATCTGCTGCCCGACCTGCTGCGTGAAGCTCCTCTTTGTTTGGGGCTTTTTCCCTGAGGGCGATGCCGCCGCCGCCATCTCGTACCGCGCGTCACATCGTGAGCGGGTATTTTCCCTGGCATTTTGGGGTTTTGTTTCGGAGGGGGGGGAGTGGGGGGATGATAAGATCTGACAGTTTAATATCTAGCATTTATTTAGTTTTATTCTCCTTGCCTTGTGGGCATTCTGTTTGTTAATAAACTGTTTGGGTTTTTTTTCCACTCTCATCCATTAGTANCTTCAGCTGTCTTTGGGGTGAACTGGACAGCTTGTTAGTCCGAGACCACAGAAACGGGACCTGTGGGAGAGGGGCCGCTCCGTTCCGGCCCCACACCTCGGGAAGCCGAGCCGGGGAGAGAAAGGAAACCAAGAGGCTCCAGCCCAGCTGCTTCCTCTGCCGTGGAGAGGAGGTCGGCACCAGACAGGCACCAGGTTTTCATCTGTTGCCCGACCTGCTGCGTGAAGCTCCTCTTTGTTTGGGGCTTTTTCCCTGAGGGCGATGCCGCCGCCGCCATCTCGTACCGCGCGTCACATCGTGAGCGGGTATTTTCCCTGGCATTTTGGGGTTTTGTTTCGGAGGGGGGGGAGTGGGGGGATGATAAGATCTGACAGTTTAATATCTAGCATTTATTTAGTTTTATTCTCCTTGCCTTGTGGGCATTCTGTTTGTTAATAAACTGTTTGGGTTTTTTTTCCACTCTCATCCATTAGTACGAGTTTCCTCTTGGTGGAAAGGGATTGTTGGAACCTTTTAGAGAGACGACTCATTCCAGAGTGTCTGCTCCTAAACTTGTCTATAAACTGAGACAGTGGTACATCCTTAAAGAGGCCAGAGGAAGCCTCTGCCCCAGAGTGGCAGTCAGGATGACAGGCATCAAGGAGTGCTGCTGCTGCTGTGTGTGGACAGCTTTGGAGATTGAAGCCTGGAAAGGCTGAAAATGGTCATGGATGAAAGGACGAAGACCCCAGAGACAACCAAATTATGTTTGGCCTCTACAGGAAGGGGTGGACAGAGAATGACAAAAAGAGTTCTCCTTTCTGTTTTCTCCTTGCAGCTCTAAAATCCTGTTCACCTGGAGAGCTTCTATTGCCCAAAAGCCAACCTCTTGCAAGCAGCCCTGTGCTGTCACCGACTGCCACGGCCCTGCCTGGGCTTTGCACCTTGGAGAGCTGGACACTGGCCTCTGGGGACACCTCAGCCCAGCTCCAGAGAGCTGGACACTGGCCTCTGGGGACACCCCATCCCTACTCACACAACCCTCCTAGCCTGCAGTGCATCACAGCCTTCCTCCGCTCTTCCTCCTCCAAGCTTCCTCCTTCCTGCCTGCACAGGACCAGGGAGCCTGGCCTGTGCTGCCACCCAAAGGTGCCTCCTGTAGGGCAAGCAAACTCGAGAGGAACCGTGCAAAGATGAGGGTGGCTGCAGGGTCACCCATTTCAACTCAGCACCTCTCCCTCCCTGCCCTTTTCTGCTGGCCTCCTTTCACTTGCTTTCCACACCAACATAAGCCTCTGTGACCTTACTCTTTTATTTTTGTGATACTCTATGCTAAACCCATCCACACATTTAACAGATTTCTTGCAAGGTGAAACCTTACATGTCTTGTGACTAGGGCATAGTGGCAGGATTTTTAAGTAGTGCCACTAAGAAAAAATGCAAAACAAAGGAAAACTGGCGTTCCAACCCACACCTGCCTGCAGGCAAGTCAGAGGATGGTTCTTTTATGAGGGAATCTGCCACTTTGAAAGCCTGCAAAATCAGTCACAAGACAGGCTTGGAGTATAGGAAATGATAAATGAGTCTCTCTTATCACATCATGACAGTGAAACAGGTGAAAGGAAATTTAAAGCTGTGAAAATCTATTTTTCTTTAATTTATTTTCCTTGTGACATGCAATGAGCATGCCCCAGAAATTCCCAAGGGCAAAAATACATCAAGATTCAGAGAAAGACTAAATAGATATGGACAGCAAGAATATCAGGATTCATTAGAATTAATGGCAGTAAAAATGTCATCAGGTATATTAAACTCCCTGCTCCAGGGTGCAGAAAACCTTTGAGCCATTAGATCCAGCTGGAGCGGGGAGAAGAAGGGTGGGGAGGCAGATCCAGCTTCAGCCCTCCCTGAGGATCCATCACAGGCTCCTGCAGAAGGAGGATGATGTGAGATAGGCAGGTGTCCGGTGTGTCTCACACCGGTGTTCCCTGGGACATGGAGACGTGGCAGGGCCCCACAGCCACGGTCACCTGGGTGCGGCCAGGTTCCTGGCAGGTTCCTGGGAGCTGCTCCAGGTTCCTGGGAGCAGCTTCCTTCCCTGGAGAAATTGCTTCTGTGCGGAGGTCAGAGATGAGATACGACCCTTGTGCCTGCAGCATGGGAGAGGTGCCTGTGCTCAGTTTGGGGATGGCTGTACTGCCATGGAAAGCCTCTGGCTGGTATCTCAGAGTAGAGAGGTGGGGGATGCATTCCCATTACCGACCTGTTCTGTGCAAGCACAGGAGGGCTCACACCAAGACAGTTTCACTCCAGAAGCCCCAAAGTCTCTGTTTTCAGTCTTTCTGTAACAAATTTGGAAGTCCTAATAAGCCAAGCCTGAGAGGCTACTAGGAAGAAAAATGTTGATGGCTTTCTGAGGTGCTGGAGAGGATTTCAATACAAATTCAAGCTCCCAGCTATATTTCTTGTTTGAGATTAGACAAATCAATCAACCTTTTAGTGTCTTTTTATCTTCTAATTGTGCATCCACGTGGGCCACAGCTGAACCATTCAAGGGAGGCTACCTACCGTTAGGGCCTGTGTTCGTATGTTTCCATTCACAGTCATGGGTTTTTGGGGAAGTCAGGATTGTGCTCTTGTGCTAGCAAAGGGGTCCATGGCAAGAAGTAAAGTTCAGGTATCACCCACTTCAGTGGTATCACCCAGAAAACCTCTTCTGCTATGGTTGCACCCAGCTAATGACCTAGTGCTCTTGAACATTAAGCAGCATTAAGTCACCCTGTCCCCTTTCTCAGACTGCCTTGAACAGGCTGTGTGGAGGCCATGACCCCTCTGACCTTTCTGAGTCCTGCCCTTCCTCCATGCAAAGTTTGCCAGGGCTGTGTGGAGGGCCGGGAATGCTGGAATCCCCTTGCACAAGGGCACGTCCTCTGCCAGCTGCCCACACTTGCTCCACGGCAGCTTGGGGCTGTCACTCCATGTGCTTGCACATGGCTTCAGCCCTCAGTCCCCTCTTTTGTCCCCCCTCCACAGCTGTTTCTCCAGCATGCAGCCATTTCCCACGTCTGGGTCAAAGCTCCCTGGGTTTCTGCTTGCTACCCCAGGAAAACTTAGTGGCCAAATCAAAGGGGCTTTGAAATAACGTGCAGCCGAACACTTGTCAAGGAACCTGATATCTGTAGCAACACGTGGGAGCTGCCATTCAGGTTCAGACCCTCAAGCCATCTAGTCCAGCAGGGCTTTTAGGAGCATCAATTGCTCCAAAATTGCCAGCAATTGCTGGCTGCTCCTGGGAGGAGCAAACATGCCTAAGACCAGAAAAGGATTATGTGGCCCCAGGAAAGCCATCAATTCTTGGCTGGTTACATCTCTAGGGAACACCTGGAGAACTCTGAGCTTGCACCAGCTCTGCAGCACCAGCTTGTCTTTGTCCTGCTGGTGGTGCAACTCCAGATTTCTGGGTGACCCCCTTCCCTCTGCCTCCAGCTGAGGTCCTAGGCACCATGGCATAATGTGGAAAGGGGTTCGAAGTACAAAGCCTTCAGTTTCATGCACTTCCTTTCTACCAGACCATGGTGTCTGCAGATTGTGTGCAGGGAATAGTTGGCTGAAAAATGAAACAGATTTTGGGGAAATCAGTTCCCCGACACTACATCAATAATGCAGACCCCAAAAATAAAATGCCCAAGAAATTGGTAGGGCACCCATTTGAAAGCTAAAGAGTTTTGGGGGTTCTAGGCTTTCTGATCCCTCTGGTTGCTAATGGCAATTGGGGTCCTATTCTTGTTGCAAAGGGCCAGCCTCTCGTCTGGCTGTGCCATGAGGCCTGGTGACTGCCCCACTCTGTTCCTCAGAGCGGTGAGAGAAGGAATCATCTCCAGAAGCCACTACACATTTCATCTCTGGGCAAGGCACCTTTCTTTATGGCCACTGAGCTCACGCCCTGTCTCACTTCCCACTTCAGGGTGCTTTTCTCTGTCTTAGCATCCTGCAGAGCAAGGTGGTCCCCAAAGACTGGTCTGCTGCAGTTCTTCACCACCCATCTTTGCCCTCCTGGACCACACACTGGAGTCTGGGGATGTGGGATGAGACCTGCCTCAGTAGCTGGACCCAGGTGGGAGGGCAGGAAGGAAGGAAGGAAGGAAGGAAGGAAGGAAGTCCCGAGTTCATGCTGCTGAGGTCCTTGGTCCTGTTGAAGGAGGAGATGGGGCAGGAGCACGGCTTGTTCAGCTCAGTTTATGGCAACTCCACCTAAGGAAAATGAAGACAAGAGGAAAAGAGAGGTATGGATCTTTTATAGTATGGTTATGTTGAACTTCTTTCCTGTTCCTACAGTCGTAATAAGAAAAGAAGGTATATTTAGACCTGGTGCCTTTGCAGTAGAGCCAGGGGACCCATGAGGGGTTGTGTGGTAAGGCCAGGACCCCTGGCATAACATAATCATCTAGTCCTGGTTCAGGAAGTGGGAAGAAAGAGCTGGAAAGACCATGGCCTAGGCTCAGGAGCTGAGGCTGGACAGTGAATGAAATGCACAGCCCAGTCTGTGCTGCAAGAAGGAGAGCAAGCATAGGCTACTTCCCGCACCCCTGGCTGTGCAGGACAGGCTGTTTAGGTTTTAATCCCCCTCTTGCCGTGCTTTTCTTTCTGTCCTTGTCTCTTAATCAGAGAGGAGCAGCTGCAACCCTCTAATAGCCTCTAATAGTTTGTTCTTAGCAGCTGTCAGTGGTATTTTGGTGCTGTCTCCTCTCTCCTGTTGCTGAGCTGGCTATTCCCTCACTGCAGAGCTGCCTGCCTGGGCTTTCTCCTCGCCAGTGAGCCATGGCCAGGTGCAGGAAGGTCACTGGGAACTTGAGGAATTAATTTTACTGGAAACCACATCCAGTAACCAAGACACGAGCTAGAGTGGGAGAAGAAACTGGATCCATTTGGTCATAGGGGAAGAAGAAAGTATGGGAAATGCTTGCAATTGCTTTTTTCAGTGAAAATTTAAGGGATGGATAAAGGAGAAGGAAGTAAATTAAAACTATTGATCAGGTGAGAGGAGAGATTTTGCAACAGTTTCCCCAGGAACTCCTCTGCCAGTGTTTTCACTTCTCTCAGTCTCCTACTTCAAAAGCTCTGAAGCTCCCCTTAATGCACAAGGAAACAAACCAAGGTCCCTGTCCCACACTGTGATACCTCTCCACTGTGTTTTGCCTGCATCCCAAAGACCTCATCTCCCCACTTCCCTGTTGTGCATCGCTATGACTGGTCTAGTCCTGGCCCTGGTGCACACATGGGAAGAGCTGCTATTGGAGTGAAAAACCAAGACTTTCTATTACTCCGAAATAAATGGAAGTGCAATGTTGCATGTAAAATACCTTGCATTTTATTCCATTCTGTTCTAGGTTATACTATTCTACTTTGCATCTCTAGTCTTTTTGGACTCTGTTGCACATGTGGTGCACACCTGGGAAGAGCTGCTGCTGGAGTGAAAGAGGAATATTTGCTATTACTATGATATATGTGGAATGTAGGAGGGGCTTATGTTTGGGGGTAAGAGCAGGATTTTATATTACTGGGATAGAAATGGAAGTGCAATGTTGTGTAGAAAATATATTGTCTTGGGTTCCTCTCTCTTTTGAGAATGAATTCCAAAAAAGGACTGTCATTTGGCTGTGTGCTAAATAAAATGGGAACTATTAAGTTGTGATAAGGCAGTTTAGTAAAGCAAAAAAAGAGAAACAACATTTTTCTTGTACATAAGCAAAGGGAAACATTCTCTAATTCCCATCAGCAAGGATGCTCTGGAAGGCAAACACCGTAGAATAACAAATGCCTCCCGTTCCTTCTCCCTCCCTTAGCTTTTATATCTGAGCTGATGTGATATGGCACAGAATATCCCTTTGGTTGCTTTGGGTCAGCTGGCCTGGATGTGTCCCCTCCCAGGATCTTGCCCACTTCCTGCCCCTTGATGGGGGAGAAGGAATGTCAGAGGGACAGCGCTGCTCAGCAATAGCCAAAATGCTGATGTGTTATCAACACTCTCCCAGGTCCCATAGCCTCTTTCATTTTGTGGTAACTCATATGGTGGTGCTTCTCGGGCACAAGTCACCTTCTCAGGCACTGTTCCAAAATCTCTGCCTTCTGGCCAGTCCATAATCTCTTCTAGGATTCCTAGGAAATAGGGTTTTCCCATTCAGGCTCGTTGTGTAATGAATGCTACCCACTTACTCCATCTAGCGCTGGTTGTGTGATGTGTTGAGGGGATGTTTCCTTGGAACATCCAACGTAGGACAGGCAATTGTGGTGCCTAAAAGGAGATGCTTCTGTCCCAGCAACTCCTGAGGTGGCTTGAATGGTCCCTCATAGGCTGCTAATTTCTCTTTTTCAGCTGGAGTATAGTGGGCTTCTGGTCCTCAATAACTCCAGCTCCAAAACCCTACTGCTTGACCTTGGGTTTCTCCTGAGGTCCTTTGCCAGAGGCTCCAGGTGAGCCCCTGCTCCCCAGCTGCAGTCTAGGGTGTATTTTGCACATCTGCATCTCTGCAGCAGACACTCTCATTCCAAACAAACTCATTAACTCACTGTCATTCGCCCAAGAGAAATCACTCAGCAAGGCAGGAGCCAATATTGGTGAAGCCAGGTCAGAACAGGGCATACATGGGGAAGGAACAAGGTGGGGAGGCTGCTGCTACATTAACTCCAGCAAAACTGTGGAGGGCTGATGTTTTGGGTGCCTGCTTGGAAAATCCAGCTGTCAGAGTCACGATGAGAGCTGCTCCATACCTGCTCCCTTGCAGGTCCTAGGAGAGGCCCAGCAGGCACCGGGCAGGACATGAAGGAAAAGGCTGAGCTCTGAGGGGCTTGCAGGAGAGCAGTTCTAACCCCTTGCTGGGCTTGGTGACACCAATCCATATTGACTTGTCAAGTCCTTCCAGATCTGCAAGCGCTTCATGGGCACAGCATAAATGAATGGGCCAAGAGTAGGTGCTTTCCACCTGCTTTTGCTATGCAGTTGTTTTAACTTTACTTTCTCTATCCAAAGCAGTAGGGGTTTTTTTTTTTTTGACAAACATGTCCTGTAGCTTGATGCCAGCAGTGAATGAGTATTCTTTAATTTTTGCTCACACTTCTGGAACTAGATCCATAGTCTCAGATGTGCCAAAGCCATCCCACACCCTTCCAGGTCTGCCAGGCCTAAAATCCAGGAACCTGGAAAGGCTTGGAACATTTAGCGGCAATGAGCCGTCTGAAAAGCAGTAGTGGTTCTCTCTTTCAGAAGATGGTGCTAAATTACATGGAGATTACAGGGCTGAGAACTCTGGAGGGAGGTGAGAAAGGATGTAGAACACCATTCTTCAGGGCTTTCCTTCCTCCTTCATCTGGTTTTCACTCCTCATCCCACCTGGGCTTCGATGAACTTCACTGAGAAGTCTTGTATCAGTCCCATTTTCTCTCTCCAGCCTTGGAAGCTCTGCTTGCTTTCTCTCAAGTGATCCAAATCCAGCCAGATTTCCTCCCTAGAGCATTCATTAGGTGACTCTAACCCATGTTGGTGGGATTACAGCTGTCTTTGATCCGGCTGTAGTTAGGAGACAGGGCTGCGTGTCATGTGGTGTGTCTAATTTAGACTTGCTTTGCATCCTGTGGCACAGGGCAGGGAATGGATCCACTGGGAGCCTGATGTGTAGAAAGCAACAGCTTCCCACTGGAGTCAGGGATGAACAAAAGAGTCTTCTTTTCCCTCTTTGTGGGAAGTGCCACGGAGCAAACTCATCGGTGCTTTATATTCTCATTATCTCTTGAGTGCAGCCTCACGCCTTGGTTTGCAGTTAAGGCACATGAGAGATGAGTGAAACCTCTAACCCGGCTACGAGGAGCTGGTTTAGCTGAGCTGCACCCAGAAGTCATGCAGGCAGGCAGCACTTCCCAGACAATTCCCATATGGCCTGCAGAGCACTTCTGTACCCAGGAGCAAAGAGGTGCTTTAACCATCTGCCAAGCATGATTGGGGTCTGAACTAAGCGTTTCTGTGGAGGGTAGACAAGGCAGAAGCAACACAGAGGGGATGTAAAGAAGTTGGGGTGGACAGTGCTAGGTCTGTGTGCTGTCCCGATGGCACAGGGCTGTTCCTGGGATGTGATCATCACCAGCGAAGTAGGAAATGGGGAGCAGCAGAGCAGGATTTGCATGAGCTGCATGTAGGGTGCCTGTGCAAGTGACAGCTGTGCTGGTACGTTATTTCTCTCTGCGGATATTATGGGCTGCTGTGCGCCAGCCTGAGGGCAGCATGGCCTGGCTTAGGACTTTTCCTGAGTGTTTGCTCTGGAACATCTTCAAGGGCTTGAGGGAATGCCAACAATTCACCTCTCCCACTGCATACCTGCTTCTAATTGCAAACCAGATAGGCTCCTGCACGATATTGGCCAATTAAAGTTTCCATCCCCCCAGCCACATGGTCCTGCATCCCACATGCCACCGATTTGCCCTCTAGCTTGGAAAGGTTTATCATCTGTGCAGTCATCTGATCCAGCACAGTTTCTTCCTCCTGCTGGAGCTGCGTTTCCTCTTGTGGTGGATGGAGCTGGCTTTAGCTGAGAGAGGCAAGACTAACTTCACATATTCATCAAGCTGCTGATTTGAAAGTCCTTGCCAAGCTGGGAGTGCACTGGACTGGCTGGCATTTATGGTGTGGGTGCCAGAGGAGTGGGCAGCACTCAGTAAGGAGGGGGCTGTGATGCTGTGTCCCAGGAGGAGAAATGTCCATGGTTCATTTGCAGCTGTGAGGAGGGGAATAGGTAAAGTAGATCAAAATTCTTCTTACCTTATGGGGAGGAGGACTTTCCTGCCTAGTGGTTTGTTTGGGGTTTTTTCCCATGTTTTTTCCCCATTAGTAAAAGAGATGAAATGGAGGTGTGGTGGAGGAAGGGGCAACTGATAAAATTAGCACACAGAAAGGAGGAGATATATGGTGAATGATAATCGAAAATCACAATGATCTATGCAAAAGAGGAACTCAGGCAAGAAGTAAGTCCCTTTTAGGCTGTTTTAGTAGAGGTTTGGGAGTGACTCAGATGGCAAGCATTGTTTTTAAAGCAGGGAGCTGTGTGTGGTTAACTCTTCAAACACAGTGGGCTTGATATCCTCTTTCAGATTCAACTGGAGCACTGAAATTGCTGGTAGTATCACTATTATTTGAAGTTAGTGCCTGAGGCCTTGTTGTGCTGGAACTCCTTCCCAAAAAGCCCAGGCTCCAAGAGAGCAGTCAGGGATGCCAGGGCAGCCATGACTTGATATTCCAAAGCAAGTAGGAGGTTTGGTTGGGGTATAAACTGTGAGGACAGTAATATTTGTTTAACTGCTTCTAGCAATGTTCACTGGAACGCTGTGACCTCCTAGCTCAAGATTATATGCTGTGATGAAATAAAAATTAGATTTATTGTAGAATATGAAACTACTAGCAGAAACCTGAAGTTTTACTACACCCTAAACCACTGTTGCTGTTACTGAGGTCCAAAATACAGACCCGTTTTCTCTGAATTGAAGATCTCTGGGGTATGTCTTTTAAGGTTCTAGTATTTGCTTAAAGTGAAAGTCATACTTGTATTTCTTAATCTTCTATTTTGGCTGCATAATTTTGCCCTTAAGCTTCATTATATGAGGTGAAACTCAGCCCTTGCTGGTAGAAAGTCAGTACTTGCAAACCACTGTAGCAAGGGGGTCCAAGCACTTGCCCTGAGAACCAGGATGTGGCTGCAGTGTCCCAGGAGCTGCTGAGTGCTCCAGCTGCGATCTTGGTATGAGTAAGGCTTTGCCTGCCACCCTACTACCTAGTCCACATGAAAGGTTTGTGACTCACTTCCTGACTACTTGAGCTTAAAATGCTGTCTACCCACACATCTAAAATGCAGAAGCAAATTCCTGTGTCTTTCAGCTCTCTCAAGTTCACAGTTGTGACAAGGTTTGTCAGGGAAGTGAGTTGGACCAACTAATAGATGAATAAAAACAAATGAGTTTTTAGGAATAGAAATCCTTGCTTGAGTCTTGTTTATGAATACAAGTGTCTCTTGCTACAGTGGCTTGCTCCTGGATCCTGGGATTTATACCTGCTTTTTAGAGCCAAGCACAGGACTTAACGTCCTAAAGCACAGCACAGGTCCTGAGTGCACAGATTCATCCCTGTCCTGGGGGAACTGTAGAGCTCTGCCAGGCTGGCCTGGCCTGAGATGCCCTGAGCTCATAAGGAGGCAAAATATGGCTCTTGTGGTTTTCCTTGCTGTGGCTGGCAGCTGGAGACGTGGCATTTGCTGCAGAGACTTTTCCAAGTTCTGTCTGCATTCTTGGAGGAAATGCAAAGCCACTGTGGGATCAAAGGCAGGCATGGGCTTCACCCCAGGTGGGAGCAGGCTGTCCCCAGGCTGAACGCCCCAGTGGAGCCATGGTGGCAGACCCTTCCCAATGCTCTTTTGCCTGTGGGGGAGGAAGAGGAGGCGTTTTCCAGGCGTTGCAGCTGCAGTATGAGCAGAGTGCCCCGCCTTGGGTAGCCAGGGTGGGGAAAATCCACTTCTAATACTATTTGCTGTGTCTTTTTAGAGGGCTGTTTTTACACCCTCCCAGATGCCTAGTTTTTCTGGCTTTTCCTACATGTCATTACCCTCTGGAGCTGTCTTCTCCCTCAGCTTGCAATTAATCTGGGTGTGCCAAGTCCAGGAGAGACCATGAACTGAAAAGCCTATTCACGAGCCCCTCAGAATGGATAAGTTTTTATTGATGGAGAAGACCAAAGCAAAAAGGAGTGGGTTTTTAGCATTTCGGGCAGCTATGAGAGATGTGCCTTGAGGAAAAAACCAAATCCTATCCTTCACACCTGCCTGAAGACACAACTAAGCTATTTCTCATGCACTGTTTTAGGTTGGTGAAGGCTACTGTAGAAACTGCTTAGGTCAAAGAAAAGCCAGTTGTGGCCTCTGCAGGATGAATGTGAGCAGCAGAAAGCAAAGCCTGGAGGACACCTTTACCTTGGGTGCCACACAGAATTTGCCAGTGAAGGAAACACCAAGTGACCACTCCAGGAAGACACACTGGGGAACGGGATTTTTTTGGCATTCATCCTGCAAGGCTTGCCTTCTATATTTTTAAAGCTATATTAATTCTTTTGTGGTTAGGTGTGCAGCAGCTGCATTTTCCATTGTAACAAGGGTTTGTTACAACTCTGGGCATGAAACCCGAGAGTCCCCTGAAAATTGGAATGTCTTCTAGGCTTGTTCTTTACCTAAGGCCTTGAGTAAGATCTTCTTGCATGTTTTAGCTAGGGACTTACCAAAAACAAACAAGTAAAACAAGGTGTTAGTAGTATTGCAGTTCACAAATAACTAGATTGGTCTTAAAGGAGAAATATACAGATATATTTTATTTTTATAAGTAGAAAAATTAAGTATAAAGTTCCTGTAGAACCACTCTTTGCCAGATCAAACATATCAATCATTTAATAATTTCCCATACTAGCAGAAATGCACACAGCATCTTTTGTTTGTAGGAAAATCGCTTTTCAAAGGACATGAATTTTGACATTACACAGCTTAACAGCTGCTCATTTCTTTTTTCTCTAGTGCCTTGGCCACCACTGCTTTTCCAGTAACTCTTTTAGGGAAAGACAGGGGACAGCTCAACTTTAGATTAAAAACATTTAGTCTTTTTGAGAGCCTTCCCCAGAGACCTATCAAAAGCACCACCCAGTAACAATACAGTGGGTAGTTCTCTTGCCTTGAGAGAGGAGCTCTCTTTAAAGCCCAACTAATTCGTTAGAAGGGATTATAGGATTAAAGAGCTCCTAAAGGCTAGAGACCCACTTCTACAAGACAGTAATTGTTTATTTCAAGGATAGTGATGCTGCAGCTTTCATGAGTCTCAGAGTTAGTACATCCAGAGATGCAGAGAACGTCTGTCAGCTCCCCAGATACCCACTCAGGGAATCCACAAATGGTTTTGGTACAAGAAAATTCCCTATTAAGTTAATTAGTTTTACGTATGAAAAGTTCAGATTAAGAAGAGGACGTTGCTTTGACGTTGTTCTGCAGGCAGTCACCACTCATGAAATGATCTTCACTTCAGGCTTGGACTCTTCCAAGGCTCTCAGTTCATCATCCACTTCAGAACTCCACAAAATGTCATACAAACTACACCAAAACAAAAAGGCAAGTGAGATTTAGTGAGCATCCTCCTGTTAAGGGAAGAGAAAGATGCACAACTGGCCAGTATGGGAAGGTCATATGCCAGGAAGGGCTCCGTCTAGGTTTGAGAGCAGCCAGAAATATGCTTTACAACCCAGGACCCCTTACTCCCTCACCAGCACCAGCCTCCCACCCCTGCCAGGGCTACCACCATCTCTCACATTAACTGCTGCACGTTGCAGCTGGGCTTCCTCAAGGCCTCACAGATCTTCCTGATGCCTTCGTCGTCCAGAGGGTTGTAGCTCAGGTCCAGCTCGGTGAGGCACTGCTTGGTGGCCATGGCGGTGGCGAGGGTGGCACAGCAGCCTGCTGTCAGGTCACAGTTACCCAGCCTGCAGGGAGAGGAGGGAGAGGCCAGCACAGTGAGCTGTGGGGCCAGGAAACATTTTTCCCACCCGGGCAGCAGGCATGGACATCCCCAGCATGGACCACAGATCCCTGCTTAGGTGGCATCTCCAACACATCAGCAGGGGCTGGCCCGTGGTCTCGCCACAGAGGCAGCCACCCTTGTGACTGTTAAACACCTCAAAGTCCTCCCTAAAGTATAACAATGTGTGGCTACAGAGGTAGAAGGAACCCATTGATGTTATTCCCAATTTCACCATCATGCATCATCTTCTCTTATTACTGTACTTGAGACTTGCAACCACCTCTCTGAAGAGGGCAACTGAGGCCTCTCAGTTGATGACCAAGTAGCTTTAAGTGGTCAAAAAACGTATCTTTCTGGGACAGACTTGCAAGTCTCCCATGACCCATCTACTCCACTCACTCACTGTGAATTTAGGCATTAGAACACAGCTCTGGCTTCTGTCCAACGGCATGGAGAGAACAAGCACGAGGCCCTGAGCATCACACAGCCCAGAGCTGGGCCCAGCTGGGAAGGGAACAGGCTCATGGGGAAGGCAAATCCACCCCAGGGCTGGAGGTGATGCTCCAGCTGGCTGCCTGCTCCTTCTAGTGAGGCTGGACCAGCACTTGTGCTGGCACTCATAAAGACCATGGAAATAGAAGACAAAGAGTGAATTCAGACAGCAAGAGAGAAGACGAATTCTGAGAGTGCACCTTACCATAGGGACTGGATGTTGCAGTTGGGGTGCATCAGCCCTTCACACAGGAGTTCCACACCTGCATCTCCCAGCTTGTTCTCACCTATGTGCAGTACTTTCAGGTGCTTGTTGGTGCTGAGAGCAGAGCTGACAGCCTTGCAGCAAGCAGTGGTGAGCCCGCACTCCCTAACCCTGCAAGGCAAAAGTGACATGAGATTTAGGTGGGACATCTAGAGACTATCAGGCACTGTTCACTTCTTTACATTTACTTAACAGGAGCCCAGACAGTGGGAACAGAGGAACCAGAGCTTTCCTGCAATCACTGTACTCCTCTCAATGCCTGTCTGCTCTCCTTTCTAGGCAGCACCTCTCCCACTCTCTATGTGGGATGTCTGTCTTGGAGCGTGCACCTAGGAAAGGCACCTGCCCAAAAAGCACAGGAACAAAGAAAGATGAGGTGTGCTGCTCTAACAGTCACTGTTGGCTCCACTGTGCACTCCTGAGGCACCCCATTGACTTCCAGGCCACCAGGGCAGGGGAAGAACCCAGCTGGGGGCCAGAGCTGAATCTGCAAGGTAGGAAAATTCAAATTCTAAGTGAAAGAACAAATTTCCTCTGCCAGCCACCAGACCATCCCAGCCTAAAAGGTAACACAGTCAACAGGATAGGATGCTGAGAAATGTTTATGTCACTAGAGCTTTCTTTTGTCTCATCAGTGAGAGAGCTCAGCTCCAGTGGAGAACCTGAGATATCTGATCACAGCACACATTTTGCTAATCCACCAGGCCTTTCAAACTTCAGAAGTCTTTTAACTGCCATTTGTTGCACTGTTAAACAATTAATTAGAAGCTCTGCAAGTGATGCTTGGTCTCCTCTTGCTTATAACAGGATAACTGTGATGGGGCAGATCTTCAAAGTGTCTACGAGTTTAGAAATACAAATCCTTTTAAAGTCTTTAAGTCTAGAAAAGCCATTTTTAACTCTATAAATCCCTTCAGTAACAACCAGCAGGAGTTGCTTATGGAACCACCGCAACTGAGGATCTGTCTGGGTGGGCATTACTTCACTTACATCTTTCTTCAGTGAGGCCTCCAAAGAAGGCAGTGGGTATGTGAAACTTGACAGCAGCTCACCATAGCTCCTGAAGTTTAGATTTGGGATCCTTGAGTGCCTGACACAGCATTTCCATCCCTGAGTCTCTCAGGTTATTGTCTATCAGACTGATCTCCGTGAGGGTCTCCTTTGTACTGATGAGTCTGGAGAGATCTTTACAGCTAGCACTTGTGAGATCACAGTCCCATAACCTGCAGGGAAGAACAAAACATTGTTTTTTCCAAGAACGACTGAGATGAGAAAAACAGAGTTCTGTTTTAGTATTCTGAATTTCTGGTTACATTGTCTCATTTTCTTGTATCCTTTCATACATCATACCACACAGCTTCATCCTTTCCATACTTTCCACTTGCTGCACCAAAAGCTCTGCTTGTAACACACAAAAAAAGAAACAGAAATATGCAATCCTGGTAGGCAGATAACTCAACTGGAAGCCAAGACAATGCCATCACAAACTTCCATTTGCCCTCTCCCCAGAATCTGATCCAAGTAATTTCAGTGTGGCCCTACTTTTTCATGGTATCCTCCACCCAGTTTTGGGAATTAACTGATTTGCAGCTGAGACACTTTTCTGACTGTAGAGAGTAACTGAGAAACTTTCCACTTAGGAGCAAGCCAGCAGCACAACCTAAACAGCTCAGAGACTGCAGAAGGGATTTAAGAAACCTCTGCCCACCCTTACCACAGCTTCTGGATTTTGCAGCTAGGATGCATCAGTCCCTGGCACAGCAGAGCCAGACCAGAGTCCCCGATCTTATTGTCCCCCACAGAAAGATCCATCAGAGATGACTTGTTCCTGAGAACAGCACTAATCTCCATACAGCTATCGCTGGTTATGCCACAGTTCTCCAGGCTGCAGGAAAAAGCACAGTTGGAGTTGCTGCTCCGGACCCACTGTGTTAGATACACCCCAACACCCCAGTTCAGACTGAGAAGGGTCTAGGGGCTGGTTCCTTGCTGCAAACCAGTGCAGCTCAGCCGGGCACTGCTACATCCTGCTAAGCTCAGAGAAGATACAGGTGTCCAAAATGGGACTCTGGGTGAGTCAACACACTGCTCCTGCATTTCATGAGGCTGCAAGGCACTTTGACCCAGCCATTCATGTGCATTAATGCAAGGATCATTCTTGCCAAACTTCCCCTTTATATCAGTTATCCTTTTTAAGAGGAACTATTGGCAGTATCACACAATGAGCCCCTGCTGAGCCACCCCCCGCTGAACCACACAGCCAAGATAAAATTAATCGTGCTTCGCCCATAAAGCCCTTCACGGGCTTCACCCCAGAAACGAGGCCAAACCCAGCACCTTTGTTTTGTAGCAAGAAAGAGCTCTGAGTAAGTATACTCAACTGGCTGGTAATTCCAGTTTAAGAACTAGAGCCACTGAGGGTGAGTGTTCCTCTGCTGTGAGACATGGCTGAACAGCCTCCCTCAGTAAATGGTGGTTTAACCTGGAGTGCCAAAACCCCCAAAACTGAAAGCCCCAGACATTTGTGCAGAGTTTCCAGGTACATAAATCTGAGCCAGCAAAAAATCTGGCCTACATTTCAAGCATTCCTGACAATTTTTCCTGTCCCTATGGATGGTATGACTAGCAGCAGCACTAGTTGCCATTAGAGATGACCAGCTCTTCCTTACTGTAGTAGTTCTAGGTTGCAGCTTGCCTCCACCAGGCCCCGGCACAGCTGCTTTACAGCTGTATCTCCCAGCGTGTTGTTGCTCAGGCTGAGCTCCTTCAGGGTGGGCTTGCTTTGCAGAGCAGCATTGAGAGCCTCCACAATATCAGCTGTGAGTTCACAATACTCCAGCCTATAAGAAGAAAAGAAGTCCAGGCAAAAAGACAACCCTCCTCACACATCTTGCTACCACAAGGATCAGCTGGGCCTGGCGGGTGTTAGCCAGGGCAGAAAATATGCCAGTGTGTATAGAGACCAGGCAATGTATAAAACCAGAGGTAACTGTAAGAGTTTTTAACAGCATCTCTCTGCTTGTTTCAGGAAGCATTAATGCTTAAACTAGATCCCAGGAGACTCTAGCAAGACCAATTTTTTACACTAGGCCTCCAGTGCACAGGCAGCTTGGAGCACAGGGCTGAGCTCTGCACTGCATCACCACCCTAAGCCTCAACTCCAGGCCTGCCCAGGAGGAGCTGGGGGCTGCAAATACACCCTGGTCCCGCTCGGTCACGAAACAAGGACCAAGGGCAGCAGAATCTGATGTTTTCTGGGCATATAAGAGGTCCTGCATTTACAGCCACCACTGCCAGGAGGGCTAAACGAAGTCTGTGGGAACAGACACCCAACTATTCCAAACCCATGAGACCCACCAGCATGAATAAACATGAATTTCAGGTAAAACAAGAACAAATCCACATCTGGCAACAAAACTCCTGCTTGTCTCAAGGGAAAGGCAAGCATGGCCTGTCTGATGACCAAAAGAGCCCAGTGACTACTTACTGCAGCTTCTGCAGCTTACAGCTGGGGTTCATCATCCCTTGGCACAGCACCTTCACTCCAGCAGTTCCCAGTTTGTTATCCCCTACATGCAGCTCTGTCAGGGATGGCTGGGCACTGAGGACAGAGCGCAGGGTCTCACAGCTGGCACTTGTCAGATTGCAGTTTTGCAGCCTGCAGGAGAGAGGCAGTGAGGGTGAGGGAAATGCACTCCTGGAATTACAGAGGCTTTTCTCAGGGAGGTTTATCTGCCATGGTTGGAGCATGGAAAGGACACCACGGCTCTGACAGTGCATAACCCCTCTAGGATGTGGTTTGTCCACATTACTACTGTTACTTTACAGTGTGCCAAAATATTTTATCAATTACACCTGTGCCACAAACAATAGCTCGCATGCTTCCTTCAGCGTAATCACTCATACAGCACCTCCAGCAGAAAAAGGATTCACCCTACAGGTAGCCCCACAACTGGTTTATAGAAGTGGTTTAAGTATCATGAGGCTGACCCCAGAGATAAAGCAAAGGCATCTTACGATTTCTTGCTCCCACCAGAAATGTCACCCAGAGTAGGCAGAAGTTAAAATCTCATCCAACCACGGATATAATTTAGAAGTTTAATGGTATAGTACAAGAAGGATCTATGAAGTTGATCCTTCAGCACCCAGGCTTGGAGAAGTAGCATAGGAACGGTGCTAGTATTGTTGTGGGATGTTTATAGTTACTGGATAAAACTTTGTGGCAAGGGAGAGGTGTTGTGCAGGGAGGTTTGACTTGAATTTGGCTGCTCTTTTATTTCCTAAGGCACCTTACCAGAACCCCAAAAATGGACCATTATATTTCTAGAGAACTGAAAAAGCCTAATCCAGGCTGTTACTTGAGCATCTGGAGAAGTCCGAAGCCTAGGGCAAACCCTCTGAAATATTACTTAAGTCTTCCAGTACAGAGTACCGTAGTAATTTCTTGAAGGCCCATCAGAAAGCTGCAGTTTCATCAGCTTCACAGTCAACTTTCTTTCTATTTGTCTGAGTCTTCATTGCAGGGGGCACACGGACTTTAATAGCTGATCTAAAAGGCAAATTATTTTTACAAGGTACTGTCCTGAAGATCCCAGATTCCCCTCAGGAGTTGGAGGACTCCTGTACCCTGCAGAAGAGATGCTGGACAGAGAAGGCATCTCTTTGAGGGCTTCTGAAGAGCAGAGGCAGCAGCCACTGGCTCTGACCAAAGCTCCTGCACCAGGGTTGCTGAGGGAAGCCCACTAATGCTATAATGCTATAATGTGGTGAGGTGCCTCTATAAAATGGCTCTCAGAGCCAGGGAACTCTCCAGTTTGCTGCACTCCGAGGATCGCCGAACAATGACGGATCCTGGGCTGGCATCCCCACTCTGCAAGGCTCAATCTCAAAGACATCTGATGTGACTCCATCACTGAATTTGAGGGGAATTTTCTACAGGTGAGCACTTTGTACATACTCCTTTAGGTTTCTGTACTTGTGGGTGGGAATATGCTATAGCAAATGGACTTTGAATGTTGCTGTCCTAGATTATTAAGGACTTTAGATATTTAAGTAAGTTGGGCCTGTGAGTTACTGTTGTGTTATAGTAAACTCTACATGAACCTTTGTTAAATTGTTTAACCCAAGCTATTAATGAAGTGCTATTAAGCCTAAGTGCTGTTAAAACTTTTAGGCCTGAAGTGTTGGTCCAGTCCAGGACTCAAGTTTAGCAAGGATTCTGAACCTTGGGACTCAAAAGGAGTGCCTTCTTTATTCACCCTTTCCCATCCTGACCCTTCCCTTCCCTCCCCTCCCAGCCTCCATGTAATTTTTGGGTTGACATTGGTTATTGATTTTAGATTTTTGTTTGCTTTTTCTCTATGTGCTTTAACCAGCTAGTAAGTAGTAGAGTGAACCTTGTCAACGAACTGTTGTACTTTCACTTTTATATTAAACCTGCCTTTGCCAGAGATTCTTTAAGAGACCTCAAAACACTCATTTGTGAGCAGGACAATCAGTGGGGCTTTACCATAACTTCTGTAGGCTACAGCTCGGCGTCAGCAACCCTTTACACAGGTATTCAACGCCTGCATCTCCCAGCTCATTGTTGTTCAGCTTCAACTCTGTGAGGGATGGATTTGTATTGATGATGGAAGAGAGATCCTCGCAGTTACTGCTGGAAAGATTGCAGTCATCCAACCTGAAAGACAAGGAGAGAAGGAGCACTTTAGTCCTCAGAGTTGCTGCGCTCTCCCTGGCTGGAGCGTTGCTCGTGAAAGCAGAGTGGGCAATGTTCCTGCTGTTCCTGGGATGCCTCCGTAAGTATGTGCAGGACCTGCTGGGTGTGTTGCATGGCCCAAATCAAGGTGTGCTCTGGGCTGCCCACAGGATGGGCTGGATGGCAGCTCCACAAGCCTTACTCCTCCTCTGTGCTGCACAGAAGAGGGCACGAGTCATCCCCCTACAGCTGGAGGAAGCGCCTTCATTTGAACAGTGACAGTGACAAACCACCTGCCAGCTTACAGGCTGTCAGACTGGTTCTGCACTGAGAACAGCCAAGCTGGGTCTGCAGCCAGCCCCAGAGACACTCATCAGCAGATTGGTCTCTTGAAAGTGAGTCACACTGGTTTGCACCATCTCCCTCCAGCAGGAATCTCAGCACACAAACCCTGAGTCTGCAGTTCGGCAGTGGCTTCTCCCACTGGACCATCAGCATTCTTCTAGCTGTTGCTAAATTGACAGGGATGAATTGAATTGAATTGAAAGGAGAGCCAAGGAAAGGATCAGGAGCACAGGACAGCTAGGGACGTGTAGAAGGAGGCAGAAAAGACACAGAGCAAAGGAATGTGGCATGAAGAACCGTCCAGCCCCAGGCACAGCCACAGCCAGGAGTGCCAAAAGTTGCCTGGTCACTTCCCCTTAGACAACAGTATGAAAACTGAGGCTCTACGAGGCTTCTCCTTCCCTCCCTGTGGCAAGAAGACACGATTTCCAGTGGCATCATGTTCAACACTGATGGAACAATCCCTGCTGCAGTCACCCTCATCCGCTGCATCTGGAGCAGCACAGCCTCTGCCCAGGAGACAACCATCCCACTGCCTTCTGCCACCCAAGGAAGGCCTTGGGAAGTCAAGGCCAGGCCCATGAAACTTTGCCTGCAAAAGGCTCCTTTGCAAATCAAAAGGAAGTTGCCCTCACCGAGTCCAAGGGATTGCTGGCGCGAAGTGGCCCATCCTCTCCAGCCTCAGCAGGATGATGCCATCCTGTGAAGTGTGAATTCCCAACCAGCAGAAGGGAAAGATTGCAAGAGCAACTCTTCTGGGCCCTGTCCTACGTCTTACACCCCAGGAGATGGTTCCCTCCCATTGTTTGCTCAACAAACAAGGCTGGTACTTCTGAAGGTCAAGTGAAAAATTAAAAGCTGATGGCACATGGCTTATCCATAACTACTGAAGCCAAAATCACTTGACAGCATCAAACCTGCAACCCAAAAAGTGTGCAACCTAATAAGCACAGAGAGGTATCTTCCCCCTCTTGAGAGAGAAAGGCAGAATAACCAAAATGGTGGTTAAATACTTAAACCACATTTACCTAGCTGAGCCCTATGGCACGCCAATAAACTGGGCAACATTACTTCATACCAAAGGATATTTATCTGTAGTTGAAAAAAACTTTGCAAGAGGGTGGGGGTTCATCCCCCCTTTAAATTAACTTTCTGGATATAAACAGGTAGAACCATTCCTGTTGCTGTGCAATTTCTAAGTCCCAGGTCAAACAGTTCTGAAGATGAAAAGCACAGGAGAGAAATGCAACAGTTCTCACTTAAAGGAGATGATACACAACTAGTTACTACCTGATGGTTTTGCAGGATTTCATTGTGGTCAGAAGTTCAGCCCATCTAGATGGGCTCATCTCTTCACACTGGATGTCAAGCTCCATTTTGACAGTTGAGACAAGACCTGAAAATTAAAACAAAATAAAACCCTTTTTTTTAATTGACTGAGAAGCAACAATGTTCTTCAATCCCCCCAGCTCTCAGCCATGAGTCATACTGTGCAAAGGAGACAGATTATATTTTTCCAAAACCAGTCGCCTGCAAACACCAGTATAAGGCCAAGAGAGTTGGAATGGTTTTGTCTGGGACTTGGGAAGGCCTTCCTCTGAGAGGAAAAAAGAGGAATCCTGAAGAGATAAGGCAACAGCCTGTTATCTGAAGCCTGCTTGTGTGAGAATAAGATGTTCCCCTTCCCCCTCCAAGGGAGCATAACCAGAAGGAGCTTTATAGGGGCACTGGTGCTACTCACTACTGCACTGCTGAGCCACACAGACACCAAATTCCACCAGCGTGGCACACCTGACCCCTTGCGGAACCTCAACCTGTACTTAAAATTGGGGTATTTTTGAGAGAATTTGGATGAATGAGGAAGATAAGCATGAGAACTGCCTGGGCTCAAATTAAAAATCCTGCCAGACATGCGTCTGTATGTGAGAAGTGGAACTTCCGTGGATGGGAGAAGTGTTCCTCCACAATTCGATATCCAAGTTTTGAAATGACACTCTGATCGGGCAAATCCAAGTACAGAGAAGCTGGTAAGCAGAATTTTTACTTTTTTGTTCTCCAGTCAAACTGTGTTTCTGAAGTGATGTAAACACGGTGCTTTGCAGAACGGCTCCAGATAAACGTGCACAAAACCATGCCAAGGCCAGTAGCTGAGTTCTAGGTTTAGTCTACAAGGGATGGGGTTAAAGGCAGCGCTGTAGTAGGTGACAAAACGCAGCCTTGGTCTCCTGGTTTGGCCAGCATGACTCAGACTACGGGGCATTTGTAAAAGAAATAATCTCTGAGCTATCCCATCGGAATGTGAGCTGCACTCAGCCACCGTCTTCCCTCATCCCAGTCCCCTCCTGCCGCCGTAACATCGCGGGGATCCCAAACTCCCTTTTCACAGAGGCCGGCTCGGTACCAGCGCTCCCGCCAGGTCGCACCCACAGCAAACCCGGCACCCACGTGGGGAGGGGCCGCGCCGAGCGCGGAGCGGCGCTCGGGAACCGCGGCGGGACCGGGACACGGCGCCAGCGGGATCGTGAGATCACGGACGTGCTCGGCCCCTGCCCTTCCCTTCCCAACGCGAGCGCTGCCGGGAATCCCGGCCCACGGCCTCCGTGGGATGGCACCACAGCCCCACGTGTCGCGGGGTGATGGGGATCGGAGCCAGCGGCGACACTCGAGGGGACAGTCGCAGCCGGACCGGCACGGCCCTCCCCGCGTCGCTCGGGCACTTTCCCGTGTCACCTCCCCCGGATCGAGAAAAGGTTTTCCCCCCAGCCCCGAGTTCTGCGCATTCCTGCGAGCCGAGGGGGGATCCCGTGCGGAGTCCCGGGCAGCGGCCCGGTCCCATCCCGGGGCACAGCCGGCACCGCTGCCGCCCCCGCCCGGTATCCCCGCCCCGGTGCTCACCGCCCCGCCGCCTCCCGCACCGCAGGCAGCGCTTTTCCCTCCCAGGCGTCCTTCCTTCCCTGCTCCCTCCGCCCCGGCCCGGCCGGGCCCGGCCCGGCTCCCCAGCTCCTACCGCCGCGCCGCCACCGCGCAGCTGCCGCCGGCTCCGGCCCGGCTCCGCCTCGTATCGAGGCGGGGAGGGGCAGGATCTGTCCGTCCTCCCCTTTTCCCCTTTCTTTTCCCTTTTTCTTCCTCTTTTTCCCCCCATTTTCCCCCCTCTCCCTTTTTTCCTGCCCTGACACTTAACGCCCTTTCCCCTCTCTTTCCCACTTAATGTCTTTCCCTTTCTTAATTTTTTTCTGACTTCTCCCTGCTTCCCTCTCCCCATTTTTTCCAACCTTATTTCCCCCTTTCCCCTCTTTCTCCTTCTTTCTTCCCCCCTCCACTCTCCTTTATCTGTTTCCTTCATATCTCCTTCTTTCCCCTTTTTTTCCTGTTTTCCTCACTTCCTTCTTTTTTCTTTTTCCCTTTTCACTTTCTACTTTCCTCTCTCTTTCATGTGCTTCTCCCTTCCCTCTTTCTTCCCTTTTTTTTCTATTTTCCCCCATTTTCTCCTTCCTTGCTTCCTTCCCTCCCTCCTTCTCTGCTCTCTCCACTTCCCTCTTTTCTCTCCTTTTCCTCCTTCTCCTTTCTTTACCATTCCCTGTTGTTCCTTTCTCACCTGTGTGCTCTCCTTTTTTCTGCTATCCCTCCTCTTACCCTGTGTCTTCCCTCTTTTTCATCTTCTCACCAACTTCTCCATTTTCCTCCTCTTTTCCTCCCTTTCCTTTTATTCCTATCTCCTCTTCCCTTTTTTTTTTTCCATCCACCCTGATCCCTCTGCTCTTCCCCCCTGAGCAGGAGCACTGGGATACACCGGAAACAAGACAGGAGAAGGAGAAATCCCTGTAATGAGGGGATGCACAAAGGATGGGAGTATCAAACATAAAATGTGGTAGTGTCCCAACCAGCTGGGAGGACAACCTCTGCTGTGTGCCGGGACCTGCAGCAAGATGGGAATGCATGCAGGTCACCCAGGGCAGAGGCACCATGGCAAAGCCTCGGCCAGGGGAGACAGGAACTTCCCCAGGGAGCTCGGAACTAGGAATTGTTTGAACTGGAAACAACAAAAATATCCTCAGTGGTCTCCCTGACTTCCAGCTTCCAGACAGCTGTGCATGGGGGCCAGCTTGGAGGGCCTGGGATGTCCCTGCTCCCCATCCCTGTCACCAGTCCTATCCACGGCGCATCTTCTCTCGTATCTGTGTCCCTCATTGGCGCAACACGTTGAGCAGAGAGCTGCACCTCGCTGGCACAAAGGCCTCTCTCTGAGCTGTTTGGAACGAAGCTGTGACAGCAGTGGAGGATGGGCGCCTCGGGCTTGTGCTGCTGCCAGGCCTGTTGCCCTCCCGGCCTCTCCCGGTGCCACTGCCCCCACCCGACCCCAGTGACCAGTGGCTGTCCCGCACATCCGTCCCGAGGCGGGGCGAGGGTGGCAGCGCTTGGTCGGGGCTGGAAGGCATTCGTCACCCCTTGGCTCGCTTCCTCCTCGGCCTGCCGGCTACTCCCTGTCTCCCTCCCTATTGTTTCCCGGTAGTTTTAGTCCCAGCAAAAGCTCATTCAGATTTTCACAAGACAGAACAAAGAAAGGTTTTAAAGTACCGAGAGGCACTAGGCGACATCCCGACTTGCCTCCCTTCCTCCCTCCACCCCCCAAATCTCAGCATCTCCCTCACTTTTTTCTTCCTACAAACACCCTCTTCCCATAACCCTGGCTCACACAACAGTTCAACTAAGCACAACCAGCTGTTCCCCACAAAGCACGGCTTTAAAATGGTTCCGTGCTCCTCCCCGGAAAGCAGGAGGGAAAGCTTCGCGAGTTTCAGAGCCTGGTTTAGCCGCTGATACGTACCTTGCTGTTCGGTGCTGTGCGGGAGCGAGGGGGGCAGAGCTGGCGCCTTCCTGCTGCCGTTACCACGCAACCTCTGCTGTCGTACACATGGTGCCTGCTAGAGGGAGGGAAGCAGTTTTGGGCTCTGACGGCTTTTTTCCTCCCGTGGCAGCTCTTCAGGGCCGTGCGGAGCAAGAACTGTGCGCACGATTGTGTCTGGCTTGTGACGAAGCAAATGTCGCAAAAAACCCTGACGATGACAGAGGCAGCTTTAACTTCTCACACGGGATCGTGTGCCCACTTGCCGTGGTTTAGCCCAGAGCAAGGGAGTAGTTGCCACAGAAGGATCCATCTGAAAATTAGGCCACCACAGTGTTAAAATGTGGATAGAGATGATGTAGTTTGCATAGTTTCTCGATTCTCCAGGCAAGCCCTGTCCTGCTGGGCCTAGGAGTGATGCTGAGTACATTACTGCCTACCTGTCACCTCACCTGGGGATTCTGCACCCCACCTCCCAGCAGGGGATAGGGCTCAGGCAGCCCCCTGCTTCTGCACAAGCTGAATGCTCACACTGCCTGGAAGGGTCCCTTGGGAACAGCCCTGGTCATGTCTCCCTAAAACTGCCCCTCAGCAGCAAGCATGGACCCCACTCCTACACCTCCGCCTCCCAAATTCCCACTGGCTCTTCTCCTTCTCAAGGAAAACCCTGCCATCACTCAAGCTGCACAAGAGTTGTGGGTTGAAGTAACCTGCTTTCTTCCCCCGTTCTCAGTGGTGTGAAGATGGATTAATGTTTCAATAGCCTGCAAATGATCAGAAGGCCAGATCTGTATTTCCCTCCTGTGGCTGCAGATGCTGACAGAGATGATGGTGGAATGACAGCCTGGGAAACAGAGCCTTTGTTGAGCCACAGGAGAAACACTAGAGGTTTTCCCCCCAGCTGCTTTTATTATCCTTCTTCTGGAGGAGATGGGAACCAACCACCAGGAGAGCTCAGTGAGCTAAAACCCACCTTCCTCAGTGCCCAGAAGAGAGTTGAAAGCCAGAGAGTGCACCTCTTCCCTATTCCCTCTCAGGAAAACAGGGTCATCCACACAAAGAGTTTTCTAGAACAGTCCTTGTGCTTCTGGATCTGACCTGAAACCTGCTGAACCACAGGCAAGAGCTTGGGGATGGCCCGAGCTCCCGGCTTTGGTCCTTGCTAGGAAGCTCTCTGGCAGGCAAATGGGTGGGATGCTGTGGCTGAAGGATGTCCCTGCCTTTCTTGCTTGTCAGGAAGACCACTAGAGTTAGCAAGAAAGTTAATGCTGGCAGGAGATCCCCCGGTCAACCAGGCAATTTGAAGTCAGATGCCTGTCATTCAGCCCAGCAGCAAAGGTGTCATTTCCTATTCAGCCACTGCTGGCATCTCTCTGCTCTTGGTTCCCGCTTCGCTGCACATATCAGGAGTCTCTAAAGGACAAAGTCTAGTGTTTGTTAGAGGTTTCAGAGAGGTTTATGCCACGTGGACCTTCTGTAGACCTCCTGCCCTGGGCAAAGCACCCAATACACTCTGGTCTGTGCTGGTGAAATATTAGATTTACAGGCCAAATAGCCATGCCAAAAGGTTAGGTGCTTCTCTCTCCCTGTCACCCCTTTGGCTGCCCTCACTGTGGCGACAACAAAAAGCATCTCGGGAAAAATCTATTGCCCTTTCCCCAGCTAGCAGGACCAGGCCATCCTGCTCATCGAGATACACACAAGTCCAGAGGAAATGATACGAAATGGGGCTGAGAAAGCCAACAGCAAACACCAGTGGGAAATACCTGTGTATGTCTTGCCACAGAAACGGTGGAAGACTCCTGACATGGAAGGCATGTCCATTTGGTTATTTGTACAGACTCAGGCTGATTCCTTGAAGACTCCTTGAGGAGTCTGGCAGTGAGATCTGCCCTGTGTTCCCTTCTTTATCACAGTTTCCCATTATCTTTTCTGCGTTAATTCAAATTGATCTCCTCTTTTTTTAGATCCTCTCCCTCTTTTGGTCTTTGTAGCAGGGAGGGAGAGCACGCTGATGTCCATCTTGCCCCTGCTGCCTTTGGGCACAGCTGGCATGAACTCATGAAGTACAGGTCTTGTGTCCTGGGATCTGAGGAAGTTGAGATGTCTCTGCATTTAAGACGACTTTATTTCAAAACTAAAATTAGGCACATAACCATAGAGCAAATTACAAAAGAATACTTAAATTAAGGCCATTAGTGTAAGTTGAAAACTCTGCCTTTTCCCCTTCTAGCAGTTTCCTGTTCTGTCCTCTCTGCTCTCATGATGCCTCTGTGCATATACTTAATGGTAATTAAAGACAATAAACTTCTTAGAGCAGTGACAGATCTTTTTCTAACCTAACTATGTGATCCCTACGAGAAAATTGATTCCATAAATTCAGCTGTGGAGATCAAAACAGCAAGTTCTAAACATGTGCCCAGCTCCATTTGTTGCATTGAGTGATTTGTTTATATCCTACTTGATCCATTTCTGGAAGCCATTTGTTCCTTGTTGTGTGCGAACTTGAAGTAAGGCTTTGTAGGGTGAGGAAATGTGAACTTGGGTCATTCCTGAGGAGTTGGTGGGCTGATTAAGCTCTGGGGAGCAAAATATCTGTGGAGCTAGAGTGAAGAACCTGACACTGTGGCTTAACTGATGCCTCAGGAGCTAAAAAAAAATAAAAGGAGGTCAATAAACAGATGCTGGTAGCAAGGTGGCTGAGCAAGGTTTGGGTTTTTCAGCAAATACGGGCAATTGCTCACCCTGACTTGCATGCATGTGCACATACATATGGATGCTCCATATTGTAGCAGCTCATTATAGATTCCCACAAGAAAACCATTAGGGAGGAAATTCTTGCTGTTCTGATGTGGTCGCCTTGTTCTTGTAAAAGTAAAGCTGTTGTTTCCATTTTGCACTAGTTTTGCTTTTGGGAGAAGTGGAGAGCATTACCATGAAATAGTGCTGTGAGTATAGGTGTAGTATTTTTTCCCTGTGGATACAGTATTTCACAGTGGGTCCAGTGAACGTGGAGTCCCAAGAAAAAGGAGCTTTCCAGATATGTTCATCAGCCAACACACCTGCAGAAAAAGTACTGTCAGAGGAATTTTTCTCGCATCCCTGCTTTTCTTCATCTTCCGCCTCAGCCTGTGGCAGTCTTTGCCTGCCCGTCTGCAGAGGGCGATGGAGCATCAGTTTGACCAGACTTATGGTCCTCTGGTTTTCCCTCATCCCGAAGTTGCCCGTGGTCACCAAGACATTGCAGGGATTGAGGGTTGAGATGGGGCCACAGCTAGAGGGGAAAATGAGAGCACCAGACCAGAAACAAAGATGTATTTCACAACACAATCTCTTCATGCCAGCTGTGTAGCAGCTGATGAAATAGGACACTGCAATGGATTTCACTTTCCTGTTAAATCCTGCCGCATAGGAAGACTTGAATAATTTGCTCAAACTTTGAAGACCACTGTAGGGACAGCTGGTTATTTCATGAGTTTGTGGACTCAGAAGTGTGAGTTTAAATCAGCTTTAAAAGGCAAGAATGAAATCTCGGAGCTGAAAGAACCCCAACAACCATACACTCATCTGTTTTCCAGACTTCAATTTGTATATTTCCATTGCCTTTTTGCAGAAAGGAATAGTAGGTGTCCTCTGGCAGTGGAGGCATCTCTCTCTAGTCTCCATGACAGCACCCATGAGAATTCTTGGGTATTTGTGCCCAAAAAATCCCTTTGTATCCTACAGTCGCAAAGGTTGGAAAAGACCTCAAAATGATCATGTCCATCCGTTAACCCAGCACCATTGTGTTCATCGCTAAACCATAGCCAGAGTGCCACATCCACATGCCTTTTGAACACTTCCAGGGATGGTGATTCCAACATTTACCCGGGCAGCCTGTTCCAATGCCTGACCATCCTTTCAGAGAAGAATTTTTTTCCTAATATCCAATCTAAACTTCCCATGACACAGCTTGAGGCCATTTCCATTCATCCTGTAACTTGCTAGCTGTTAGAAGAGACCCTCACTAAAACTCCTTTCAGGTAATTGTAGACACCCATTGAGTCTCTCCTGAGCTTCCTTTTCTTCAGACTAAACAACTCCTGTTCCCTCAGCTGCTCTCCATAAGACTTGTGCCCTAAAAAAGCCACTGCATCCTCTCTTCGATCCTTGGACTATCGGAATTAATTTGCTGTGAAGGTTTGGGGGTGGGATATTTTGCAGTCTTCTGCCAAAGAGAAGGGATCTCTAAAGGCTTTTCTGCTCTTGAGTGGGATGAGAAAGGTTGGGCTGGGGCCAGAGCTGTGTGGGAAGAACTGGACACAGTGGGTGCTGCTCACTGTTGTGGCCTTGTCCAATACTCAGTGAGGAAACAAAAGACACTCTTGCAGTGCCAGGAATATACAGACAGTGTTCTGCCTGCCTTAAGCATGGGATAGGCAAATGTATCTGTGTAGCCATAACAGGAGCAGCTGAGGTCACTTGGTCTGCTGAGCCTGGAGGAGACTGAGGGGAGACCTCTTTGCAGTTACAACTTCCTCGTGAGGGGAAGAGGAGGGGCAGGCACTGATCTCTCTGGTATCGGTGACAGGACCCGAGGGAACGGCCTGAAGCTGTGTCAGGGCAGGTTTAGGTTGGATATTAGAAAAAAGTTCTTCACCCAGAGGTGGTTGGGCACTGGAACAGGCCCTCCAGGGAAGTGGTCACAGCACCAGCCTGACAGAGTTCAAGAAGTGTTTGGACAACGCTCTCAGGCACAGGGTGTGACTCTTCGGGTGTCCTGGGCAGGGCCGAGAGTTGACCTCGATGATCCACGTGGGTCTCTTCCTGCCCGGCATATTCTGTGTTATTCTGTGGTCTTTCCGCTACCTAAGAAAGCAAATAAGAATACGAAGAATTTCAAAAAGCAAAACCAGCAGTGGTGTGGTTTCCACAGGGAGCCGGATGCAGACTGGTAACAGAGGGGAGGAAAAGTAGCTGGAGAATGCGGGCATCGATCCCGCTACCTCTCGCATGCTAAGCGAGCGCTCTACCATTTGAGCTAATTCCCCGCGCTGTTCAGCGCCTTGCCCAAAGAATACATATTCACTTCTCGCGAGACGCCGCGCGCCGCTGGCCGTTACACATCCCGGTCGGGGCTCCCAGCGCGCCTGCGCAGGAGCGCGACGGCCGGGGCTCGGCGGCGGGCCGGGCTGGGCGCGCGCCGGGAGGGGAGGATGAGCCCCGTGGTGAGACCTGGAGCGGGAACGGGAACCGGGCGGGAATGGGAATGCGAACGGGAATGGGAACGGGGCGGGAATGGGAACGAGATGGCAGTGGGAACGGGAACGGGGATGGCAGGGGGCTGCAAAGGGCTGCGTGTTAGGGGGGCAGGATGCGGACGGCGGTGCGTGTGGAGGTCAGAGCAGGGGGCTGAGCACCCGGCAGAGGCTCTGCCGGAGGCCTGGGCTGGTCCTTTGAGTCGCGGTGGGGCTGCGTTGAGGTCGAAACAGAACGAAACAACCAAACAAAAAAGCCCCCCACAAGATATCGAGCCCCCCTCAGCTGATGAAGGGCGCAGGAGCTGCCCGGATGACCCCGGTTACTGTTCGGGGAGGCTTCGCCTGCCCGGCTGCCCCTCACGGCCCTCGAGGCACAGAGCCCGCAGCAGCCCCTGCGCCCCGCGGGGGCTCGGGGTGGCACTCGGCCTGGCCGGGCAGCCCGGGGAGCCCCCAGTACCTGCTGCCATCCGTGCTGGGACATCCGGGCTGGGTCCCTGCGCGCGGCTGGGGCAGCTGGGATGCCCAGGTGCCTGGATGAGCAAACCTGCTGCGGGCAGCTGGTTCTCTCCGCCTTGCCTTGCTTGCAATGTCTCCTTTGAAAACAACACCCGCAGAAGTGAAATCTGGCACCGCGGTGAATCGTGAGGTCTTTTCCCTCAAGAAATTGTTCCGTTTGCTCTTGTGCTCCAGCTGGAGTAGGGTTAAAGGCAACAATTTCCCTGCTGGACAAGGAAGCAGATGCTGGCTCTGGAGCAGGGAACTTCAGGTGCCTGTCGAAATGGCAGATGGGGGCATGTGCTGGAGTCTTCTAGGGGGCTGCGTTGACGAGAGGGGAATTTGGTGCCCGTTTTGGATGAGGGAAGAGGGGATGCCCTCAATCAAGGGATGCATAAGCAAAGCAGATGAGAGCATCGGGTCATGTCTCTGCGAGCGCTGTGCTGAGGAAGATGAAGCTATGGATGGGCTTGCCACGTTTAATTAAAGCTGTGTTCAGCAGCAGCGATATCCAGGACTCAGTTAAAAGCCTGTCATTCTGGTAAATGTCTTGCCTTGTGCTCAGTTACATTTCTTCCCATCCGATGTTCTTGAGTAAGACAAGACAAAACCCAAAAAGTGTTGATGGCCAGTGCAAAATACTTTCTGAACCAAGGCGATGACAAAATAACTTTGTTGTATAACGTTGGTGGTGGCTGCTCGACACCTAGCTATGTGGAGAGCAGCAGAGCCCTGGGCTGAGCTGGCCGGGCTGCAGGCAGTGATCCCGGTCACCAAGTCACTGCAATTCACTGAGCCAGCAGGGAATTTGGTGGCAGTGGTGGGACTCGCTGCGGCTTTTGCTCCATCGAGTTCCTGGATGCTTTACACTTTGCTTTCTTGCAGTGCTTTTCTACTTCTACCTTGTCTGTGTTCAAGCCATCATTCTGTTGGATTCAAAACCATTCTCTGCTCAATTTTACACCCTTCCTAAGGGATTTGGCTTAGTTCTGCCTCTCATATACAAGTTACTTTTTTTGGATGCATTTGCTGAGCTATCCTCCTCCAGACTATGAATTTCTGATTAAATACTCCTATATATCAACAGCTTTGCAAATGAAATAGGTGCAAAACATTATTTATTTATTTTACTTGACAGGTTTTGGGCTCTGTGAATGGGGTCTGCTTCCTGCAGAGTTTGCTTAATAGCTTCTCTGAATGATATTTTATTGAAATACTTGAAACTTTAAATTTACTCCTCTTTTGTTCTTTTTGACATGTTGCAACTTACTTTAAAAGGCCTGTGAAGCATGACCTCAGAGCTCTTCGGAAACTCTCCTGTCTTTCATTTATCGTTTTCACGGTTGTGAGCTTCCTTCTGGGTTGTTTTTTTTTTTTCATCAGAGAGAAGATTGGCCAACAGACATGTTCTGAAAGACATGTTTATCTTTAAGAAAAAACCCAACAGCGACCAAACAAGCAGGCAGCCGCACCCATCCAGCAGTATGTTTTCTTATCTTGGAGCTTGACTCATAACTCTGATGGCTCCTTACCCTTACTGGGTTTTTTGAAAAGAAAGTAGTTTTCTTAGCTATTCCCCTAGGTGCCACGCTGGAGAGCATTGCACTTGTGTTATTTTTTTTTCCTCATGTCCTCCTGTCTCTTTTACATCACCCTGAGCTGCAGAACCCCATAATCTTACCCTACGCTTCTCTTTTTATTCTTTCTTTTTCTTTTTTTCTGATATAGAGGAAACAAGGAGATGCTTGAGAGTATCTCTTGCTGAGGAATCTTGCCTTCAATGCATGGGACAGTGTTTCACCATCTCAGCTTTGCTCAGTATCAGGCTGACTCTGTGGAGCTGGAAAATGTGTTTCAGGCCGTGTTTTGCATAGATGCTCTCAGATGTGAGGTTTCACCGCCTGAGTGTTACATGTGTTTTTCCTGTCACGGGGCAGTCTGCCTCTGATTCGTGTTGCTGGGAGCTCCTGGCAGAGCAAATGCAGAGGCAGGGGGAAGAGAGGCCTGTCTTCAGCCTTGCTTCGTCAACCCCAACCACAGCCCTCCCTCATTTGTGCCTTGTTTGGTTTAATAACAGGGTTGTACAGCAGCCTTTCCCACAGCAAAACCTCTTTTCCCCTTTTCTTTAGAATTAAAATCGCACCAAAGAATGTGTGTTAAGGTGGACTTTGAAACTCAAAGCTTGTCAGTACTTCACAGTCATGCTGGAGTAATTCCTGTGCTTTCCCCTCCTTCATTTTAATTACTGGGGAGAGTAGTTCAGCTTCCACAGCTCAAGCTATTGGAAGGACATGTCTGTGCTCTGCAAATAAACTTTGTCCTTGCTTTCCCCTTTCTGTCTTCCACTTGCTCTGGCAGAGCTGTGCTGAACAATGCTGGGCAAGTATTGTTCAGGTTATGGTGGATCTCTGTTTTCTCCTTGTGCTCTGTCCATGCTGAGATTAGAGAGGTCCCCTTGCAGGTGACTGGGAATATCCCACCTAAAGAAGCCAACAGCTGCTCTGTGTAAAGAACAGCCCCCACAGATGCTGAAGTTGCAGAGCTGTCAGTGCAGCTTTGTGGAAGGGTTGCTTGCTGCATCCCCTTTGGCTTTTGGCAGCCTGGTACATCCCAGTTGTCCATTTTACTGAGTAATGCAGGGGTTCTTTAGGGAGCTGGTTTGTGCCGTGCTGCAGATTGCTCAGCATGGCTCTACAAGGGCTGCTGTGTGGTGGAAGGCAGATTTCTAGAATGTGCAAGATGCTCTCGTGTGCTGAGGGTAGCAATCTCGGCTGGTTTGCTACCATGCACCTCCCCGTTTGAAGTAGCAGTGGGTATTTCTGAAGCAAGTATTCAGACTGGAGTGCTTACTCTGATTTTCAAGGTGAGTGAGTGCTCGCCGTAGTTTGGGTTTGCTTTGACACCCTCAGTGTGAGGCATTTGTAGAGGGACCGGTGTAGATTGTCCCCCTCTAAGTGTCTGCTTGAGTGCCAGCCACGCTTGCCGGCTCCGCATCCCGCCGGGTTGCTCCTGCGCGTGCCATCCCCCTCTGCACTGCAGAAGAGCTAAATCGGGGTTGGAAGAAAGCTGGCAAGGAGCCTGGATGTTCCTAGAAAGATATTGATTGCCCTGGACAGTTCGGGGTTGTTCCTTTTGTTTCCCTGGCTCTTGTCACGGGGTCGGGCTCGTTTGGGCGGCAGCTCGCTGGAGGATGGAGAAACAGTGCCGGCTTTGCGGGCTGAGGCTGGAGCGGAGCCATCCCAGCCCGCCTCTCTCAAGTGTTAAGTCTGAAGCAGCCTGCCTGGTAATTCCATTAATGAGAGCCTAGTGCCAGAGAGATAAATGTAATTCCAGGGTAAAGCTGGCGCTCGGGCTCAAACAGAGAGGATTTGCTAGTTCTCCCGGGTGCACTCCTGTGAGTAATGTACTCTGGTATTATCCACAGACGATGTTTAAAGTCTACATGTCAAGTAGCAAGTGCAAAGACTGGGCAGTGATAAAAAAATTTGCTGCTAAATCTTCATATGAGGAAATCCTTAGCTCCAGAGCATAGCTGTCTCTTTGCAATTGGTTTTACTGGGAATAAAAGTTTCCTGCTTAACTCCTGACATGCAGGATGGCATCATGCTAAGCAGCCAGCTGATCCAGGAGACAGCTTGCATGGGCTATAGCCAGAACAAGCTCTCTGTGTATAATCAGTGTAGAACAGAAATTATATACCCCGTGTGTGTCTCACTAGAAAGCTTGCAAGCACCTCAGAGCCAGCCACCAGAATTGGAAGTAGCACAAGCTTCTCTACATTTTTGGTGATGTGGTCCATGCTTGAATTCAGAGCTTACAGTCCTGGCCAACTGTTTCCTCAGTTTGATTTCTTTTTTAAATAATTCTTTTTTCTGATTTCTCACTTTTCTTAGTTTGATTTGCAAATCACATCTTCCTGTTTGCAGTTGTGTGATACCTTTGTGGCACCATCCTCAAGTCTTGTGTTGAAAAGGAATGGTTAATTGGGATATTTTTAGCTCTCCTTGTGGCTTGGGTCCTGGAAATCAAACACAGGAGCCAGCACCTCTCAGCCTTCTGCAGAGGAGCTTCCCATGCTGCAGGCAGCAGCCGAGCAGTTGTGTCCAGCAGCATGGGAGCTCACGGTGCCAGTGAGCCCTAGTGCTGTGGTACCCCAAAATTCAAGCAAACAAATCACTTGCCTCATCTTTTGGAGCTCAGTGAAGTATCTTCCTTGTGGGAAACTACTTGTCCGAGGTTGGGGGAGAAAAGTTCCATGAAGAGGAAGCAGGTGCTGGGGATGCTCAGCCCCTCACGTGCCCCCATCACTCCAGCTTTGCCTGAGGGCCATCAGTACACATCTGATCTCTTTAGTTAGGACTCAGGTCCCTGCTGGCATCCTGACGGCAGAATTAAAGCCAGCTTGCTCAAAATGCTTGGTTGTTGGTGTATTCAGCAGCTTGCCGGTGCCTCCTGCTGTAAGAGGTGTGGGGGAGAGTGGCTCGTTGGGCAAAGTGAGGTGCATGCTTTGCTGGTGACCTAGCAGCAGCTGGGACAGCCAGCCCAAGTCTGCAGCCTGCTCCTGCATCTCTTACTTCTCTTTGCAGCAGCTGTGCAGACATGCCTGCCTTCTTCATGCACATGCTGTGGGCCAATTCACTCACCAGAAATCAGGATCAAAAGCAGATTGTCTTGAGTTTTTAAATCTCCTGCTGCCCCTCGCCTTCAGTTTTGCACATTAATCAAGTGAGGGTTGTGCATGCAAGAGCCACATCTGCCACTCACCTCGCTGTGGCAGGATGTTGAGGGGATACAGTATCAGTCTCAGTTACTGCAGTTACTTCTAAAAAAAATTTTCTCCTGTTTGCATCGTAGCTGATTACACAAGTTTTAGTTTAGTAGTGTGGTTTTCTCACCTCAAGTTAAATTTTTCAAATGTCTCCTTTTCTTCTTTTAAAGCTCTGACCTCTGGTTTGGGCTTGAGTGGAGCAAGGTTGCACTGATAGTAAGTTGTGTGTCTTGTCAAACATTTCAATACAGAGTGGGTGAAGGAGCAGGTAGGAAAATGACCTGCATATTTAGAAATTCAGTTTTTTGAAAAAACTGTCTCTGTGGTGCCTTGTTCTTACAGCATCTCTTCTCCCTCCCCCTTCAGTTCCATGAGTCAAAAGTGATCATGAGAGTGTTGATGTATGACTGGGGGGGACTCATCAGGAAGGATGTAGTGTGTTCATTCCTCTGGTGGTAACAAGGTGGGTCAGAAGTGTTGCCTGTGCTGCTGCTGCTGCTGCTCACAATGCTAACCAGACAAAGTTACTGAAATTATTTCAAAGCCTTACTATTTGCTTTGCTTCCTGACTTGCTGCTTGAGTTTCAGAGGGAAACCTGTATCTGACCTGCAAGGCATTGATTTGTTTGATGGTTCTTGTGGCCTAGGTTCATGGTTGAGCCACCTTGTTGCTGCCACAGTCTAGGTGGCCTGGCACTGGATTTTTTCTTTACTGACGTATTTTTGAGCCACAGCTGCATTCCCATCAGGTTTGCTGCTGAGCTGACCAGGCTGATGGTAGCTATGGTGGACAGACACGCACCACTCAGCTCCCTTGGATAAAGGACTGTCACTTGACCTCCCAGAGATGCTCTAAATGACTGGATGCTGAGCAGAGCCTGATACATTGTCCCTCTGCCTGCCTTGAGCTTGTGGTGTAAATCCCACAGCAGGCTGGGCAGGGGTGACCTGATGGCTGTGCTTTGATACCTCTGTGTACTGAAGAGATCTGGCTGGAGTCTGCTCAGGGTCTCCCATGCTGTGAGAGAAAGATGCCATGAGGTGCAGCGGGTGGACTTGGAAGTTGAATTTGGAGTGGGAAGGGGGCATATGTAACATATAGCTGAGAAAACCAGTAAGCTTCACAAGACCTTAACCAGTGAAGGGGCTGAACTTGTTTCCAGCTGATTAAAATGTGATTAGTCATCTCTTAAAGTAGGGTGCTGTAATCCAGTTTCTGTGGAAAAAATTGCACCATACATGTGTCAATATGAGGGGTGGACTCAGCTCAGCAAGTGTGTGTATGCTTTCAGGCTTGGTCTGTAAATCCCTTCAGCTGTTCTGGCCCTCTACAGACTCGTGAGAACTCAGAGTTTTCTTTCCTGCAGCATTGCCCTCGCCATGCTTTTAACATCCAGAGGTCTGGATGGAAGTCATTGTCATCTTGCCCTCTTTTGTGCCAGCACTCAGTCTGATGGCAGCCAGATCTTTTCCCTGGAAGGAGAAGGGGCAGGGAGTGTCTCTACCCCTCTTTGCAGTGGACTGTTGTCAGCCTCCTGTGTGTCCAAGGAAACAGTTTTTCAGGATCTTTGTCTGGATTTTAGAGGGATCTCTTCCCTTACTGCTTTCCTGCCTTGGGCATGGATGCCAGCTGGATCTCCACTGACCTCTTCCTGTTGCATATCCAAGCAGATCAGTCCTTAGGAGACTGCACATCACCTACAGCAGGGTGCTGGATCTGACATGAGGACAGCTGAATGGACAGAGAGGTCCATCCCTAGAGAGGCTGGGCAGGAGGGGTAATTGCCCCTGGGAAATGCATCCCTACTCTTTAGTTTGTGGCTCAAACAATGTTTCTACTTCACATTCTCAGTGCTGGGAGTGGCAGACTGAAGTGCAAAGATTGGGTTTGCCAGTATCCTGCCGGAGTGCAGAGAGAATGAATTTAGATGTTCTTGTTTGATTTCAAGAAATTGCATTAAAATGAGCAAAGAGGCTGTGCACAGGAGTCTGCTTCCGCTGCAGGCATCTGCTTGCAAAACTGTGTTGCAGAGCGATTCCTGCTGGTGCTGCAAAGCCGGTGGGGAGAGCAGAGCTGTGGCACGGGCCAGGAGACCTCTGTGGAGGTGCAGCTGAAGGGCTTGGCTCACTTGATTGCTTTGGCAGCTCGGCTGTACTTAGAAACAGGTGTGGGCATTGCTTCTCTCTGTTGTCAGTGGTCACTGGTGTCTCAGTGAGTGCAACGAGCTGCTTTTCTCTGCAAGCTGAGGAGTTGTGCTCTGCCCCCAGTCCCTGCTGCTGGGAGGTGTCATGCTGGGAACTGGAAGGTCCCTGGCATGAATGTTAGACATGGGATGTGATGGCTCTTGCGTCCTGCCTCACATCAGCTCTGTGGTTACACCAAGCTGCAGCTGACTTCTGAAGCTCTTGTCGGTAAAAATTGACCTGAATTGATCCGTTGTGGTTTGTTTGTTTGTTTGTTTTTTTAAACTAAGATGTATTTCTGTTGAGGTGAAAGCTTGAGCTTTATTACAAAGTCCATGATTTTTGTAAGGATGCTTTGGGATATTTTGGGGGTGTGCATGTGGTCTGCACAGTAATAGTTATCAGGAAAACTGGGAACAAGGTCAGTTGGAGATGTGTAGCTGGTTAATTGATTTTAATGCCATGGAAACTCAATTTGGGTAGCTTGGTGCTTTTTCTGGTGGGGGAAAGAAAGAGCTGTGTTAAGTGGAGGGGCAGCTCTGGATATTTCTGTGAAAGGTGTGTGAAGGAGGCTTGAATGTGAGTTTTTGGACTGCGCTTGTCTGTTCGTGTCGAGAGCTGGCAGAATTGGTGGTTTCAGTGGGAGCATGCAGCAACCATCGAAGGCAAGGCTTGCCTGGGGACCCTGGGGCAGGAGTCTGTGTGACTAATGCTGTGGAACTCAGAAAAACAAGGCAGGATTAGCTCTGCCTTCTTCTCTGTAAGGAGCTGGTGGTGGGGAGCTCCATCAGACTGCTGCTGGGATGCTTGGATGGGACCTCTGGGCAATCTGATGGATCAGCTCGCTCCACTCAGGGCAGCTTTGTGGCATGTGCTTTTCAGGTGGGGACTGTGCCTCTTGCTGGTTTTGGAGTTAAGGTGTCTGGCTGGCATGTGAAGGCTTGTGCTGGCAGCCCCTCTGATGGAGACCCTGAGCTGCACCTGTGTCTGCTGCAGCCCCTCCATCCACACCTGTGCCAGAGGAGAAGCAGAATGAGGGTGGAGGAGGCTCAGGCTTCCTGGTGCTAGGGATAAGCCAGCCTGTGGGGACCATGCAGGGCTGTGTTGTGCTCCTCCCTCCGCACTCCTGGTGCTGTTGAAGTTGGTCACGTGTTGGGATGAAGGTCTGGCTTAGAGTTTGAGCCTGTGCTTCTACTTTTCCATCATTATTTTCCAGGGTTTCTCTGCAAGGAATTGGGAAATCCCCTCTGTGGGCTGCCGTGACAGCCTTAGAAATATCCAGATGGATTTGAACTTTGGTGCTGCAAAGGGCTTTGCGTATTTATTTTCAGCTTCCTGCTTTCTGCTTTGCTTAAGAGCTTTTGCTAGATCCTTTGCATATGCTTGTTCTTGCTCCTCTGCTCCTGGAAACCATTTGAGAACACCCTTCAGCTATGACAAAATACCTCCCCCCCCCAAAAAAAAATATTCTCAAACTTCTTGGAGGAATTTTGTTTTACCACAGTGCCTTGGTAAGCTGCAAGGCTTGCGTAGCTGTGGTGTGTTGCTGTTTGGGTGCATAAGCCTAGTTTGGAGACCTCAGAGAGCAAATCACCCGGCTGTTTTGGATGGGTCCTTAGAAAAGTGAGTGACTGAGCTCACTGAGCAGTGAATGGAGCTGTTAAAACTGATTTTGCATGAATTACCCCTGTGCAAAGACAAAGATATTATGGGTTGAAGCCTCATCTAGGTTTCCACATGTACCACTGCAC
The DNA here is from genome assembly GCA_013397845.1 of Melanocharis versteri. Classification (NCBI taxonomy): domain Eukaryota; kingdom Metazoa; phylum Chordata; class Aves; order Passeriformes; family Melanocharitidae; genus Melanocharis; species Melanocharis versteri. Next base: position 411,430 of record VZTG01006657.1, read on the forward strand.
CATCTTTCTGAGGTCATGCTTCTCATCAGCTTTAGCTGACTTCAGGCTGCTTTCCTGCCAGAAATTCTTCCCCTTTATTTTCTTATTTCTGGGATGGCTTCCAGTTGGATCAAGCAAATGATGGTTGCTGCCTCAAGTGTAGAGATGACTGGGACGTGTAGAAGGGGGAGGAGGGAAAAAGCAGGACTGTCTGTTGTGGCAGTAGAGGGTAGTTTTGGATCAGTTAAGCTGATGAGCGTGTGGGAGTGGGCATGGCTTGCTGAAGGGCACCTGTGTAGCCCCTGGTAGAACATGTCCTGCTTCTAGTCCAGTTTCCTTCCATGTAAAAGAGTGGTAAGGATTGCTAAGTGTGTTAATATTTCTGGGAGGCTACAGTGTTGGTAGAGTCCTTTGTAGGGCGCTGCTGTCTGGTGGCTTCGTGTACATGCTGCAAGAGTTTGGCTTCGCGGTTAACCCAGGGGAGGTTTCCCTCTGGGAGGACTTTGAGCACAGCTTTTAAATAAAACTTTCTGCTGCATGTATCAAGGAGGATATTAGATTGAATATAAGGGAGGCATTTCCTGTGATGAGGGTGGTGAGGCGCTGGAACAGGTTGCCCCCAGGAGTTGTGGATGCCCCATCTTTGTAGTCACCCAGTATCACTCAGTCTTCTGCTGCCTTGCTTCATAACCTGTTTATAAACTCTAGAATCTTTGTTTGCTGCGTTTGGTGAAATAAAAGGTTATCGTGTTTCTGCAGCACTACTTCAGTCTGCAGCAAGCAGTGAGTCATCTTGTCTTGGCCAAGGACAGAGAGGGTCCGCTGAGGTGGTGACACTGAGAAGTGCATATTTTGATGGACAGGTTGGAGCTGCAGGAAGGCAGCAGCAGAGCTTAGTTGTCATGAGTGTGTCATCCATGCTCTGCATTGCCTAGAGCCTGGTCATGTCTTGGGGAGGAGCAGCCCTGGGACGAGTGACTCTGCTGGGCACTGTGAGAAGGAAGTTTGGGAGCCAAGGGGGAGGCTGGGCAGTCTGATTCCCTGGCACTCAGCTGTGTTTCCAGTATCTTTGTCTGCTGCGGGACAGGATGCTTTGTCTGAGAGCTTCAGTTGCTTTAGGAAGGCAAGCCAGGCCACCTTCATATGGCTTTGATTAAATCCAGCAGCACTTAAGGAAGCTTCAGGCATCTCTTTTTGCCTTGCTCGGCAGTACTGGGAGGCGAGGACTTTGAACTTTGCCAGTGATGTTTCTGCAGTGTTGTCTAAGAGTAGGAATCACATTGAGAAGGTTGTTCAAGGGAAAAGGAACTGGAGGAGGAAGGGAGAAAAGGTTGTCTGCGTGGCAGCCACGTTGATACTCCCCATGTGCTGAGCCCTGGTGCAGGCATGGGTCAATGCCAGTGCAAGTGAAGTCCTACAAAGCTAAAGCAACCCTGCTGCAGATTTAAACCATGTGAAGTTAAGGTATGAATTTCCTTGCTTTCCATGCCTTTATAGATAAGCTTCCACTGAAGATTATTGGCCAGGTCCTGTTATTTCTGTCCTTGTAGAACTGCTGAACAGCGTTCATTTACTGGCTTCAAAAGAGCAACAGAAGACCCTCCTGGAGGAACATAACAGGAGTGAATAACTTGTGTTTTGGCTAATGTAGAGCAACAGGGTGATGGAAAATTTGTGATTGAGGCTGGAGTCCAAGGTCTGTGCTGTGGTCTTGTGACCTTCAGCACTGTTTTGATCCTTAGAAATGCCTTCAGCCCTTCCATAATGGGAAAGGAGAAAGGGGAAAACGAGTGAGGGGGAACCACGAATGGATTACACTTTTCCTCAGCTCTTTAAATACCAGCTGGCAATGACTGAGGTCTCTGAATCACCTGCCGAGACTGGGGAGAGCAAGTAAGTCTCTCTCAGTCAAGGTAAACCAGTGTGCTGCATGAGTAAGTTTTCTCACAGTACATAATGAGGTCCAGTTTGCAGGAAGTACATGAGACAGGCTGATTCTGTACCTTCCTCTTGCTGGTTTGGTGTTTTGATTAGAGATGTTGTCTCACTGTTTCCTTACCTCCCTCAGCTTCCAGATCCTCTCTATGTTACAGTGTGTTTGAGGATGGTCCCTTATCCACCATCTTCCTTGCTATCCCCGAACAATTGCACGAACAGGATGGGAAAAGTAAAATTGTATTAGGTGTGGTGACCTTTGCTTCAGTTATATCATCAGAAAAACATCTCCTTATGGCTGCTTAGAATTGTTTCCAGTAAAACATTTCTGCTATCTTTCCTTTGGCATGCAGCAGGCACTTCAAATGCCTGAAGTGAGGTGTTTTTGTAGCCCGCAGAGGCGACTTCTGTCACAGGTCTTGCTCAGTGCTGGCTGAATGTCTTTTGTGTGACTAAGGCACAAAAGCTTTATACAGCAATCTGTGGAAAATATAAAGCCTTTTTTACTATGAAACTATAATGATGAGTCAATAATAATGATGATGAAAAAATGGAAGCAGCCTGGCTCTGACATCATGTGGGATTTGCCTCCTCTGCAAACTAGAAGAAATTGCACAGATGCTGTGGAGCAGATCTTCAGCAGCATCTCAGAGAGCACAGTAGGGGCATTGTAGGTGATCCCTTCCATCCCATTTACCAGCCTCTTTTCTGCCCCTGCACGTAGATGTTATCTTCAGTGCATTGGCTGTTGAGGAGGCTTTACTGGATAAACAGCTTTCGTTTGGGACTCATCATGTTGCCTTTTACTTTGGCTTCCTTCTGTGATTTTGGAGAAGTCCCCTGACGGCCTCGTGCCACGTACCTCTGCTACGGTGCCAGGGCTAGACAGGAGTGTGTTCAGGGCAGTCATCTAACACCGTCCTGATTCTCGCGAGATTGCTTTGGCATCTTTCCTTTTCACCAGCCAGCTCTTATTAATGTCACTAATTACTATTCTCTCTAATGCCTACAGCATTTGCCAGTTCCTGTATGCCGATGGGAATTGTGTTCTGGCTCCTTGTCAGTGCTGTAGGAGAAGCTGATGCTCTGAACAGGTATGTTTGTCATGTTCCCGGTGAGGGGAAGAGGGGCTGTATGTGGCCAGGGGTGAAATGTGTGCAGGGTTTGCCTGACGGGTGTGGAATGGAACATGTGGTGCAGACTGCTCTGCAGTGAATAGTTATTTTTTCCATCCAGAGGTTTTGTGAAAACACCCAGACAGGAGATAAGGTTTGCATTTAGCCTTGCTGACAGCCCTCTGAAGAGAGGGCTGGAAAACAGCGTCGCTGCAGAGCAGCTCCTGGGAGGCCATGCTCCTTGCTAACACAGGCACTGCCTTTTCCTTCCCGGAGCACCAGCTGGGGAATCCCGGCCGAGCTCGCGGCTGCGCAGGCGGCTGCTGCGCCCTCCTGCTCAGCTGGCCTTTGGCAGCTCCCCCGTAGCGTGTGTCCGCCTGCGTCCCGAGCGGGGTGGGAGGGAGCTGTGTGCGTTGGTATCCAACCATGAACAAATCTGCTGTTGTTTTCTTAATGTAGGGCAAGAACAGCCTGTAGCAGCTTATTCCTCCCTGGATAATTACTGCTCTGCCACTGATTGCTCTCAGGAGCAGTGGAGTAGTGCCTCTCCTGCACTGCCCTGTGCATCCTTTTGCCTGAGTTATTTGGTTTGTTACTGCTTTAAGGCATCAGTGCTCAAATGAAAAATCTAATCTGTGCTCTTTGCAACTGTTTGACATTCTAAGTGCTTGCCTGAGTCGGTTGAAATCCCTGAGATGCCAAGCATGTTTCAGTGATGCACCTCGCTATGCTACCAGCAGGTCTGCTTGCACCTCAGTTTCAATTTCTGCATTACTTTGAGGAGGGGAAAATACAGGGCTGGGTTGCAGCCTACTATTGCATTGTCTGGAATTGTGTTCCCAGCTTATCAGAGGTGTGTTTGCAACCACTGGAATTGGAGTGGAATATTTTGCCATCTGTGGTTGCTTGGGGGAGGTCTGATAGGTGGGTGGATGATCCTGCTGTGGGAGTGTTAATGGACAAGGAGGGTTGGCCTGGCACACTGAGCTCGAACCTTCAGCTTGCCCTAGGAGCAAAAGAAGCTCCTTCTGCAAATGTCCATCCCTGATGGATCCCATCAAAATGGCATTGCCTTGCGTCTGGCTTGCCTGAATGGCCCATTTGATTGTATACTGATATAACCATAACTTGCTGTATCAACTTTCTTGATCCCTAAAAAAGTGAAATGGATTCATTATGGAAAGAGATCTTTCTTGAAAACCTGGTTCATCCGGGACTGTCTGGGTGGTGCCGCAGACGAGCTGGAGGAGTAGGAGTCAGGGTGGAGCTGTTTCCACCTAATTCTCCTGTATTTCCCGGGGTTTATCACAGCATGCAAGCAAAGCTCTCCACTTTGGAACTGAAAGCAGAGGTGGTTAGTAGAGCACTGCCTGTGCTTCCCATGCCAGCCTTCTCCTTATGCTTCCCTTTTCTGCAAATAATTTCCTACTGTCAAAGGCCTCTTCTTAAAGGGAAAACCACAATAAGAAGGAGAACAGCAAAGGTAGGAGTGCCTCCATTTGCTAGCAAGCTGTTGCAGGTGTGTCTGAGTCGGGGAGCCAGCACTGAGTCAGTGTCCCAGACTCCTGGTGACTCAGGTGGCAAAATCCCAGGTAATTCCCTTCTCATGCCTGAATTGCAGCAAATTTCCTGTAACAAACTTTCGCCTTCTGTAATGACCGTGTAGGGAATGCTGTGCCATCCTCTCCCTCCTGTATGGATTATGACCAGCTTGGTTCACTGGGGATGCCGACAGTGGTGGTGGTGGTGGCACTTCTCTTCTGCCACCACAGGTAAGAATGTTGGTTCATCTCAGCCCCCTCAACCCTACCACTCTCCTTCCCCTCTCCGCCCTCCCCATCCCACCTTGTGCTTTTGTTAAGATGGGATAAGTCACAGGAGTTGCAGCTGTCTGTTGAGCTTGAGGATATTCTTATGCAAATCTGGAGTCTGTGTTCTCCTGGCAGATCTGCTTGCATGCATTATCCACTACTTCATTGTACTGGAAGGAGATCTATTTTCTGAAACACAGTTTATTTTTAGTCAAGACTTTCCCTGTCTAACTGGCAAAAGTTCAGCATTTGCAGCGGGATTTGCAGAAGAAGCAATTTTGCCAAATCCTCAGACTGGGGGAAGGGAGAGGAAATGTTATATTAGCTAGCAAAAAAGCTAAACGCTGACTTGAAAAATAGCTTAGGACACTGTTGTGAGAGCATAAGGGTAGGGTAATGCAAGTTGAGAACAGCATTGTGCTGCTGCAGTGGATAACTCAGTCTGGGTTGGTCTTGCTTTTCCTTGTGATGGCTGCCGCAGAGATTAACCAGCAGTGGGTGGAAGTGGTGCTCAGGGGCAGGTGGTCAATGAGCCAACCTTTTGGCCTGACCTTGAGCAGTGAATTAGCAAAGTCACCTTAACTGCAGCGTGCGCGGGAGAAGTTCTGTCCTGCAGTGCATTGCACTGTCCTGTTGCATCCACGTTTGGGGCCACTGGGGGCTCACTGAGGGTTGAGTTTTTTTAAGATATGGGATGTATCGTGCCCACGTTTGAGTACCCTTGTCAGATACCCTGAAATCAATAGGGTGGCACAAGGGATATCCTGGGGCAGTGCTGCAGCTGTCTCCTCCTCTCTTCCCCAGCTGCTGCTCCAGGGACAAACTGTCTTCACATGCCTCATTGCTTTCACCAGCTGCTTCTAACCACTCTGGGTCTTGCACTAGTTTCTCACGAGAGCAGCAACCTTTCAGAGGTGCAGGGATGTTTTCTTCTTGGGCTTGCATCTCCTTGGATGTTTCCATGACTCCTTTTACAGAGTCATCTTTGTTACTATTAGCTGTGCTGCTAGCACCAGACTCCTGAGGATGACATCAGAGAGTGGATGACTGTGTTCAAAGCCTTTGGTACTTACTCCTGTGAAAAAATGAGAGTTGATTCCACATGTGAGCATGTAAATGATTTGTTTCTTGCTGCAAGTTAACTCCTGCAGTTTGTTTTATCTTTCTTTTTCTCTCCCCTGCCCCCCAGCAGACAATTGCACAGCAGCTTTGTCATGGTTCCATTAAGAAAAGAAGGAGAAATCCTTCCGTTCCAATTTTCTTCTGAATGTTTGGAAACCAGAAAAAAGAGAGGAAGTAACACTAGGAATTTAGGTGTATTCTGCATTTGGTCCAAGTGGGTACGTGTCGCCTGCAGGTAACAGACCTGTATCTTTGTGAAAGGATTGGGGGTGAAACAAAATTTTAGATGCTGTTTCAGTCATTGGGGTAGAAGCACCATGAGAATCAAGGCAGGAGCGCTCATCAACTGCCTAGAGCAGTAATCCTCCTGAAGGGATTAATCTAATTTAACCTGATAAAAGAATTTATGCAATGGGAGAAGTCTCTACCATTTCCTGCCAAGCTTCCTGAGAAGACTAGGAAAAAATAAGTGCCGAAATGACACTCTTCTCTCTGTGGGGGAGGGGGCTTATGTCTTCCTAAGACCTGTTATTATCTTTCTGTTAAAAACCATCTGTATTAGCTGGCAAATCAGGATTGTTTGAGCTATTCAATTTTTCCCTAGTTCCCTGGGGACTTCCTAGTTGCAAACCTATTTGCAAATCCCCTGTCCATGTGGGATGCAGATGATCTCGTGTGACCCGGTGTTGATGTTGCAGTCAGCCTCATGCTTGCTATACACCTGATGGCCTGTGGATGTAGAGACTCCATAAGTTTGAAGCTTTTCCTTAGGGAAAGTTTGTGGGTGGTTGGGTTTTGTGGTTTTTCCTTACATTGCTAATTATTTCAGGGAAATCCCTATCTTATTAGTGCTTTCTCCCCAAGAGCAATTCTCTTCCTCTGTGTCTTTTGCCTCAGAGGCTGGAAGAGCACTGATACGTTAGGAAAGCCAGTCTCTGCTTTAAATGGCCTTAAGCATGTCAATATTCAGCTCAATTTCCTCTTACACTGGCTTGCTTTGAAATGAGCAGGAATCTCAGGACATGCCTGGGTCAGCTTTTTTTCTGATGCTTGTATTAAAGCAAGGAGGGTTTCGTTCCAGATGGGTGAGTTTGTGGAGGAGGAGATGCTCCACCTCGAGTTTTGAGTACTCTGATAAGAAAATATTTTTTCTATCAGTGAATTTTTGCTGATATCATTGAACTATGCTTAAGCTATGTGGGCATATGTTGTAATCTGCTGGCAAAGACACTTAAAATAGCTGTCCTGGGTTGGCCTAAAGGTGCATGTAAACTGCTAATGTCTGAATCAATATCCTGTCTCCAGTGGTGTAAGAGGAGCTGCTCTGGAAGGAGTTGGGTGGAGGCTGAGCAGCCTCAGCATTCCATCTGCTCTAGCTTGACCCTGTGCCTTGCAAATGTGTTGTGTTTTAAGCAGGCTGAGAGCTGCACTGGGCTGGCAGCCTCCAGCCCCGGGTACTGGGGCAGGTGAGAAGCTGCCACGTCTGTGGCTGAATGCTGGGGCCCACATCTGCATGGGAGGGTGCAGCAGTGGGAATTCCAGCAGTTTCTGGGTTACCTGTAGCAAAGAATGGAGCTGACTTCAGACTGCGGTTTCTAAGACCTTTGTTTAGTGCAGGTGAGCAGTCATGTGGGCATTCCAGAGTTTGTTCTTACCCAGCCCTCCCAGCACAGCTGTGCCAGTGCCAGTGTCCCTCGGCTTGGTTTCTCAGGCAGATAGGTCATGCAGCCTTCATGGAGGGTCAGCATTTGGTGACTGCCTGAATTGCTGCTCATGCCCAAAGGTGCTTCTGCTCTGCTTTGCTCTGTGATTACTTGTCACGTGTTGTGTCCTCCCCAGCAGCTTTCACCACGGTTTTTAAAAGGGAGGATAAGGAGCAGTGGGCAGATGGACATCTGAGAGGACTGCTGGTCATGGACGGGGGAGTGGTTTTAGCCCTGGTACTTGCATGCAGCACATTCTCCAGGCAGATCCCACTGTGATTCTTGATGAAGGTTCCCTTTTTTTGGCTGGCTCACTGGAAAACCCTTTTCACTCCAAGTTTTGTTTGGAAAGAGAGACACCCACACAGATGGCTGCTCTTCAGTTGTCATTCATGTTGGGATTTTTTATGTTCCTTTTTGCATTACCCTCAGGTGAAACCCAGGCTTCCCAAAAAGACATATCCCAGAATTAGAAAGAAACTAAACAGTAGGAGTATTCTGCTTCTTCTCTCTAAGCTGGGAATGCAGTGGGCTATCTCATATTTCATCGGTTCACAAGGGATTGTGTTACTTTTTCTTTTTGGCTGAGTTTCCATGTAGTTCACTTGTTTGTTTTCTTCAGAGAAAAGGCACAGCTTTCATTAAGGGTGGTTTTGGCTATGTTTTGCTCCTTCCTTGAGACTGTCTGAGTAGTTCCACTTTTTCCAGACAAGTGCCAATGCTCTGATTCGGAGTCCTGCTGGTCTCATCTGATAAGGGTTGGGGTGTTTTTTCCTCCTAAGTAGCTCTCAGAGTTGCTGGATTGATAAATAATAAATTTTTTTAGGTCTTTGAGATATTGTGGCAGAAGGGAAGGGGAGGAGAACAATAGCATTGCTGGAAAACATGGGTTTGGTTCGCTGGTGATTTATGAAACTGAAGTTACAGCCTTTTGCTTGGACCCCGTGCTGGGTTCCAGGATGCTGTGGACTGTGCAGTCCATAAAACTGAGTGGTCTTGCATTGCTCCTGGCCTTTTAGTTATGGAGAAGAAGCAGAGTTAAGTCACAGCTGGCCATTTGCAGCTGTGCAGCTGTGGTTGGACTTCACTCTCCAAGTGCCCTGGAGAGGATGCTGCAGAGTCCTACACCAGGCTGCCAGGGTGCAGGAAGATGAGGCTGAGAAAAAAGGTGAAAATGGCAACCTGAAATGGCAGAGGTTTCTGGTAGGTTTCTAGAATTGTGGTTTGCTGTCCGTTTCCTTCTTTATTTATCTAACCCTGCAAAATTGTTGTGGCAGGGCTGGTGGTAGGCTTTGGGAGGCTGGAAAGATGCCAGTACAAGGAGGTGGCTGGTGCTTCCTTCCAAGTGTATTAACTCATTCCTGAAATATGCATTTCTTCTAAAAAAAAGATTTCTAGAGTAGCTGGTTTTGGGGCCTCAGTAGTCATGCTTTGAGTGGAAATAAGACTGTCAAAGGGTTCTTCAGGAGGGCGGGGCCAGGCAAATGTATAGCCTTTGATGGTGCTGATAGTGCTGCCATTAGCCCCATGTTTTTCCAGACCTCCATGTTTCATGGTGAGGAGCACACCAAGGAGAAGCGTAGTCTCCCAGGGATTTAGCAGGTTGCATCTAAATCAAAGAGGATTTTTTTAAGGGTGACAATCAATCCTCCACTCCTTGTTTTTTGCCCTGGCATGGTGCCGGCAGCCCAGGTGTGATGGCTGGGCTTGTCCCGCATCCAGGTGGAAGCTGTGGGAGCATTGGAGTGGGGAGGATCAGGGAGTGGAACCCTGCATGGTGTGAATGCCAGCAGCTGCCAAAACCCCTGTGCCAGTTTTCTGCTAAATGCTAAAATCCCCTGGATTAAACTGAATGAAAACCAGGCTTATGAGAGCCAGGATAAATGGCTCGACCATGGTGATTTTCTATTTGGTCTTTATTTCCTAGCACGCAATTGCTGTAATTCTTCTGTGTTACTTTTATCATTCTTGATTTCTAAAAGTATGTTTTCCTTTTTATTCTTTTCCTGAGGGTTTTGGGTAGTGTTTTCCAAGGCTATTGTGGTGGGCATTTCCCCTTCTCTGAGAAGCAGCTTTCATTTTTGAATGAATAGCTCAGCATTGTTCACATTGTCTTCCACTTTTATGGGCATTTTTTCCCCTTTTGACTTTGACTAAAGCAGTCTCCTAAATACTTCTGGAGTCTTTTGGGTCATTTTGCAGAAAATACTTCTTTCCTGTTGTAGCAGACCTCATATTCAAAGCTGCAGGCAGGAAAGCTGTTTGCAGCGCTCACACTGGAGTTTCTGAAAGTATGATTCTTGTGTAGCTTTTTCTTGGTTTTGGCCAGTTTCAGTTAAGATTGTGCTGAGTTCATCTTTGAGCAGGACTTCATAACCTTGTCAGAGTTTATTTTCGTTGAAACATTTCTAGAGACACAACCCTGCTACTACTGGTTTCTACAGAGCATCCCACGTGTTAAATCTGTTCCACTCTTCCAGACCAATACCTATTCGAACTCCCCCAATTCCCTTCAGAAATAACAGGTTATTAAAAGGATTTTTATGCACATGTGTTTACCAGGCCTGACATAGCTTTGCACCAAAGTGTCTCTTTATCTACATTGCACTCAGAAGCTGAACCCTGTGGTCAGCATGGTGTACATCTGCAAACCTCCCTAGGTTTGTTCAGAGCATGATGATCTGGCTGTGCAGACACTTAGGTTTGCTTCCCTAATTTAAAATGTGTTGCAATAAAGAATTTATCCACTCAGGTTCTTATGGAACTAAATATTGTTTATTCGAAATGGGAGTTTATTTGCGTTTTTGAGTTTTCCCCCTTCCACTGCAACAGCAGTGAACAGCTTTGGGTTACATGAACCCGGGTAGATGGTACTTGTGGCATAGCAGTGATGTTTCCTAGGATGTGTCTGACTTCCGCTCTCTGCTAATGATCATTGGTCTTGTTGAGGGGGCACAAGGTCTCCTGGCCTGTTGGGTACTGGGAGTCTGCTGATCCTGCAGTGAGAGGGCTGTGGTGAGTCAACTGCTTTAGGGACAGGATGTGAGGCACCAACCACAAGTCACTACGATCTTCTCAGCTACCACTTGTTACCATGACCTTGCAGCGTTTGCAGTGTGTGATGTGATGCTCAGGAGATAGGTTTCCTGAGTGGTGACTGTCTGAACATGCAATCCCAGCGCTTGTTGCAGCTGACCAGCCAAGTTGAATACGCTCTGACAAACAACGTGCTCCTTTGGCTGTAGTTCCCCTTTAGATAGGGGGAGAAAAAGAGGGTGGAGGGAGAGAATGGGGCACATGGAGAGATTAATAATTCTTCTCGAGTCTTTGTTCTCTTTCATCCTTTGAATTAGCTTTTTTCCCCCTAGTGTAACAACAGAATTTTGTAATAAAATCCACATGGGAGAAACCAGTGGTGTGTTTTCTAGTCAAAACAGCCTGCATGTCATCTGACTATTCAAATGGCCATAGAGAAGTGTTTGGATTACTAGAGGCTGAATGCATGTTGAACTAATTAGTTTCTCCTCTTTAATGATGTAATGATGATGCTGTTAGAGAAACCACAAAAGAAGAATGCTTCTCAGAGCATCTCTTCCGAGTTCATGTGTATAAACTGCAAACTCAAGTCCTTTTAATCTCAGTTAAACTGTTGGTTTTTTGGGGAGATGCTTTTTCTTGGGTTTTGTGGTGGGACAGCAATATGTGCTTGCTTCTGGCAATGGGCTGGTCTCGGAGCAGAGGAGCTTGTCCTTCTTTTTCAGCCCTTGTCCTCTCTTCAAGTCATGCCACGCTGTATCAGCCCCTCTGAGGAGATTTGTGATAGGTGTGGAAGGATAATAATTATTTCTCTTCAAAACAATGTTGAAGTATGAAGTGCAAAGAAAACCATTTTCTTCAAAACTGTTTGCTTATATTGACCTGCAGTAATACTCCAAGCATGGTCATGACTTTTATTTCCATAGGAAAAGATGCACTTTCTTTCCTTCTTAAATTCAGTTTCACTTAAGGTTCCTTGAAGCAGCTGTTCCTTTGGCTGTTTTCAGATACCAGCCAAAAATATTTGTTCAGCCTTCAGAAGGCTTTATGTGTAGGTTAAATGAAGGGGTAATTTACTGAAGGACCTAACCCTGGCACTGCAGCATCCCTTAGGTAGATATAGTCATTGTTACATAAAAATGCCTAAGGTATTATAAGAACTTGATTACGTCCCTCCTTGAAAAATCCGATTCAAATTAGAGGTCAATTTAAAAAATGTAATTTTCAGAAGGACTCATATTTGACATTTTGAATATTATTTCTGAGTGGAAATGCTGTATCCTTCTCTTTCTGCCAGCGAAAGAGAGATCCCCTTCAGGCCTCCAAGGCAGGAGGACCGGTAGACTTCTTCATGCTGCGGAGTGGTTTCTCTCTTTGACTCTTTTTGCCTGGTGTATTAAAATCTCTCCACATAGGCTGGGTTGTGTTTAAATTAGCTTATCCTCTACCTTAACTAGAAAGCTCCCTTGAATATTTTTTAGTGTTACTGTTGAGAGAGAACATTTCTGTACGTAGCCCGATGCCAAGGCTATTGGTATGTTAATTCTGGAGAAAAAAAATGAAAAGGGAAAAGAAAGTCTGTGGACTATATACTTGAGCTTTCTAGTCTTGGAGGTTTGGCAGGCATGTTGTGAAAGAGGCTCCTGCTTTCCTGATGGAAATCCTTTGAATTAAACTTTCTTTGAGTCAAGGGACTTTGTACGTCTGGTATGGAAAAGCCTGCGAGCGTACTTGTCTCGCGGCGTCTGTGGAAAAACCAGTTGCTGTGTCTGCTTGTGACTGTTTGTCCTGGGGATCTGCCCAAAAATCTGTTTTTTCCATTGCTTGAGCAGAATATCAGGCTTGGCACACTTTGTCATGCAAAGTGATGCAGATAGGGTTGCAGCTGGCACACCTTTTGAATAGCCTGTTATTATAATCTTGCCATAACTCATTAATTATGCTGTTGAGGTAATGATAGTGGTATACTAGTCTAGTTACAACAACTCCTATACAACCGAGGTTCACTTTGGTTCTGTCCTTCTAGTCTGGCATGCTGCAAAGGTACAAGGCAGTTCTGTTCTTCTGTACTTCCTCCCTCGTGTTTGTTTTGGTATCTGTGATAAAATAATCCTCTGCTGTTCCTGACCAGGTTGCAAAAGCCACAAGGATGATGCGTGGGAAAACAAACGTGGTGTTAATAATTTAGAAGCTAGATCATAGAATCAGAGTGGTTTTGGTTGGAAGAGACCTTAAAGATCATCTCATCCAATTCCCCTGCCATAAGCAGAAACACCTTCCACTAGACCAGGTATAAGATGCCTAATGCCTTCTTAATAGTTGCAGTTGTACACATGAAAATATGATTCCTGTATTTGATAAGAACACCCTGCAAAAGGTATACAGTGTGAATTTTTAGGTATGTAAAGCCTCACTTGTAGATGTAACTGTTTGTATTTATACCTAACTATGAATATATCTAATGAAGATATTGGACTTATCCAATTAGATATTGGACTGCACTTGAAAAGTCACAGTGATTGTGCTTACTGAGAACTCTATAAAGCTGCATTGATCTGTAAATTGGGCAGTCACCTCATTTTTGTGGAAATGTGACCCTAACAAAGAGAAGTCTTTGGATTAATTTCAGTTACATATTGTTTTCCTTCCAAATCTAGAATTGCAATTTATGAAAGTAGCAGGGGGACAGAGGCTTATTGGATGTTCTTGAGAGGATTTTTGGGATACCCTTTGCAGCAAAGAGGCAAGGAGCTGTCAGCTTTCCCCGTTTGCTGAGCATGTCCCCTGGTGTGCTCTTGTCTACAGAGCAGATGCTGGAGGGCACCAGCTCAGTGCAAGCTCTGCACTAAAATGCTCTGCTGGTCTGAGGTAAATGTAATTGCTATGTCTCTTTCCTGGGGGCTGAGCTATTCGCCTTCCCTGGAAATGAAGAGGGAAAAAATCAGCTGTATTAGCAGATCAAAAAAGAGCAATCTGCCAGCCTTCCTAATGCACAGGTCACACCATGCCTGGAGCTGGGCTTTTTGTTAAGAGCAGCTCAAATAAGAACAGCAAGCAAACCTTCGAACAAAACAGAAACCAAAACTAACAAAGGAAGCATCTGCTATTCAGATGAACTGATATAGATGAGGGAGGAAAAAACAAGTTATCAGAGACTTCCACAGGCTTGCTGCTTTGGCCAGGAATCTGCAGCTTGGAGATGGCAGGCACTTTATAGCGTGATGGTGATGCAGATGGTTCTATGGTGCTATCCTAGGCAAAAGCAGGCTGGGTGATGAGAAGTGGCTGATGATGCTGAGCTAGGATGCAGGAAAGCCAAGGCTCTGGTCTTGCTCTGTTTAGAAGAGTTGAGATGCACCTCTCCAGGGCAGCTCTGGTTCTGCTATTGTGTTTTTGATGCAATGAGAGGTATTGTGGGAAGGAAGGAAACTTTGTTCCAGCATTGGCCTCTATTTTCGCCTTGCATAGTAAAGCAGAGAGTTTGGCACCAGTTTTTGGCAATGCTGAGGGACTTGCTTGGCCACTCTGAATGAGCATCTCTCCATGGCAGCATGGTAGGAGCTCTGGTCCGCAGGGCACTTCAGGCTGAAGTGGGTTGGTTCATTTGAAAGTCTGGCACAAGGCAGCGATGCTTAGGTTAGTGTTTTTTTTTTACCATAGAATTTTTAATGCTGGGTTAAGGATGCGTCCATGCAAGCACATGGGCAGGAGGGCTGCTTGTTCTGGTTGCTCTCCTAGTTGCCAGAAGCCCAGCTGGTTCGAGGTGAGAGAAGAAGGAAGAATAAGGGTTGTTTTAGCTGGATGCTAAATACAAAGAGGGAATATAATGTGCCCACAGGCTGCATCGTCGGCACATAAATGTAGTGAACAGGAGAGAGGACAGACTGCTTGTATTGGCACTGCTGTCAGCTCTCATTTTCTCACAGCTGGGGGACCATGAATGCACAGACCCCATTGATGGGATGTCCTGGTTTTAACCTTCTCAGTCAAGGGATTTGTCGGCCCCAAAGAATAACATGTTTCTGTGTGCACCTTTCCAGTAGCAAAGGGTTTCACACCCTCTGCTGAGTGGTCCCTGGCAGCCCCAGAGCTGGTTAGTGCCATGTTGCTTATCTGCGCCTCTCTGTGGAACGAGAGATGACTGGCCCACAGTTTCTGACTGTGATCATCACTCTCATTATTACTGTCTGCAGTGTCCACAGAGCTCAGTTATTTATTTAACCAGCAACTGGTGAGAGAATCCTCATGAAGTTTTGGTGACTTAACCATTTTAGTTCCTTAAAATTCTTGGCTTCTTGTAGTCAGAAATGAGTAACCTGGTGTGAGAGTACCTCAGTGCTCATATTGTACATAAACGCTTGAAGCAGCTGTCTAGGATGGGAAGCACAGGGGGAGCACAAAGAAACAGAAGCATTTTGTCAGCCTGGTTGGAAAGTAGCTACAGCAGTGAGCAAATGCTTCCCCTTTTACGTGCACATGCAGTGTCGGACATCCAGGCAGAATGCTGACAAGCTGCTGTGACTTGGAGGACAAATTGAATGATCTGCATAAAGACCTTATGATTTCCTCTCTCAAAGCAGAAGCGGCTAAAAATCCTTCAGAAGAAGAGACCTGTCTGATTTTGTTGTTGTTAATTTGTTCTGAAGGGTTGGTTGCCACAAGTAGAAGGATCTCTGCTCCGTGTTACTGGTTTTGGATCTGCTCCTGGTTCAAGGAGATAGAGGTGTCCTCTATGTGAGCCATTAACCTGTTTCCTGGACCTTGCGTTCATGCATCTTCTGAAAGACAGAGCAGCCTTAGAGTCGAGTGGATCAGCTTCCTCCCTGCCGTGAATGTTTCCACTGTTAATGAAAGATATTTTTGTTTTGGAAGAAAAACACAACCAAAGCCACTCTGGCAGGTTTGTTTGTGCCAGGTTTTGACTCCGATACTTAGTGAAACAGAGGAACAGCTTGAAAGCAGTGCCCTGGTCCTTCAGCTATCTGAGGAGAAGTGCAGGAGTAAAGTGGCTTAAAATGCCTTCAGTTTGGCAGTGTGGCCTTCCTGTTCCTTGTGAGTGCACTGATTTTCACAGCCTTCCAGCCTCAGCTACCGATTAATGGCTTTGGCAGGGTTTGCTGTGCGTGGGAAAGCTGTGGTGTAGAGAGGTGATCCTGCTGTGTCTTCCTGGAAGTTTGTCATTTCTGGTGGCACGAGAGGTTTGTAAGCACAATCTGCTTGTTGCAACATCCAAGATTGCAGTGGTCTGTGTGGCAGGGATGTCCAAGCAGATGGAGGTGCCTCTTGCCCTCAGATTTCCTCTATGAAGTTTGTGGCCTGTTAATCATGAGAGTGTGAGTCTTTTCTAATGGGCTGATGGTTGTAGATGCTGGATAAATTTTGTGCCACGCATGGGGCATCTCAGTCTTGGAGTTTGAGCTGCCTTTTGGTTGATGAAGGGCTGCACTTGTTCTTGTCTTTTTGAACACTTGCAGCTTCTGTTTCAGAGTGACATGCTGTGGAGAAGACAGGACATGCTGTGTCTCACTGCTTGGGGCTCTGCACCAAAGAAGATATTTCCCCTCTGAGTCCTCTGCCCAGGAAAGAGCGGGTAGTGGTTGTTCCCTGCAAGAACAGCTGGAAGTATCTGTGATCCCCTCTTGGTCTGCTTGTATTTGCTTGTATTCTGCTTATAACTGTCAGAGACCGTTTCCTAAGATGCCAGGTCAAAGGGTTTAAATGCTGGAGCCCAAACCTCTCCCAGCTTTGCTGTAATGCCCATGTATGGTAGCTCAAGAGTGGGAGACCTGCCACACTGGCTCCAGCCAAGGTCTGGATTGGCAGGTATCCCCTCTCCTGGTGACAACCAGAGTGGATCCTCAGGGCAGGAGGAGTCTCTAGGTTTAACAGCTGCACTGGTGTTGTCCTCCTGCAGTTTCCGTGGTACTTTGCAGACACTTTCTATAACTCGGTCTGAGTAGCAGAACATGCCACAACACAATTGTGGGTCACTTGGAAGAATTATTTCCTCCTTCTCGTTGACTTTTTTTTATCTGCTATGTCATGGTCTTTCAGTGTGAAGAATTGTTCTTTTCTCCTAACATGGTTTGCATGACACCAGTGGGTCCTGCAGGTTGTTTTCTTTCTTGCCTCAGTACATAGGTACCTTTTTTTGGTGGTGCCCATAGCTTAATATTTCATTATGATCCACTGTCTGCTTTGACTGTGCTGCTCTGTAGTCTGAATTCAGGCAAATGCTTTGTGGATGCTTTGAAGGGGATTAGAACTGACCTTTAATTGAAGGGAGAATAGAGTAATGGCAGACTTAGTTGCAAAAGCATTCTGTGCTTCTAGCTGGAAGAGTTGTTGAACATGCCAAAGAGAAGGAATTTAGAAAGATGCCCACGTGACCCCACATCTATTACTCAGCAGGCATTTTTGTTGCACATCTTGCATTTGTTTTCTTGCTAAAACTTTAGGCAATTTATGAGTGTTGCCGTTCTGTAACTGGACACCCCTTTGCACTGTCTGCCTCTCCAGCCAAAAATGAAGTGAGAGTGATGTTAGCTAACGGCATGATCTCAGCAATTCATCTAGATGAAGAGAGAAGTTGGCTGCTCCCCCATTTATTCACTTAAAGTACTGAAAGCCACAAATGAACTTGTTTCAGTTTTCCAAATGCTGTGATAAGAAAATAACCAGCCCCGTTTCCTAAAATTTTCCAGGGCTGATGTCCATGCACATAGAAAAATCCAACACATCCAAAGCCCAGCTCACAGGTTCCTATACAAGAGCACCACTGCTTGAGATGGCTTGATGGAAATAACAGTGCATCCAGCGAATTGATCATTATGTTCCGCAATAGATAGTACACTTAACAGCAGCTTAACTTCCTGTGTTGCCTTGAGGTTTTTCTGATCTCCCCTCAGCAAAGATTTATATTTGAATGTCTATGGATTTCTGTGTTGTGCATAGAGAAGTATTGCTTGGTATGGACGTTGGGGGCAACAGGAAAGCTTTGCCAGCTCTTGCTCTGGGTGAGGAAGGAAGAAAGCCAGAAGCTAAGCCTGCAGATCTCTACTTCTCTGCTGAGCCTTGTGTTTTCTCTGTACTGGTCCATGTTGGAGAACTGGAGATCCATCAACAGCAATAGAGTAAAAATTGTGTGGTAACTGGTTTTGGTGAAACTTTCCTGTGTGTCTTGGTTTCTCTTTTGGATGGAATTTCCTTGAAACTCTTTCCCCGTTTTCTGGTGGCTGTTCCTGTATCAGATTGAGAAGGGCCTTTGTCCATGGCAAGGTCCCCCAAGCACTAAGATGACTGATTGATGATGTGTCAGAGCAGAGGAAATAGCTGCCTGCCTGATCAGATGCTGGTGGCTTGGTGGGACGTTTCCTCTCCTCCTGCTTTTTGGGTGGTCCCACAGTACCTGTCACAGCTTCCTGTGAGACTTGTTTTCACCGTGCGTGCGGATTTGTTCTTCACCCGTGACCAGGATGTGACTGGTGTTTCTTTAGGAATAACAGCAGCCGAACCAGGTAGCTGTCGTCTGCTCTCCAAAAAGCATTTGGTTGCTGTTTTCTCTTATGCTACAACAAAGCACTGCAGACTTTTCTGCCTTTTGCTCCAAGTGCAAGTGGCTTTCTTTGGTCTTTTGTGTTCCTGAAGAACCTTGTGGCAACACTACACCAAAATTGTGCTGTTCAAGTTGAGTTGTGCCATGGACATATCCTTCCCCTGAAGGGAGGAGCAGAGCCTGGACCAAAGGCGACAGACATTATGCATTCAACAAGGTGACTTGCCACAGTGTAGTTGGCATCAGTGGTCCTGGGAGCTAAACTTCTGTGGGGCATGGTGTGTCCATGTGTCCTTTCCACCATAAGATGAAACTTGGCACGGGTCTGGCTTTGCAAAGCAGAGTAAAATGCTGTTGGAGAACGTACTCCTGACTCTCTGCCTTCTTGCTGGAGCAGAGCCTGCAGAGTGCCAGCCTTTGTCAATCTGAAGTCCCAGGACTGCTGTCCCCTAAGGTGCAGGGGATGGAGAAGCCTTGCAGAAGGTTGGGAGCAGGGAGCATCTGTGGTTGTGTGAGTGCTTTGTGCCCACGTGGTAGTGTCTGTCAAGGCATGGGTTTACAAACAGAGGAGCTCGTTAGTTAGAGCAGCCGGATGGTGTGGCAGAAGGCCCAGGCTTGGGTAAGCTTTTGGGCAGCTACTCGAAGGAGGAGGCAATTGCTGAAACATTCTTAAACTTGACTGTGAGCAGACTTCCCAGTTGCCTCATCTGCAGTGGAGATGAGGGAGTGCAGCCAGGAGCTGCTGTACTCATCCCAGGAGAGATGGCAGGGAGCAGCAGGCTCCAGAGTTAATTCTCTTCATTAATTCGTAACAAATTTCCACCTTCAAAAGCCTAAATGAGCAGAGGCCTGCCAGAGGAATACCTGGAGTGGTAGCTTTTCCTATTTTTTTTTCCTCTTCTCATCCTGTAAGGTTCATATGAGAGGAGAGTGCTCTTGGAATCTCAAGAAAAATAGCACCAAAACAATGCTAAACACTGGCTGTAAAAAACCTGCTTATTTGTTGTACATGTTGAAATGTGACAATGGAGGCATCACAAGCAAGCCCCTTGTTATTTTAGCTTTTACTCTTTGCTGCTTACGTAAGTTTTAATACTCTTTTTAATAGTATTCAGTTATATTTGGAAATAAGGGTACAGTGTTTTAGCCTCTGAATACCTTCATTCTTTGCATGTCTCTCAAGGCAGCCAGGTGTGCTGGTACCTGGTTTTATGGCTCCACATCCCGCACAAGCTAGGCAGACCTATCTGGTTGAGAGCATTTTCCCACACTGATGTCTTGTTTTCCTTTTTAAGTTTTCTCCTGTTTTTCTCCTGAAAAGTAGCAGTGGATGGTGTGAAGGGCAGAGTCGGGAATTCAAGGATAACTGCTGTGCTCGTCCTCAGTTCGCTCTCTCGCGTCTCTCGCCACGACAGCCTGTGTTAGCAAAGATGACAGTGTGTTAGCCAGAAAAAATAGATTTTCTGCTGTTTGAGGAATTGGCTAATCATCACATGCCTCAGTTTCCCCATTTAAGAATGTGTTCTTTAAAACTGCTTGTTTGCTCCCAAGTTTGTATCTCTTTCAAACCGGCATGAGTTTTGTTATGAAGTCCTTTGCAGCAATGCTGTCATGAATCTGATGCTGCTTCCTACAGAGAGGCTCTGAGTACCTCTGTGCGTCAGCTGGGGACTGGCCTCCATAACAGGATAGAACTTGAAAGCGGTTCTTTTTGGTTTTTTTAAGGTAGTTTTGCAGATGTTGTGGTTAAAGGCTTCTATTTTTAAAACACTAAATCTTGGAATGTGGCTCCATAACAGTATGTAGTGGTATTTGGAAAAAGTCTGCTAAAATTGTATATAGGGAATAGTGAAACAGTTAGGTCATGTTAAAGTTGTTAGACTTTCTGGTGCTAGTGCGTGTCTTTTGGTTTTTTCTTTTAATGAATTTTTTTTCTTTTTAAAAATACAAATAATGGAGCTTCCATTTTAGACAAATGTCCCTTTTTTACGATGGTGCTTTTTTTCCTCGTAAATGGCTTTTTTAGTGGGAGCTGCCTTGCTCTTTCCATCTGATCTCTGTGCCCACATCTCTGAATGTTTCCATTTCAGAAAGGAGGAGGATTCTGGTGCCAGCAGGCAAACTTCAAAAGCTGCTATGCAGGGAAGTTCACAGTTCTGAGGCATTTGGAATGAGCAAGAAATAAAACAACACCAAAACCCCTTAAACTTTTACTGCCATGCAAAAATAGCAGAAAAACTTGCTTCTTGGTTCCTCTAGTCCTTGTTGTGCTACAGTACTGAAGCTGAATGATCCTGTCATGCCCTAAAAAGAACATGAGCTATTTAGGAGCACTCAATAGCTTTTAAAGAAAATACGATGTTTTACCTGTTGAGTGCTGCAGTTGTGCTGCCACACTTGGTGACTTAAAATGGGACTTTTGGATGCTGTTTAGATGCAGGACACAGGTAGTGGCTCTCTTTCCCCACATGCGATGCTATTGCTGGTGTTTGTCACACCGCAGACCCGAGTGGTACCCAGCAGTCGTGCCTACCCCTATCTCCAGCACCCAACTCCAGCCATTCTGGTGGAGCTGAGTTTGAATTAGGCAATGTTTTTCTGTCCAAGCCTCCTAAGAGCCTATTGAGAGGGAAGGGGAATGGCTTTTCTTTCCAAGAGCAGCTGAATGTGGTGCCCTAGTTACCATGGTTTTTTAAATGGAGTACTTCAGAGGATGTACAAAAGCATCTTTAGTACTTGCTGTACAAGGAGAATGAAAGGACCTAGATTATGTCAGCAGTGTAGCGGAGGCTTAAGTGAGTATCATTCATGTATTGTTAGGAGATGACCCAATTTGGATTGTATTTATGGAGTTGGAGGGGAGAATGGACCTGTTTCAGATTACTTTTGAGCTTTAAATGTACTTACAGGCTTTGTGTAGGGATTGCATTGGCTCCCGCTGGGTAAACAGAGCCTTTTGGAGGGTGTTCCCCATGTACTGGAGCAGTGATGCATCCTGGCTTGTCTTGTGCTGCCAAAATGGGTTGATTCATACCACATCTCTCCACACAGCAATGTACTGGATGGGGAAAAAAATGAGTTGTCAGACGGAACTTGCCCAGCTGATTTTTGTTTATTTTATTGCATTTTCTTGCAAGGATTTTGAAGCCTCCAGTTACTGTATAATTTGCAGACTGGTTCCAGCTAAGCAGATCCTTAGCTGAGGGCTGTGGCCCTACAAAAGACTGGTGAAGGTAATAGGTCGTGAAGTCTGCACACAGTGGGATGCTTCTTCTGGTTGTTTTTTCTTTCCCCCCCCTCCTTCCTGTAAAACAGTGGGTGGTCTGTTTTAAACACCACCTGTGTCATGGTCCACTGCCTCCTTTTTACCTGGCTGTGATGGCAATATCTGCATCTCCTTCTGGGAGGCTCCCACTGTCCTTTAAACAATTTTCGTACTGCTGAGAGGAACACACCATCTGCAGATCCTGTGAAGGATGTAATTTCTTGAATTGTTTTTTTTCCCCTGCAAGGGTTTCTGTAGTCATTATATTACGCTCAACCCTGATGATCAAACCGCTTTGAGAAGCGTCTAGAGCAGAAGCTGCTGTCCTTAAACTCATCTGCAAATTTGAGAGGGGGAAGTGAGAAGATGAGCGTGGAAAACTCATAAGGAACTGAAGCTTGGTAAAGCTCAGCTTTTTCAGCAAACGCTACATGCTAGTTCAGATGGGCCTTGTGTGAAGAGCAGTGGAAATCTGAGTTGCATTGTAAATTCATTAGCAGCATTCACGTTCATTTCAGTGGAGCCAGGGTTGCAATCTCCAGCTAACCAATGCTTTAAGTCTGTGCCTCTTCCTCTGGAGAGGCACATCTGCCTCGCACATCCTCTGCGGCCTGCTTTTAAAGGGAGCCCTTTCCCCATGAAGAGGGGGAGAAATGCATCCATCCCTTCTCACAGCCGTCCCAGCAAGCCACTGTCTGGTCTGCTCCAGGGGGGGATGCCTTCCAGCTCTGGAGGTGTATGGCAGGATGGTGGCTGGGACACCCACTGGAGGAAGAGGGCTGCAACCCCTTAGAGACTATCTGGACTTGTTCCTTTGAAGATACTTTCAGCTGCAAAGTCTGGATGCATCCAAGCACTGGTGCATCCAGGTCCAGGCTGTGCTGGCACCACTTGGCTTCTGCAGTAAGGGAAGTTGTTGCTCTGTAAGAATCGGCATCCAATGCTTTTAGGTTTACAGAGAACTTGCTGGCTGGGAAAGGTTTTTTGTTTGTGGGCCAGAGTACCAAAAGTGTGTTAAACGCAGGTGTACTGCACAGCTGGAGGTGGGGGTGGGCAGGTGGTCTCACAGGGCAGGGTCCCTGGAATCTGCCAGCACACCAAGGTCAGAGCAGCACCAAGTTGCCTGCAGCAACTGTAGAATTGAGCATGTAGGGGCAAACTGGCATTTCCTCCTTTTCCTGGCTTTCTCAGGAGTGCAGATGGCAGGTTTTGATAACTAAAGGCTTCGTACAGAGAGGTCTGTCTACTGTGGGATATGTAAACCTCAGTTCAGGCTTGGATATGTTCCTTTTCTGTTTGTAGGAGGTTTAGGCTGATTATTCTGTTCCATTCCTTTTTTCCTTCCTGTTTTTTTTCTAATTTTTTTTTTTTTACTCCAATTTCATAGTGTTGGTCCAAGTAAAGGATGATGAAAATTAAGTAACTTGGCCTGCCTCTTACACAGCCACTGTCGTGTGTAGTTAGCAGTTGAATGAGAAATGAGGCAAGGCAGAGTTCATTTTGCTCTCATATGGCCAAACTGGCTGTGCAGGACTTAGGAGTAAGATGGGATAGTAATCCAGTGTGATGTTGTAGTATTCAGGGCAAGACCGCAGGAAAAGCATTGTATTCCTTTGAACAGGATGGAGCCTTTCACGTGATTTTTTTTTTTAAAGAAAACTTTAATTCTGTAATCTTGATCTGTTATCTAAGAGCAGGAAGACGTCCTAAACTTGGAAATGTATTTCATCTGCTCAAGGAGCAAAAGATTCCATCTTGGTCTGTCTAGGGAGCCCTGGTGTCCCCCTGGTGTGGGGCACCTTGTTTGGCAGATGCTGGGGGTTGCTGTGCCCAGGGCAATGCACTCCGTGACCTCTAAACTTGCATTAGGGCTGGACGGTTTTTCCTCTGTTGCTGTTGGCTCACCTCCAAGGTATGTTGTGGGCTGTGCAGTGCTTGCCCACACCAACCTCCCCAGACTTCCCCTTCACTGTGTCTCTCATGCCTGAGAAGTCACTCTGGAGCAGCTCTCCACTGGTGGTTCCCACGTGGTGAAATCTGTCTGTCGGGGCCGTCTGTCATTGATCTGGCCCGACTGGTAGGCCGACTCCTTCCAGAGCTCACTGGAGTTTCAGAAGGAATAAAAAAATAGCTTTAATGTCAGTGGCCTTGCATCAGGAGGTTTGATTACTGCTTTTTTGATCATCCTGCTAACTTTTCTCCTAGACTTCTTAGGCATGTGCAGATTATAATTTAATTTCCTCTTGAATTTAATAACTTTGAAAGGACTGAAATCAGTAGCTGTTTGGAGTTGTGATTGGGGATGCAGAAACTTTTATGCCTCTCTCTTCTACAGCAGATAATGCTTCAGGTGCAAGGGGGAATGTGGGGCTGTCCTGTAAAGCAATCCACTGTGTGTCTGCAGCCAGAGTCCTGTTTCAAGCCCTGTGGGGTAATGTGTTGGGATACTCTTTTAATCTTATGTGTGACCCTCATCTTTTAAAGAACACAGCTGAGCCTGCTTTTTTACCTTGGCAAGTTTGGGTCTTGTGTGCTGTGGTCCACAAGCCCGGAGAATGGCTTTTCTGCCACTGCACTTCTCCCTGATGCTTTTAACCTGGTTTCGATGTAACACCCCTGTCTGCTGCCTCCTAGTAACCTCTTGCCCCGTTTCACCTACATTTGTATGGAGTAGAAACCCTACAGAGTTTATTTTCTTCTTTCTGGAGAGATGTAGTCTTAAGTTAATTGAGGGAAGACAGATGGGACCTGCCAGCTTTTCATATGTCGGCAGCCCATCAAGGGTAGAAACTGTATGTCTGGTGGCTTGCCAGGATGAGCTTGTTAGTGTACTGCCATAAGGTGGTTAGGACTCGGGGGACACAGGGAATGACTCCTTACAAAGTTGGGCTGCAGTAGTTAAGGTGTCCACGGAACAAGTGACACGCGTGCCCCGCTCTTCAGAGGTTGCTGGGTGGGGCAGGCACCCAAGGACCCTCTGCCTGGAAGGGAGAGCCTCTGGACTGGCCGTGGTGTGACATCCCTGAGCATCCCTACCATCCCTACCGTGGCTGGGTGTGGAAGTTCCACGGTTAGCTTGCTCATCACCTGCCTGGATCCCTGAAGCCCTGGGGGAACTGTGAGCTCTTTTCTTGAAAGACAAAAGGCAAAGTGCTACAAACCACAACAGCTTCCACGCTAAAAATACCATAAAAGGCTGTGTCCTTAGGAGCTGGGCATGGGAGCAGTTCCCACCCACATTACTGCAGCATGAGTCACCAGGCTATTGGAACTGCTCTCCATGTGGATGCCCGGCTGAAGATGCACGCGGAGCAGAGGGAGGAAGGGGAACTGCTCCTCCGTAGCGCTGTGGGAGTGTGGAAGAGTTACGAAGAAGAGGATGACATGCGGGCATACGTGAACACTTCGCTTTCCTTTTGTTAGATGTTTTTTGTTTGGTGGTTTTCTGTGTTTGTTTTTTTGGAACTTCCAGCAAATGGTATTTGCTGATGATCTGAGCTTAAGGCATTTGCAGCCAAGAGTCTTCTGAATATGCAGAACTCCCCAGTTTGCTTTTAGGAAGCACAGTAATTGCCACATGATTATTTTGAAGCTGGAAAACCCCTCTGACATGGAAGTACGTTTTATTTACTCTTTAAGCAAAGTTTTTTTTCTCTCACTATCCTCTCTCCTCATCTTCATTCTTTTTCCCCCCTACTCTGATGCCAGAATAGGCTGTATGTCCTTGTGACGGATGGTGTAAAAGCGCATCTCCCTTACATTGTGCGCTGCTCTTCCCTGTGCTTTTTATTCACCAAGCAGGTATTAGGGAGTAAATTTGTTTAGGTTGTTTAGGTTTCTTTCCTGAGACGCCACCCACCTGTCCAGGCCCCAACAAGGCTATGGGTATTGTTTTCCCTTTTCCTTCCCTTCTGCTTGACGTCTTGGCTATCAGGGTTTACCGGAATAAGTTTGTCAGTGAGAAATTCTATAAAAAGCTTCCTTTATTTAGACACCAACCCAGTAATGACATCATGTGGGCACATCTTCCAACTTCCTCCAGGCTAAGCGGACAGAGGGAGGTGGTGGCTGTGAATCTGAGCCCTGCCTCTTTCCCAGTACACCCCTGTGGTTGTGCTTGGTGGCCGGCTGTCCTTCAAAATAACCCCAATCCTCCCCCTCCTCCTTTGGGGGGGGAACAGGGAGCCCCCCCGCACAGTGGTGCATCTTTAGCAAACTTTTTAGCAGTAGAATATAGCTGTGGTGGTCTGGTTGACTTCCTACTCGTCACTTCCAGGTTAGTCCTTTGCAATGCTCTTTGGTGGGTATTCACCTTCACTTCTGAGGGAAGCACGAGGCTTGCACACTCAGTCTCTTTGATGCTACCAAATTTTGCATCAGGCCAGTTTGAAATAACTTTGACAGGGAAGCAGGTGGAGTAAAGGTACAAATGCCTGCATGGACAGGCAGAAAGCAGCAGGAATGGGCACATCCGAAGTGTTCTGCTTGTTTTATGGTGGAGGGAAGGAGATGTCTGGAGAGGGGCAGCAGTACAAGAGTTGGCCACCAAAGTAATGGACCGTCAAAATTATTTTGTGTGTGACTTCTTTAAAAAGTATTGTTTTGGATGTTTTTGAGTGGGGAAAAGGTGTATATTTGTTAAGGGTTAAAAAATAGTGAGTGTGACCTGGACGAGGTTTGTGGACCTTCAGGAGAAGTTATTCCTGGATTTCATTTATGTCTTTGGAGAAGAAAGCATGCTATGGTGTGTTAAGTTTCCCCTTGTGTGTGCTCAGTTCGTTAAAATGTTATTACGGGTGTTTCCTTACCTGCCTGTAGTAATTCCTGGGTGTTCTTTTATGTGATCAATAAACCAGAGCTTATTTAATCAACAGAAAGTATAAAAGTCTCTGCTGAGGGAGTTTAATTGACTTCCTTGATTCTTCTCATCCTACTGTTGAAGGAAGCCCTAAGGTTGACGTACATCGTAGCTATTGCACTTTAGAGCTGGGAGACTTTGAGCAGCAGACTTGACTAATTCAGTGTGTCCATAATGCAGATTTTTCCAGTCCTGTCTACAATTCGGGTCAGATGAGCAGCAGTTTCCAGCCTTATGCTGATACTTGCTCTGCACTGCTGCTCCGCTTGTTGTCCTTCCCATGTTGACCTCCTTGATTCTCTGAAGTGTTAAAAAAAAAAATCAATATTGCACAAATACTCTGCAACATTGTATGGGTGGCCAAAATACTTTGTTCTCTTTAGAAAGTTATTTTGCAAAGTTAGGTGGTGTTAGAAGAAAATACAAATTTGCAGGTGCCAGTTTACGAGAGTCTCTCGATCAGGTGGCACAGAAAAGTGGGATCTTTGAGGGGATGAACAAGGTCTTTTCCTAGGGTCTCTTGTTATGGTCCCTGGAAAAAAAAATTCCAGTGTCCAAAATACAACCTTAATTAGAAAACAAATATGTTTTTACCTTTGAGAAGTGACATCTGATAATGTTTTCTCTAAAGAAGGGGTGTGGAGATTGGGTATTTTTAGCCGTGGCTATTCTCAAGTTGTTGTTTTGTGACCTTCTCCTAATAATACATTTCTTTAGCACTTTCTTTAGAGTTTTTGTAGTTCTAGAAGCTTTTTCAGATTTTTCAGCTTTTTTGTAGTTCTAGAAGCTTTTTCAGCTTTTTTTTCTTTTCAGACGAAGATGGGGAGAGAAGAAAAGGGAGCAGCAGCCCATTGCAGGAGAAGTACTGAAATCTATATTCTGATAGATATTGTGCCTAGGGGGGTGCGATGTTAGAGTTGGGTGTATCTCATAAAGGACTTTTCCCAGGTCAGAGAGATGGCTTGTGCTTCGTCTTGCTGTAGCAACTGTGAGATTTCTGCTGCCTGCTTCTTAAAAGCGGTTGAAAATAGGATCAAGAAGGTTTAAATAGCTGAAAGATGAAAGCTTGGACAGAGGAGTGATGTGTGGATAGAGATACTGTAGTGCAGGAATCCCATGGAAGGGCAGGTGTAAGAAATGTCAGTTTAAATTTCAGGTCTTTGTGGTTTGGGTTGTGGCTGACTGTCTGGAGTCTCTTGGGATTTACCTGCAAATCTTGTCTCTGAGATAGGAGAAGCAATAAATTCCCATATGAAACCTGAAGTTCTTCCTCATCCAGTGTCTGCTGGGCTTCTCCTCACGTGTCTTGTTGACAGACTGAAAAGCAAGCCCGGATCTTGAGGGTCTAGTGAGCTGATCCTGGGCTTTTGTGAACATCAAAGGTGCCCTGAAAAAGTTATAGAAGAAGCATTTTCAGGTTGAGTTGCTGACTTTGTCTGTGTCTCAGTAGCAGCCCATGGAGATGGTCTGGCTCTCCAAAGGGAATGGCAGTTGTGTGTTTCCCCAGGCTTGCCTCTGGTGGTATTGTGGGAGGAAAGCAATTAAGCTGAGGGTAAATAATAAACACACATGAAAGCAACTAAGCTGAAGGAAGGACAGGCAAGAGTGGTCTGTCTGTGCTACATCTGTGGGATGCTGTTCCATCTCAGAGGGCATCAGAAAAGTTCTCCAGGAAGAACCTGATGGCAGCGCTGAAGAGGTGCCTGGCTGAAGGGACAAGGGAAGTGTTTAAGTGGTTGTTTACTTGTTTATATAATTCTTCTTTTCAGAACCCAAATCAGTGATCGGTGGTTTCTGCTAATTGGTAATAAATTAAATGAGCTGAGGCTGTTTCGCTTTCCAGGAAATCCTTTCATGCTGTGGTGTCTTTTTCATGACCAGGGGCACAGCCAGAAATGACAGCCCAGTCTGCTGAAGATGTTAACACCACATGTCCAGCCTTGAGTTAGGAAAAAGAAAAAGGTTGCTGCTCCCCAAAATACCAAGCCCACATCCTGTGGCCACTGGTCAGGGAAAGTGGGCTGCATGGTGTGGGGTGCTTGCAAGTCCCACACTGCTCTGGGGCTGGGCCGGACTTGCCACAGTAAAGGGGATCTTTTTTGAGAGAGGTTATGGATCATTCGACATCAGAAACTTGCCAAAGTGGTCCTTTCTGCACTGCCCTCCTGTCCCCACCCCATATTCTTGGACCAAGAAATTACTTTCTTATTTTGAAGCTCATACTTTTGAAATCTGTCTTTGGCAGAGCCTTAAGCCAAAGCAAAGGCCAGAGTTAAGGTTTCCTGGGTGCTTTCACCAGGAGATGGTGCAGGGCTGGTGCTGGGCTCCTGCAGGTGCCTGTTGTGCATTTTCCCTTACATCGAATTTGGGACACAAAGTGGTTGTCTGGGTAATGCTTTCATTACAGGGAGCCCCCACCTCTGGATGAAAGCTGTTTGGGCTTGGCATTGGCAGTCTTGGGCAGGTTTCAGTCAGGAGTCTGCAACGTGTCAGCTTGGGTTGCCATAGTTGAGCATTTTGTATCCTGAGTAATACTTGGACTTTTGGTGCCCTTCTTAGGTTTAGGACCTGACACTTGATACTCTGGTTGCTTAAAAAAAGATTAAATTAAAAATAAAGAGTGACTGAGTAGCGCTTTTTTGGTGCCGTGTTTTCATGTGACGCCTGTGTTTAATTCTTTATCATAACTCATTAGTAGAAGTGCTACGGGCTTAGTGCCTGGTGTGAGAATATTTCCTTTGGTTACTGAAAAAAGGAGCAGCACCAGCAAGAATGGAAGCTTCATCTGTGTCGTTTGGGGATGAAACATGGTGATGAGGGATCTGGCAGGAAGGAAGTGCGGTGTGTGGTGAGGAGAGCAGGTTCTCAAAGGAGCATATTTAGAGTATAATACAGCAGATACTCAGGATGGGCACAATATCTTCTGAAGATGGTTTGCAGCTGGGAGACGGGCGGCCGCTTGAAGCCAGGTCAGTGGTGCAAAAGTGGCCCTGTCTCTTCAAGCCACACTGCTGGAATATTGTCTTCTCCATGGGACCTGTAAGGGAATGGAGAAGGTGCTGGAAGACTGCACGGCTGGGAAGGGCAGGACTGGGCTGTGCCAGGTCTGGGCTGGATTTGCTGGGTGGGCTCTGAAGGGCCTCTGTCTCAAATCATCCCCTGCTGCTTATTGCTGTTACTCTACTGAAAACCCTTCTGGAACAAGGCGGGCAGAAACAATCTGGGAAAGCAAATATTTTCTGATAACAGTGAGCAACAAGCTTTTGTTTGCTGTCAATGGAAGGAAGTGGGAGAAACATGTAGTAGCTCTTAATGCAGCACAGGCTTTACTGCTGGAAAAGAGATTTAGTGCACATATTCCTCTAGCAGGTCCTAGGAGGGGAGATCTCCATGAGGAAGGGCTGCTTGAAGTGGGTGGGAAAGGCACGGCTTTTGTTTTGCTGCAGCAGTGAATCTGTGTGAAGCAGATGCTAAAGGAAGATCTGTGGCCAAGATGGAAATCCAGGTCTGGGCTTACGTGAGAAATGGGAACCAGAGGGATGAAATCCTTGGTTTGTATTCTGCCAGGACAAGATTGAAGCAACTGTGCTTTAAATTAAAGGGAGCCCCCTCGCTACTCAACTAACAGTGATGATAAAGTGTGAACCAGCTCTGATCTCTGTTCTCTGGAAAGGTCCTTTCTGCTGAAGGACTTGATATTTTGAAAAAAAAAAGATAAATGGCAAAAAGCACCCATGCAATACTAGATTTGAAGTCTTATCTGAAGGCCTGCAGGCATGTTCTAACTCAAGCAGGGATCTTATTCTTTGTGTTGGACCCATTCTTTACATTACGGAAAAAAAGTTTCTTTCCTATCAAAAGGCACTCCACTACCCTTAGA
Source organism: Melanocharis versteri (assembly GCA_013397845.1). NCBI lineage: Eukaryota > Metazoa > Chordata > Aves > Passeriformes > Melanocharitidae > Melanocharis > Melanocharis versteri. The sequence goes on from VZTG01006657.1 coordinate 441,689, forward strand.
TGCTTATTTATTTGCAACTTCCCTTTTCCAGGCTTTCTTGCACAGTGCAGAGTCCAGCTGCCCTTCAGTAGGATGCATTGTGGTCTCCCAGGTTTTGATCTTGGAACAGGAAGATTCATTTCCCAAGCTGCTGAGGAAATCATCATCCTGCTTGCAAATGCCTTTCGTAGCAGTTAACAGAAATTTTGTGTTTGTAAGTGAACTGTTTTAAGTGAACTGTCTAGTTGTTGCTTTGTTGGGTGAATGTTAAAGCATTTTTAAGGTAAATGCACCTTTCACCTTCAAAGTACCTTTTTTTTTTCTTCAGCTGAGCATGTTTTCAGCTAAGTAAGGCTGCATCTTGAATTGCAGGTGATACTTGAGTTTTGTTTGTTTCCTAGAGAGAACAGCCTCTGCTGCTGCTTTTCTGGACAGCCTTGCATGGGTCTGTGTCATACCAGAGGCTTTTCTTTATATCACTGCCACAAGCTCTCATGTACTTAAACTTTTCAGTCTGCTTTTTTAAACTTCCCCCTCTGTTTCTTATCTCGTCCATGAAGAGGTTTTGTGAGTTTTTTAGTTCTTCCATGCATACTGTCACTTCCTTCATGCAAGCTCCAGCTTTCACTGGAAAAACCTTTCTCAAGTATTTCTGTTGATAGACTTGAGCCTGCTGTGGTGCCCTTTGACTTGCTTTTATCCCGCTTCCGTTGCTGTCCATTATTCGCATCAGAAATGCTGAGGACGTGCAAAACAGTAAATGTTGGTAATAGATCCACTGTGGTTCTGAGCCTGGGTTTTTCTGAAGTTCTTTGTATTGCTTTCTCAAGCAGGTTTGATCAAAGGTGCTGAATGCCTCTGAAAACCTAGAAATGGAAATGGCATCTGGTTTGATGTCTCTCCATATCACCTGGCTCCCTTGGTTGTACATCCCCTTGGATCCTGGGCTCCATGGTGGCAGGCATCTAGTACTAACTCACCCAGCTGTTTTTCCAGCACTCCCCTGAGCACAATTTCATTGCACTTATAACTTAAGTACAGAAACTCTTAGTGCAATAGTACGGCTTGCTCCAAAATGTTGGTACCGTTTAATTTTCCCTGTCTGGAAAGCTGTGTCTGTCTTTCAGCCCCTGTTTAGTTTTAGGCAGGTTTAGTTTTATATCAACCACAGTAAAATGCTAACAGCCAAATACACAGTAAATTTTGAGATGTGTTTTGAAGCCCTGACCAAATGACACAGATGTTGATTTCAACACTGTTCAAAAACCACAAGAATCCTTGAGTGATTTTCATACCCTTTTAACAGGGTGTCCTACATGACCATTGCTGTTTCATAAGCTGAGGTATTACCTCTGCCTTAAGTCTTTACCTATGGTTGGATTTTATAAACATGTTTTCCACTAATAAAAGAGGGGAGGACTTCCTGTGTGAACAATTCCCTCAAAGGGAAGACAACCACTATGAGAAGGGAAAACTGGTAATAACAGATGTGGATCATTGCTGAGGTACTCAGCAATTTCTTTGCTTCGTTCTTCATTGGCAGTCAGGCTTTCCACATCTCTCAAGTTCCTGAACCTCTAGGTGGGAACTGGGGGAGTGAAGTCCCTCCCGATGTAAGCAAAGAGCCACATTCAAGACCATCTGATGAAACTGAATAGGCACAAGTCTATGGGGCCCAATGGGATGCAGTCCAGGATTCTGAGGGAATTGAGTGATGTGGCTAGCAAGCCATTTTCTGTCATTTTTGAGAAGTCATAGTGGTCAGGCGAAGTTCCTGGAGACTGGAACAAAGGGAAGCATCACATCTGTTTTTAAGAAGGGTAGAAACTGGTTAACTACAGATCAGTGAGCCTCACTTCTGTGGCTGGGAAGATCGTGGAACAGATCCTCATGGAGGCAATGCTAAGGCATGTGCAAGACAAGGAAGTGATCTGACACACCCAGCAGTATCCTAATGCTGTCCTGCATATAGTTCCAAGGCTGTTAAAAAAGCTTTGGGAGACATTTTCTCAGTACTTTCCGGTGTTGGATCAAATACTTCTTGTTTCCCTCAAGTGTTCTATTACTGGATATGCTTGCATTGGGCTTTAATAGAAGAAAACAAGTTAACAAAAGCACATGCATTAGCATCTGGAGATGCTGTTTGAAGGTAATGCAAATCCAGGATACTGGCAGTAAAATAGTCAGGGAGTGTCCTCTGCAGAGGCTGCCAAAGACAAATAATTTCCTGCGAGGGTTCCGTATTTGGAGGCAGTGTGAGCTGATTAAACTCATTAAAGTGATTGAAGGAATGAGGGTGGTTCCTAGGGGCTGGGCATTAGTTGGGGTCAGGCTAATGGCTGAAGCTGCCTCACTCCTAAAAATGAGGTGAAGCCAGAGGCTCTGGAAAGCAGTGTAAGACTGAGACACAGAGTCAGCATAGGTCTCACTTTAAGTCAATTTAGATGTCTGCAGCGTACAAGTCATTCCCGTCAATAATTATTTTGGACAAGATTTTCACAGACAAGCTGCATCTTGTTAGTGGATTTTTAACTTCCTACTCCTTTACTTCATTGGCTGTACCAGCAGCTTTATATAACGGTACGTTTGTTGTTTCCTTGTATGTGTTTTAAAAAAGATGCTGGCTGGCTGTGCCAAAGAGAGCACAGGCTGCTGGCAGCATGGTAGCTTATGTTTGCATCCTTGTTCCTTTGGTTTTGGCTAGGGAGCATCACTAGCTCCACAGTGCCCAGGGTGACATCTTGGGTATCAGCCAGGACACGTGTCCTCGCCCTGCTGCTTCAGGCACGTGTGTGGTGTGGGTGGCCTCTAGCTGGCAGTGCCGCCGAGCCAAAACCAGGGAAAGTTTAAAATAGCAAAAGGAGCCTTTAGCTTGCCCAAAATTGCAGAGTATAGCTGGAGGCAAGAATGACAAGGGAAGAGTAGTATGTCCTGTAGTGTTGCTACATGTATCAAAAAGAATAAAATACAGTGTTTTAGGAGGAATGCATGTCTAAGTGGAGAATGACCATCAATGTAACTTCCTTTAGTTTATGGTTAAAGAAATGCAAACTGCTTTTCCAGTCTTAAGCAAACAGAAGAAGCCAGTTTCTAAGCTCTGTGTTGATATAGTTCCCTTCCAGGTCAGTGCATCACCCGAAAAAAAGAGGATTTTTTTTGTTTTCCCTCTGGCTTTTTTTTTTTTTTTTGCCCTTATTATAGACACTGGAATAGAAAAAGGAGGGAGTGCAGAGAGAAAATTAATCTTCAGTTCCCAAAAGAAGCATGTGGACTTTTGCATTCTTCAGTTTTCTTATTTTTTTCAAATGATAAAATCATTTAAATAATGATGCTTTAAAAAAATAACTCACATATCTTTGATTTTTGTGCAGTCCTTTGTCTGGGTTTTTTTTTGGCTATTGTTGTCTCTAGAAGATCATTTCATGTTAAAAAGAGCTTAAAAAATATTTGGATGCTCTTTTATTCCCTGTGAGGTCTAAAAATAGAAGCTGACAAAGAATTGCTTATAGACTTGCTGCTCTGCTCAGAGGGTTTAGCTTAAGTCTAAAGCTTCATGTTCTGACTTTGCAACAGCTGAGCTGTGCAGAAGCACCCAAGGCTGGGCTTACTGAGCGTGAGCAGGGAGGAGACCAAATCTCTTTATCAGCCCTCCTGTTTATCTCCTCCCATCTCCATCCTTGGGGAGAAGAGCGCCAAGGCACAGCACTAAAAACGTGTGTGAGAATGAGAGTGAGATGTAAGTACTGGGAGCAAAGGAAGAGGGATGGTGGGGAGAGGGTTGAGAGAGGTTTTATTTATTGCTGGTGCTGCTCGTGTTGAGGGGGGTGGATAGCATATAAAACATGGCTTTTTAGTTATTTCTATAACTAGAAGACTTGGCCAGTGTATTTGGGTTTCTTGATAATGCTGTAGTCTAGTGGCAAAGTGTTGTCATTGTTGTCACCACAGCTTGCCATTGTACTGTAAAAGCTTGGTGCAAATTGGGAGAATAGAGGGAAATGTGTGTAATCTGCATTTAATGTGTGTAAGACCCATTACAACCTACTAGGTGATAACATATATAAAATACAATCTGTGTTAGGGGTTACTTGATTATGATGGTGGCCACCTCTGAAAGGGTGTGAGGCTTTCTGCACAAGTTGCTGTGTCCGGTTGCTGGAGAGGTGACAACAGGGAAATTCAGCAAAGGATGGCTCAGAAACATTGGTAAAAGTCAATTTGCTGGTGTTTGTGAGGGGGATTGGAAGAGAGATGGCATTATTAAAGTGGTGGCTCATGTCAAAAGTGAGCTGTGCTTCCTCTCCCTGGTGCTTGCTGGCTTCAGGCAGAGCGTCATGCTTTCGGATGGTGTCTTGGTTTCACACTTGTGGAAGTAATGTGTTGCTTCTCTGAGTTGCTGAAGGTGAGAACTAAAAAGTTGGGTTTTATAAGTGAGAGCTCTGTGTTGGGCTCTGCTGTCCTTTGGACTGTGTAGCTGTTTGGATGTATCAGGGAGAGCTGTAAGTGTTGGAAGGTGGCTCAGGTGGCATGGCCGGTGCCAGCTCTTCTGCTGTGCAAGTCGGTGATGTCGTGTACTGGTCTTAACCTGACCCAAGTCCTGAAGGAATGGCCTGAACCCTCTGTTGCAGCCGTTCTTGGGGGCAGCATACTCTTAGATCAGCTGGACTTGGGTGTAATACTGTGCCTTTGGCTTGCGTAGGGAGCATGTTCTGCCTGCTGAGTTACCAGTGCAATGTGCCTGCTGGTACAAAGGTGTGTTGTGCACTCAGACCTGCATGGGAAGCCCTGGCATTCAACCAGGCTGGGAAATGGCCAGAAAACCCACACCAGGGGTTTTTTTTGCAACGCAGATGAGCGTAGTTTACCTTCTGCCACTGTATGCCCTGCAGTTACAGCCTGTTCCTTCCCTACCAGCTCCAATGGGACCTGCCTTTCCTCTGTGTTCAAAGACCCTTGTGCTGCTAAAGGATGGTGCCTTTGCTGTGCCAGAACTGGAAAACTGACCAACTTCTTATTTCCTTTGCAGTGAGCCCAGGGGACGAGAGAGTGTGGATTGCCTCCTGCCTTGCCTCTTCTCCCAGCTGCCTGCGGTGAACTTTCGCGTGCCAGAGGACGAGGGTGGAGGAGAGCAGCCACGTGAAACTGGGGCAGTGTGAGTGAGCCAGAGGGCATTTGACCTGTGGGCTGTGGCAACTGGGGGTCCTCACCACCCTGCAGCAGAGACAACTGGCTCCTGCCAGGTAGATGCCTTCAGGGGAGTGGACAACTCCAGCTGAACTGATGAATCTTGGCACCTGATACAAAGCTCAGGTAAGGGCACATTGCTTGGAGCTGGGTTGTGTTTGCATCGTGTCTTCTCCAAACTCACAGACTGGCTCTGGAGCAAACGAGAATCGCCCTGAGAGCTGTCATATACAGTTGTTTACACATGCTAATAAATCAGCAGGATCTCATCTACAATGATGCTGGATGCTCTGGCTTGTTGGGGTATTGCTGGTGGTGTCAAAGGGAGTTGCAGTGGAGGTTCTCCCTTGGTGTGTTCCCAGTACCTCTGCTGGGGGAGGTGGTGGTGTTTTTATCCAGCACAGCATCTAGTGCAGTTTCAGATACAATGCAAGTTTACTAGCACAGGAGATCATCTGAATTTTCTGTAGCACATCTGTGATTCATCTAAAGTGATCTATGGGCAGTCATTTTCAAAGACCCCAAGACAGTTAAAACAAACCTTCCTGCAATTCAGCTGGCTTAGTGCTCCTTACACTGTTAAAACACACAAACAAACAAGCTTGCTTGTGTGCTCTTGGGCTGTAGTCAAGGAAATAAACATGCAAACAGGATCTTCTGTATCTTGGTTCATCCTGCTTGATAGTGATTTCATTCCTGAAGCTGTAATTCACTTTGTGAGTGCAGGTCTTGATTTCCTTCTGGTAGCAGGGATGTAATCGTGTGCCAGATTTGAGCTAAGCTTGGGGATGCACAGTCCAGTGACGTGTTTTGAAGCTGGTGCCTGGCCAGGATGTTTGCAGTCTGGATTTGTTAATGAGAGAGAATCTGCACAGGGGGATGAACAGAAGTCCTCGATGCAAGTGCACTGAGTATATTGTCCATTTTGGAATAGAATCTGGGGGTATAATGAAAAAATGCTGCAGCAGCTGCAACACTGGAGACGGGGATGCTGGCCAGTCTTGTACCACAGCCTCGGGAGCAGGTTGACTTCCGCACGGGGCTGGTTCTCACGAAGCAGAAGCTCTGCCTGCAGTCAGCAGCGTGTGGCCATCACTTCCTCCTCGGCTCATCACGTCACGGACGCACAGCCAGGCGTGCCGGTGCCCACCTGTAACAGCCCACAGCCCCTCCTGGGTGCCTTGGGGGGCTTTGAGGTTTCCTCAGGCTGTGGCGATGCAGTCAGAGCAGTCCCAAAGCCGTGCTCACTTTGGCTGTGCTTGGTAGGTATGTGCAGTGGTGTAGTGCCGTGGCTTTGCTTCTGAAAGGCTTTGAGTGTGTGGGACAAGAGCCTCTGATGACAGCTCCTCTTGGCTTGCAGCTGCTGACTGTCCCCCCAGATTCTACCAGGCAGCCAGGACGGGCAGGTTGCTCCAAGCCCTTCGCTTGTGTGGTTTGAAGCATGTCAAGGTGCCTGTTTCATGCACTTAAAAAGCCCTGATGGGGCCTACTCAACTTTTCACAGCTTGCTTTAGTCGCTTTCACTGCTCTGCATGGCCAGGTTTATTCCAGGGCGTGCAAGTGCATGAGTCACTGTTACAACTAGTAGTAGCTTTAATAGTGCTTTGCTGGGAAGTGGTGCAGACTGCAGGTGTACCTTGTGAGGGGGTCTTGCTTCTTAGCAGATGTTGTATAAGTGTTTTCTCTTGCATAGATGTATATGCTTTTCCTTTAAAACTGTTCTCCTAAAGGAAAAATTGCAGGCTGATACCATAGATGGCTAAAGACATAAAATGTTGTGTTTAAATGTGCTTTTAAAATAGGACGTGAAACAGGAACGGTGACTTGTTGTGTTTCAGAGGTGGTGGGTGTGACTGTAGTGAGTACATACCTTTTTTACTTTATTCCACAGCATTAGTTTCACTCTGATAGAGGCCAGAGTGGTGGTGAAGTATGGTGTGTCAAAACTTGTTTTTTTTTTTTCTTCTCCTAGTAGCAGTCTCTATTTAAAGTTAAGTGGACACATTCAGAATGAGAACACACATTCACCTAAACCCATTTCTGCTTTTTCAGTGACCCTCTGCCAAATTAAAACCAACTAGAAACATGCAGTCTTAATCTCAAATGGCTTGAGTAGATACTGTTCTACAGTACAAAAGATTTAAAAATTGAGTTCCAGAATATCCTCAAATCCAGCCTGAGACTGAGAACGTGTTGCTATGCTGTGTTTCCTAAGAAGAGATTTTACTGATATTTTCATTTTCCAAAGCCCATCTGCCAAGTACCGGCAGGGTGATTGCTGATGAATTGATAAGCGTGAGACATCATGTTGTGGCTGGGGGTGACAGGGGATGTGTGTGTGTGTCTCAGGTTGTGTGACAAGGAGCGCTGCTGCTGGGCCATGGGAAATGCTCAGTTCTTCTGGGCAGTGAGCAGGGCTGCAGCACTGGGCTGGTGACTGGTGGGCAGAGGTTCCCCTCTCCCAGCCAGGCTGGTTCTGGCGGGCGCTGTCCCATGTGGCACAATGGGAGCTTGGCAAATCTGACTGGAAAAATACAGGGCTTGTGGGGAAGGTTATAACAGTAAATCTGATTTAGGGAGAACAATTCTGACATGAAATCTTGGATTTTTGATGCAGATACTTTCTTGCTGCCAATACTTGAGATCCCAGCTGGTGAATTAATTTAAGGAAAGTTGCTTTTGTTCAAAAACTGGGTATTTTATTTCAGGTTTGCTGATGGCTAGATAATGTTCAATGCGGGTAGGCAGTAACGTGCATTTTCATTAAACATCTTTAGGCTTATTGTTGCTGGTATTAATTTTTACTTCCTTAAATTGTAAGCTGGAAGCTGCAAGTTCTAGTGTGAGATGACAGATTGTGGGTGTTTTCAACTCATTCTTTTTAAAAGGATCTAGTTCATAACTTTGTTTTGGGGTTGAACTTAAATGTGCATGGTTCAGGGCTTTCTGTTGCTTATATCCCAGTAAATTATCTAATACCATTGTTGCACAGTTTACATTTTCTTACTATTCCTGTTCACAGCAGCTTCATCTTGTGTGCTTGTCATGGAAAAAAAAAATCTCTTTCCTAGGAAAATACAGTACTTGCAGGGGGAAATTGGGTGGCAGGCTTGAGAAACTAATTTGAGTGGTATATTAAAAAATAGAAAGGATGGAGTCATACATAGGTATATGGAGAAGCATGGCAGGTACGGCCTGTTCCTATTTATAGGAAGCCTGTTTACATCAAGTAAAAAAATGATGTGTTTTGTCAAATCCTTCAGAAAATAAATCTCAATAGTTTCCATGTGCAAGAGGTGTCATTTCCCTCAAGCAAATGCTATATAACGTCATGGTGTCAAAACTACTCTGGAGTTTGAGCACGTGCAGAATGAAATAATAAAAATACCCCTATTCAGTATATGCTGTTACAGAGCTAAGCTATGTTCTGTTCCCTCTCCAGAGTACTTTGACAACCACCTTGTTGAGCACAGCACTGTCTCTGTGCTCTCTCAAGCAGCAGCATTGTGGTCACACCCCAAGGCTGGTGCAGCCACTTGCCATCTCTGTCCTTCCCACTGCCATCAACCATTTTCTCTGCTTTCAAGTGTTTTCCTAAATTTGGACTTTTGCACTGTTAAAGAAAGAGAAAACAAACGTGCATAGTCCAAGCATGAGATGCAAAACTGGCTCCTTTGCACGAGTCTGGTGTTTCTGGCTTCAGAGAGGCTTTTGCAGAGGTGAATGCCAAAATGTATGTGTTCTTGCTGTGTAAGTCCTCCCATGGTACCAAGTTGCTCTTCCTTTGTTATTCTCTTGGACTGTGGTCAGAGATGTTCAGAATAGCTTTCACTTTGTAAGTGTCTTGAAAAATTGCCCATTTAATTTGATGTACAGTTTATTTTTTCCCTGTAGTCTGCAGAATATTTGTATTTTTAGCAGCATGTAAAAGACATCATTTGAATTTTTTGGCCGCATAACAACAACAACAAAAGTCAAAATTGGGGGAGTGAAATTGCCTTTGAGTTAAATTTCACAGGAGATGGGAGAAGGAGATGCAGAAATATTAGGTGATATGGTAAGACAGTTACTCAGACCTTGCTACATTGAAAAATTAAGCTGTGATTAAAATGTATTGATCAAAGTTCACATTTGAAGTAGGAGCTGCAGCGTGGAAAAATAAAAGAACAAAACACACTTTATTTTTCTGTCCTTGCTCTGTTTTGATTGTGGAGTCAATAACAGGGAAAGATACACCCATTCCTGCCATGAATTTGAAGAATTTGCATTTTTCCAGTGTCTGAATGGATGAGTGTAAAGTGCTGCCATGCCTGTGCTGTTGCCTGATAACAGGTCACGGAAGAGCCCTGATTATATTGCATGTGATATAATACTTCTGTCGCACTGCTGGCAGCTAGGAGAGATGGCTGCTTTCAAAATGAAGAGTTAGGGAAAGCTGGATCTCCTGGCTATCTCCATCCATGCCTGAAAGACATGGTGGCAGCGAGCGGATTGCAGTAAGGAGTTGTTAAGATGAGACAAATAGTTCTTGCAGGTGTCTGAAGGTGCAGACAAGTGGGGTGAGCCTTGAAGAGTGCTGATGCTTTTGCTCATCATATCTCCCCCAGATTTTTTTCTCCTCAATTTATCCCACTCTTCAGATGATCCTAAGTGATGCCTTTGGCTGCTCTGGCTCATTCAGTGACAAGCACCACTGCTAAGATGCATCTTCAGCCAGAAACTGGGATAGTATGTCCTATGGGAAGAGCCCTTCAGGTTCCTCCTGAAGGGACATCAGGATGGCTCCTAATAGTGATTTAAGCTATCCATTAGAGAGCTACTATGGCCAAAAGGTTTGGGTAATATGGCCTGTGGTGGCCTGGCTTTTGGTGGTTCCATAGCTGTTACATAGCCTGAGCTGGGCTGGTCGTGGCTCCATAGAGTTTCAGAGGAGGAGGACTTGGTGGACCTTCCTTCAGCCCTCTACTTTACAGCCATCCCTGGGAAATGCAGTTCTCTGGGGGTTTTGTCTGCCCATGTTTTCTTCTCAGTGTGTTAGATCCACCTTTGGTGAACAGCAAGAAAACAGTTATGGCTTGCAAGGGAGGATAGGATGCTCCTTTGGGCTTGTACGGGACATCACTCAAGTTGTGTTTGATGTGGGAGGTTACCTTGCTCAAATGTATGTGTATGGGATGAAGCAGAGCACAGGGTGGCACAGACCTCAGGGACATAGACTGGGTCTTGCTTAGACCAAGACTGGTCCATCTCAGCATAGGTGGGGACATCTTGCTCCTGTGTTGTTTTTCTTTTGGAGTTGTATGTAGAAGGTAATCACCTAGAGACCAATTCGCTTGTCTCACGCACACTTTATTAGGCAAAAGCTTCTCCTTTAAATTTCTTCTTTGACGTTAAATCTGCCTCTGGATGCCCTTACAGAGCATCTCCTGGCTTCCCATGCATAGGTGGGGCAGGAGCGCGGTGGTTTGTTGTCATCCACATGGACACTGTGCCAAGCAGCGCCCGCATGGCGCCTGTCCTGTGCTGGGCCGAGGCTCTGTGGCTGGTTTGCGTGTCTCGATTTAAAAGCCATGTCTTTCACACTGTCGTGTGTGCGCCCGAGAACAAAGACAAGACCCCCCGTGCTCGGGTTGGGCTGTGTCCCAGAGCAGGGAGCAGGGAGCTGGCAGTCCTGCTGCGTGCAGGCAAGCTCCACAAACGCTCTGTGCAGCCGCTGTGCAACCTCCGCCTAATTTTAGCTGTGGGATACAGCTGGAAGCTTAAATTGTCAGCAAATGTTTTTTGTATTAGCACTTGCCTAAAATATTTCACGTGCTGTGTACACATTTACTTATCTCTTTTCCCCTCCCTCCTGCTTTTTTTTTCCCTTACAGCTTCTGATATGAAGAAGGATATAGAGTCTTTAATAGCCCAGGAAAAAGCAGAGATCGTCGCCAAGTATGAGAAGGTACCAGCCTTGGGCCTCTCCCCAACATGCTGTCTGGGGCTGAAGCTGTTTAATCAATTAGGAATGCATCAAATAAGAACTTTTGCCTCCCTGCAGGCATTGCCCCAGTGCCATCAGGGTTCATGCCAGCTCTCCCTCCCTATACATCCCCTCTCACTACATCCCCGGAGTTTCTTGAGGGTCCCATGTGTGCTCAGCATAGATACTGAAGAGTGCTGAGCTTCTGGTGCTTCAGTGCTCCCTTAACACCAGGATGGCTTCTGCCCAACAGCACCATTTTTTCTGATGTATAACCCTTCCCAGCCTCTAGCAGGAATGCTGGATAGGCTAAACTTGTGCATTTTTCTCTTGCCTGCCTTGTATTTGGCTCTTTAGCGCAGGTTTTGCTCTCTTGGCTCTGTGCCTTTGATCATTTAGGAGAGAGGGATGTGGGCTTTAGGGGCAGGATGCAGGCACTGGGGCATTCCTGATGCTGGGACCAGCTCACAGGTGTCCTTTCTGCTTTCAGGGCAGGCAGGAAGGAGCTCAGATTGACCAGTGGGAAGATGCCGATTTCACGCTGTACAAAGTTACAGACCGGTTTGGATTCCTGCAGTAAGTCCTGCCCTCTCCTTTCCTCTCTGACCTGTGTGTGTGTGGCCCATCCTTCTGCACCGAGCGTGACAGGCCCAGCATCTCTCCCATAAGCTGCTCTGTGGCTTGGCTTGATCAATCCCAAATGCAGGAGGAAACACTAAATGGGCCTCCTTCCTCAACTGCACATGTCCAAACACTCTGATGCTTTGAATCTGCCGCAAGACAGGGCTCAGAAATGGTTTCCTACCACAAGCCTGGTGTTAGAAAGTGCAGGCTGGTGCTCCTGTGCCACCATGGTGGCCCAGAGGGAGAGGCCCGTGTGTTTGCACCTGATGTTTCAGGGAGCTGCAGGAAGAGACAAGACAAGATATCTGATCGTCTTTGGTTCCCTTAGGAAATCTCCATCCTAACTGAGGCACACATGAATTAGATGCACACCCTGTGCCTGAGAAGAGTGCTTAAAATAACTGTTTTTATTCTGATTCTGAACAAAAGTTGTAATAGTAGGTGTTCTGTGTGCAGGAGGGGGGTTTTAAGCAATTGCTGTCCAGAAATTCTGCTTCCCCACCCTTTAAACTGCTGGTCATGTGTGTATTGAAGAGGAGATATATGCCCAGAATTTCCAGTTATGTCCAGTGCTTGATTACCCCCCAGGAGCTCCTGTTGGGTGGTGCGATTTTGGATGGTGCTTCCCCTGCCTCTTTCATACTGGGGACAGCTGTAGGAAAGGCACAAAGTCCCCAGGACTCAGGAGTCTGAGGTGGTCCCTGCACTGCAGCATCCCGTGCTCCTCCACACCCTTTCTTGCCCATGGAGTAACCAGTGACCCCTTGCTTTTCCAGCGAGCAGGAGCTGCCAACCCGCACCGCCTTGGAGGAGAAGGTGAGAGCTGCCAGCTCTGTCATCATGGATGTGGCATCCTTATCACACCAGCTGGGGAGGGAATGTTTTTTGAGGAAACGAGTGAGGAAGTAAGAGCAAAGCAGGCAGCCAGCACCCCCTGGTCACTGCTGCTCGCCCAGAGGTGGGAACTCAGCATGATGCCCAGCTGTTGGAGCTTTTGTTTTGCTGGGTCAGACATCTTCCCTCCTCTACACTGCACTGAAAAGCATCTCTTAAAGCAATATTGGGCTTTTCCCTCTGCTTTGGCACAGTGCTCAGCAGCTGCAGCTCGTAAAGAGGACTGCATGTGCAAGGGAAGATGGTGGCAGTTGTAGGTAGCCAGCATCTCCATTCTCATCTCTTTTGAGATGAGAGCGTGTCTTCTGTTAGGACCCTGCTAAATGGGACTAAATCACGTTTCTGCCGATCTGATACAGTGATAGGATTTGAGTCTAGTTGGACCTGCAAAGATTTTTATTGTCAGGGAATACTCTTGGGAACACTTTGTCTATGTTAAGCCTGTGTGTCTTGTCATTTTCACCAATGCTGCTTTTAATTACCAAGTGCTGAAATTACCAGTTTCTGCACGTACCTGTGGATTATTCCCATCCCTGATGTGAAGTCTTTGCATAGAAGCTTAAATTAAGAGAATGAAGTTTTGTGTTTTCAGGAGGCATCTCCTGGGGCTTTTTTTTTCTTAAATTTGTCTTGTCTTTTCTTCTCCCGTGCACCAGCAAAAACAGCAGGAAATAGAACGTGTGGACAAGTGGCTTAAGATGCTGAAGAAATGGGGCAAATACAGAAACAGTGACAAGGTAAGGAGGAAAAGAAAGAGTGTATGTCTGGAAGGGTGGGTGTGATGGATCCTCGTGATGAGTCAGGCTTTCGAAAAGTCGATAGGGAAACCAGAGATCTCTGGAACATTGCCTGGTTCTACTCATCAGTCTTTAATATTTTAAAGCTTTCCTAGAAATTTCTGGGTTACCAGTTGAGGTACTTACTTTCTGATGTTCTGACTTACATATCTTTACAAAGAGTTTCCCTAAATGCTGCTGCCATGTTTGCACTTCTGCTTCCCTGTGCAAGCAAGAGCACAGCAGGGACGTTCATGTGCCCAGCTGGCTCCCTGCCCTGTGAGAGCAGAGGGCAGTGCACACCACAGGTCGCTTCTGTGTCTCCACCTCCTGGAAATTATGTGGGAGCTGTGACTGATACGGCCCAGTTAATGTTCCTTGTAATTCTCCCTGGGGGAAGAATTATTTGCCTAGAACATTGCATAGCTTTTGTATTTTGCTCCTAGCTGTGCCTGTAAGAAGCCGCTTGGGTATTATGTTGTGTACACCTGTCTGTGGAAATCAAGGATGGAGACACCAACATTATGTCTTGGCTTTGGTGTTAAACTCTGCACCAAACACCACTGCAAAACTGAATTGTTTTTAATAGATAGTATCTGTTATACGTTCTCTTACAAACCTCTTGAAACAAAAAACCCTTTGAACCTAAAGACAAGACCCTTGCTGGGTAAGGAGAGGAGTGTTGTGTCTGACCTGCTCTGCTTGCAGCGCTCTGTGCAGGAGAGGGCTGAAGCCTGGCATTACCTTGTTGCCATGGTCTCTGCAGCCTTCATGGTTAGCAACCATGGTTAGCAAGGAGGAGTGGACTGCTTCTAGCTACTGCTGGGAGCCATTGGGAGAAATTTGAGCTTGGTTAAAAGGGCTGTATAAAGAGAAATACCTGAAGATTATCTGCATAGCTGTAGGGACAACATCAAGCTGAGCATCCTCCTTGCCCAGCTATCAGGAGTCATGTCCAGTTCACCCAGCCAAAGACCAGCTGTAGTCTCACTCTTTGAAAAAATAGGAACAAAACCATCTTAGTGGCAGCAGGCATGGGAGGGAGGTGGGCTTGGGGTTTTATAATCCTTCTGTTCACTTCAAGGTGGTTCTAGTTACTTTGTTCATCAGTGCTGCTCCACAGGCAAAATTGGAGGCTCTCCTGTGACTTGGTTCTTTCTAATTAGAAGTTAGCACTAATTGGTTAGTGACTTTGTGGGTGAGCCACCAAATTCCAGTGGGATACAGGGAATTCCTTCAGGTTCTGGAGGGTGTTTGGGGTGGGTAATGATGAGTGTTTAATGCACCTTGGCTTCTCTGGGTCATACGGTGGGGACAGACAGGATCCAGCATGATTGCTGTGGAGCAGTAGAGATCTCTGATCCCTGTGTGTTTTGGGTTTCCCTTGGTAATTAGTGGGGGTGTTAAGCATGCTGTAGCTGATGTCACTCAGATCTGCTGGACGGCGACGGGTCAGACTGGCAAGTGGGTTTTGAGGGTCTTCGGGTCAGAAAAACAGAAAGCTCTTGTAGTAGAATAAAAGATGTTATAAATAACAGCCTGTAAATGGTCGATGACTCTTGGACACAGAGATGGCATTGTCCCATGCTGGGAGACCGGAAATGGCCATCCCCTCTCCCAGCAAACAGAGAAGCAGTGCTTGGCCCCAAGCAGGGAAGGAGCAGTCTGGTGACCCTGGGGAGTAGAAAGCAGCTTTGGTTTTAGTCCTGTCCAGCCTAACACCCGCTGCCTTGCACCAAGGCAAGTGCAGGCAGGAAGGTCTGTAGCAGCCACACACCATTAAATGCAAAGACCCTGAGAGGCACAAAAGAATTGTGCCTTCTTTTAATAGAAAAAAGGTAGAATTAGGTTGTATCCTTCACCTTGATGTACAGCCCCATGGTCTTGTGTCAGGAGCATGGAAGCTGCTCGGACATTCCTGCTGCCAGAGCTGGATGCTGTTCAACTGTGGCATTTCAAGGACCTTATGCTGGGATCACAGTCATGTCAGAGGGCTATGTGGTTTTTTCTAACTAAAGTAAATGTGACAAGCCCTTGATCTGATTTTTATAAAGCACAGTGGGTTGGTTTTGTTCCTTTTCTGAGCACTCAGGCTGCCACATCTGCATTGTATGTTTCCTTCAGGTTTGTTTTTACCACTTGGCTGACATGATAGAAACTCAAGTGTCAAAAGACAGATGCTGTGTTAATTTAACAATGACTAAGGTGTCATCTTTGAAAAAAAATCCTCTTATTGAAAACAAGAACCCTCCCTTTGATGTTAATTTTGATATGCTGTGCTTTATTAGAGGAGAAAAAAGTCTTGTTACAGGAACCGCAGGCAGTTTCACAGGGAAGTTGCCCTGACTTTGACTCTACTTGAATGATATAGAAACCCATCTTATTTTTCAGACTGGGACTTCCTGGGCTTTAAGGCCAACCTTTTCAGTCCCAGTTCATGTGCTGGAGCTGGCAGACATCTGATCATATCTAGTGTTTGATGAAGAGGGACTTAGCAAGCAAGCCTTTGTGTTTTGCAGCATCTTAGTACCTGATTGAGGCTTAGGTTGTCTCATCTTCCGTGTTGTGAAATGTCAGCAGGAGGAGCGAAGTTGTGTACCCATCCAAGGCATTGACCCCGAAGCAGCCACCTGTCAGTGGGCAAGAAAGCAGCTTTCTCAGACCCCTGGCATGAGCCATCGCCAGAGAGCAGCAGGTTTGGCTTTTTGTTCCCCCACCTGCAGCCTGTGTGCATCCCTGCATGCTGCTGATTGTAGTATAAGTCTTGTGACTATCACAGATTATAGGAAATAAGTCTGAACAAAAAGAGGGGGACCTTTTTACAGTGCCTTGCCTAGAATGGCCTGGCCAGGAGCTGAAATGATTTCTGGCATAACCTGTTTCAGGATAGGCAACAAATAGGATTATCTTAATTAAAGCAATGCCCTGGGGCTCCCTGTGCTCATCGTTGCCTTAGATCTGTCTCCATCTCTGTTCTAGACACATTTTGTAACAATCTGATTTAATTTCAGTAGCAAGATCAGCAAAAAGTGACACCCAGCACAATTCCTCGTATGGGTGGGGTTGGAATGGTGCAATGATGCCTTTTTCTGGCTAACTTCCACAGGGGAAAGGGTACAAAAATAAAGGAGTCCATTAAAGGACGACATTGTTTTGCAGAGGTACGTCAAACCTGCAAAGAAGTGCTAAACTGTGTTATTTGGGGTTCAGCACAGGGAGGCTCATGTAGTCTGTCTCTACTGCTGATTTGAGCCCAAGTTTAAACCCCAACCTGACTCTGCTTGGGAAGGTTAGGAAATGGCTGGTGCCATGTAAGAATCTACACAATTCAGGCAGCAGTTTTGCAGATCAAAAAGGCTGTGCTATGTGCACTCCAACAGCGGGATAATTTATTCATCACAGCCCTGAAATGGATTCTAGCCAGAAGCATCAGTCATAGGAGGAGGATATGACCTCTGCATCATTTGCAAGCTGCGTCTTGCTGCTGGCCATGTGGGATGGGACATTTAGAGAGGGATGTCTTTGGTCATAGATGTCTGGTTTTTAGGCAAAGTCTCCCTTTGTGCGGGGGTGAAGCCTTGTCTCTGCTAAGGTCACGGGAGTGTAGGGTGCTTAATCCAGTGCATGCCAGCAAAGCGGTTTAGGATGAATCGGGGATCTGTATGGACTGACACAGACCCCCAAGAGCAAACAGTCTGCTAATGCCAGGGAGAGCCAGCAGACGTTTGTCGTGCCAGGGCTGGCTGAAGTCAGATCTCCTGCCTGCAAGTGCCGTGGGAAGGCAAGGGGGTTGTGTCTGGAAGTTGCAGGGTGGCTTCGCCTGCCTTTTTTTTTTTTCAATTTTGGAAAGGCAGGTAGCATTTTCCTCTCCTCCAAAGGTAGCCTGGGCAGTAACTGTAAATGCCTGCCCATGGCCCACCAGCTTTAGGTGCCCCTGCTTTGCTGGCACCCCATCAGAACTAGCTGCATAGGCTCCAGCTGCAGGCACAACAGCCGAGTTGGGAGCAAGCATTAACCATACGGAAAGAAAGCCGTGTGTGGTGATGTCCAGTCTGCCAAGCATCCTGCATGGCCACATCATCAGTCAGCAGGCTTCGTGGTACTAAAATGAAATCCTCTTCTCGAAGGTGGTAGTGGGTCATGGTGGTGGTGGAGGCTTCAGCCACCACTCCAGGTGAAGATTTGCACAGCTCAGTTCCCCTGGGGCGTCACTGGTAGAGGATGTGAAGAAGTCCTTTCTCTCTGGAAGGATCACTCTTTGAGCCCTAAAGGAATTGAGGAAGGAGAGCTGCCCCCACTTTAGGGTGTTGGAGATATATGCTGGATATATGGAAAGGCTTGAAAGGGCTATTGCCATGCATACCCAAAATTTGGGCATTGCTCCTACAGTCTCTTCCTGGTGATGCATATGGCTGAGAAGTTAACAGTGACAGACTCAAAGTGTAAAGATGAACTGCAATGTGTATATTCTGCTTCAAAAACCAACCCACTTCTCCTAAATCCTTTGTAATTTCACTGTTTTAACTACTGCAAAAAGATGTTTTGTCTTCAAAGGCAGTGACTCCATCCCTCTTATTCAAGACCTGGAGCAATTGGTTGGGTACTTCTCAGAGGAGATTGCCAGTGCAAGAAGATGGAGCTCAAGTCTGTACTTCCATAGTCTTCCCCCTCCTATCTACCACAAAGAAAATACGTGGGGAGGGGAGAGATTGGCATGAGGTGATGATAGCCTCTGTGCAGTGAGCTTTGTGTGTTAAAGCCTGGAGAGGGAAGATGATCCTATTTCCAAACCTGGAGCAAGTTTTAGACACTGTGGTTTCAGTCCTTGGCTGACACAGCCTTTCTACAGGGTCTTAAACCATTGCTTTGACCACCGGTGTCTCCCTTTGTGAAGCAGAATGGTGTCTGTTCTTCCTGCCTGTGCCTTGGTCTGTGAGCCCGCATGGGACATGATCTAGGTGCTCTCTTCCCATCTGTGAGGGCTGAGCAGTCTATAAGAGACAGAAGAGAGTAGTCTTGAGGGTTGCTTTTGACTCTCATGTGGAACAGGAGTTATCATGTGCTGCCTTACCTCTGTCTTTTCATCCCAGCATAAATACTGCTTGTAATGGTAACTTCCCTGTTTTCCTTCAAGTTTCACGATGAAGAAAAGTTGCTCTTTTTTTTCTGGGTGACTCACAGCTCTGAGATTTTATCACTTTCGTGTCTGGAGGTGGTGGGAGGAGGAAAGCCCTTGGATAAATAACAGGAAGGCATTTCAGTTCAGTTCCATCTCAGCATGTTTTGTACCTGCCCTGTTCCTTTCGCAGTTGTGCAAAGAAAATCATTAGAGACATTTACTATATGCTACTAAGGGTTGCACTCATTAAACTACAACAATACCAGCTCTGGAAATTCAAAACAAAATTATTTCCTTCCCACGGACCTGAGTATCATCATATGCCTTGGCAGCTGCCAGTCAGTCTGTCCTAATCCATTGGACATAAGTAATCTTTTCTAAATTAGTGTTTTTGTCAGAATTGGTACATATTCCAGTTTCTTGATCCTGCCTTAGCTTTTGCTTCATAAAGGCATGAGTGCTTGCAGGAGCCAGGCTTTTGTGGGCACCATCTGCTTTGGGAATATGGTTCATCTAATCCTGTTGCTTTGTGTCTCCTAATGCATTGCACTTCTTTCATCCTGTGATTTAATGACTCTTGGGAAATTGGTCTTTTAGCTGTGGGGATGAATCTGTCCCACATGGTGTGAAGGTTTGCTGTCCTTAGAAGCGCCTCCTTATGTGAGCCTTTGGGTGTGCAGATGGTGAGTTAGTGATGTCCCACTTAAAATACAGGATGCAGTTGTAGTAATGTCTCACTTGAAATGCAGGATACTGTTGGACAGGATGATGGCCTTCCATGGGCATGTCTTGCTAGTGAGGTTGCTTTTAGGGGGCAGCTCTTACTTGGTGCGTACAGAGGGAAGGGCAGGATCTGGTAAAGGATTTCTGCAGGATAACTATGCACTGGACCTCCACAGCTGGTGCTAAGCAACACTTGGGACAGAGCAAGCATTTGGGAAATTCTGAGGATGGGGTTTTAAGTGTTGAATGTCCATTACACTTTCAGGATCAGGATACATTACAGACACTTTCTCTGTCAGCAGAAATACTGAAATATTTATTGTAATGGAGTGGAAAAGCATTTTCACAAACATCTGGTTCTCCTGGTCCTACAGAGCGATCTTGGCATTTACTGCAGAGTTATTTTATATACTTTTTTTGACCGGGATAGTCGTGTTAGTTCTTTGCTGTCCCCTAGCCTGTCTGCTTGAAGCACACCTGTCTTACCTCCTGGTCTTGTAACTCTTTGGGACAAGGGCCACCATTCCTGGGTTTTGCCCTGGGTAGGCACAATGCTGCCATGAAGACAGTAAGGAAATGAGGAGTGTTGGTCTGTGCTCATGGGAGCCATGAGCCAGCACAGTGCCATGGTTAAAGTCTTTATATCCTTGTGAGAGGCTGACCTTAAAAAGTCAGGTTGGAAATAAAAGAGCTGATGGGGCAAGGTGGGTCTGAAAGGAAAGGCAAGAGGAGCAGGTGTTCAGCTGGGTGTGGCAACGGCAATGTGGCAGGCTCACATCCAGAAAACTTTCTACTAGGATCTTGTGCTTCCCTGGGGATTGCAGTCCTTCTCTTACATCAGCCTGGATTGCGTGAAGCAGAACACCTATGGAAAAAGAAGAGGGATTTTGAAGGTGGTTGGATGCATTTGTACCAGGCAGTGACAGTAGCTCCAGTTGGTTGCCTGGTCGGGCACTGCCCCTCTCAGCTCCAGGCTCATTCCCATGACTGGAAATCTGGCACCTCTGTACCCTCCCAAGGAATTGCCTGGTTCTGAGGGAGTATGATGAGGCAATATGAATGCCCTTCATGGCTGGAGCTTGGGCGTGTGCCACAGGCCCTTCAGTGTATCCAAGGGTCCTCAGGAATCTGGAGGAGTGCTACAGTGGGTTTTGTAGTGCAGCTGCTAGGCATTTCACAGGTGGGATGAATGAATGGAAGGGAAATATTCGGAAATGGATATTTTTCTTTTTTATAAAGCTTTTTCTTTTAATGGAAGAAATCAGCTATGGAACAAGTTCTTCTTTTCTTTCTCTGTTTTCCACTGAAATTTAACGGGGGCTTTATGACAAGAAAAAGGGAAGAAGCATCTGTGAGATTAAGTGAATGAAGACCTCTCTCCTATGAAGACAGGTTGAGATAGCTGGGGTTGTTCAGCCTGAAGAAGAGAAAGCTCTGAGGAGACCTCAGTGTGGTCTTCCAATACTTAAAGAGGGCTTATAAAAACAAGGGAGAGTGACTTTTTACACCGGCAGATAGTGATAGGACAAGAGGCTACAGTTTTAAACTAAAAGAGGGCAGGTTTAGATTACATGTAAGGAAGAAGTTCTTTACTGTGGGGGTGGTGAGGCACTGGCACGGATTGCCCAGAGAAATGTGGATACCCCATCTCTGGAAATGTTCAAGGCCGGGTTGGATGGGATTATGAGCAGTCTGCTGTAGTGAAAGGTGTCCCTGCCCATGGCAAGGGTGTTGGAACTAGATAATCTGTTATATCCCTTTCAACCAAACTGTTCTATGATTCTGTGATTCTATGATTTTGACTGAGTAGTTGTCTTCGATGGATGCAGGTACGCAGTGCATCCGCAGACTGGAGATGCCCTGTGCCAGCACAGGCAGAGGGAGTGATTGCCTGGGGTGTCTGCTCACATGGCTGATGATCTGCAGCAGCAAAACATGGAGAAAATGTGTTTGCCACCAGCAGGACCCAGCTAACCTTGCACGTGTTTTCCTCTCTGCAGATGTGCCGGCGCGTGTACAAAGGGATCCCACTTCAGGTGCGAGGCCAGGTCTGGTCACTTCTGCTAGATGTTGAGAAGATGAAGAAGGAGAATGAAGGAAAATATGAGGTATGGGCTCTACCTGGCAAAGACGACAGGAGCAAGGTGCTAGGGAGGTTAGGTTGGTTGATGAAGCTGGTTTGGTGAGGACTGAAAATGCAAAGGATATCAACTCTTTATCCATGGGTTTATATTAAGCTGGGTTTTTTTAGCATGTTAGCTGGCTGCTTTCCATAATATGCTGCTTCCATTTATTCTGGTGGAAGCTGGGAGCAAAGTTGCTGTCAGTGGTACTGCTTCTTTAGGGAAAGATGCAGGGAAGAGTGAAGGGAAGCTTTCCATAGGCAGCCTGTGGAAGCCCTTGGTGGATAATTGACTTATTTTCCAAGCCTCTGTTATGATTTATCTTGCATCATGTACCAGGGCGAGGATCAAGGTGTTGTGGAGACAATTATTTTTCAGAGGCAGGAGGTTGAGTGCCGCTTCCAACAGGTGTTTCTAAAAATCCCTGCCTATTAAGCAGGATGATGCTAGCATTCATAGTTAGTCAAGCATGGATGTTACTGGCGAGGTGCTGTGGGGATGGAGGCACACACAGGGGCTGGAGGAAGGCGAGCTGGGCTCACCATGGTAGGCACAGATAAGGAAGCTCTCCCAGCACGCAGATTAAAATTGTGCTCCCTCCCTCAAAGCTGTGCTGCGCAGGCAGGGAAGCAATCCAAACAAATGAAAGTCGCTAGGAGTTTATCTGTGCTCCAGAGGGGTCTGCGATAAACAGGAGCTTCAGGGCTAATAGGCTTTGCTGGATGCAAACCCTCTACAAGCTCATCTTAATCTACCTCTTCTTTGGTGCCACCTGCTGCCAGTAATTAGCTCTCTCCTGATTTCCTCCAGGAGAGGCTCAGTGCAGGTCCTGGATGAGGGGTTTTGCTTTCAAGAAGAAACTAAGCCTCAGCCTCAGACTTGTGTCCTGGAGGTACTGGTTCCAAGGCCATCCCATTTCTCCCTGGGGCATAACCCACGGCACAAAAGCCTGGAGGCTACCATGGGACATGCCACACTTGCTTTTGATGTAGGTGTGATGCTCTGCCTCCCTGGGGTTTGGCAGCTGCAGCCAGAGGGCTTGAGGGAGCTTGAGAAGGCAGCAGGAGAAACGTATTGGCCGTGGGGCGGAGCAGAGGCATCCTGGCTTTTACCCACTGCTTTGTACAAGGCCTTTGGAATGGGACTTCTAGCTTTCCAGCCTCTGCTCTGCCACCAGCTTGCAGAGCTCATGGTGCTAATGAGCTCAACAGAGCATCTGTGGAGCCCCCAGGTTACTTACATAAGGGAAAAAAAGAGAATAACCCATCCTGTGTTTGTTTTTTAATATCTGCACAATTAGTAAAGCTCCTGGGTGCATGGAGGTGACAAAGTGCTGTGTGGCCTACCTGCTATTCATGTGCAATGGTTTTAAAAATACCCAAAGTAGGGTATTTACAGTCTTTGGGAGATTTCTGTGTTCTGGCAGGGAAAACAAGAGGGCCTTTAGCAGGAAAATTTGAACTGAAGTGACCCGGTGCACATGAATAGTCATATTCTCTCAGGTAGTCTGCCTACTTTATAGAGGGCAAGGAGCCATAGGATACAGAGACCACAGTATTTACAGCAGGGAAATTATGTTGTTCATCAGATCTACACTCCATCATCACTTTTATCCTCACTTGTCCTGTGCAGGCAATAATTCAAAATACTGTACTGTTGCTCCTCCATACAGCTGCTTTCAAGGTTGGAGTTAATATTCCCAAGATGCGGTGATTGTCCTTAGTGTTGGCTGTGGGACACATGTGGGTGCTGATGACCTTCTGATGTTCCCCAGAGCTGATGTGGCCACCTTGGGAGGTCAACAGCAGCCTGGAGGCACCTGGTATCAGGCTGACAAGCATTCATGGGATGGCAGCTGCTGGAGCAGATGATAAGTATTTGTGCAGATGTTCTATTTTCTGTCTCCTGTGTGAGCCAGGAGGGGTCCTGATCCTGGGCTCAAGGCTAGTTGGGCTTGCTGCTCGTCTCTGCTGCCTCCAACCTGCTGGTGAATCTCAGTGTGCCTGAAGACAGTCACAAAATGTATCTTCTTCATGCAATTAGCCCTGGAGACGTTAAAGGAGGAGGGCATGATCACTGGTGGTATCTAAAGGCTGTGAGATGAGATGCTTAGCTATAGCGTAATGGTCCTTGCCTGTAGTACAGAGCTGAATGGTGGGTTGCAAATGGGACTGCAGTGGGATTTGCCCATGGAGCATCTTCATCTTGGGGCTCTGAGGGCACAATTGGTTGAGGTGGCCTTAAACTTTCATGAGTTTACATTTTTTTGCAGTGGACTTTTTTTCTGTGTGGTGCTGCCTTAAATGATTAGCCAGCCTGGGGGGAACATGGGGATTCTTGGCTTTGTGTTTCACTTCTGTTCTGGACTGTGCCAGTTTCTTAAAATTTGTACCAGTCCAAGGGAATATTCCAGGACTGCTTTTCTAGTGGAAACTCCTTAAATCTCAGATGATTCTCTTCTGCAGGGAGAGTAGTAGTTTGAGATCACAGAGTCTGTCATAACAGTTTGGACTTTATTATGACTGAGCCTCTGAAAAGCTGAGAGTGCTGTGTACATCTGCGTATTGGTTGCTTAAGGATCAACAGAGTTCTCAATGCTTTATGACAGACAGCCAGGCAAAGAAATCAAAATAAATCAGAGTGGAATTGCATTGTAAATGTTTTAGATTCTGAAAACTCAGTTTCCATCACATTGGAAGATGGGCAAAGGCTGGGTTGGCAGCAGCTGCTGTCTTAGCATGTGAGTGTGGGGTCATCCTCTTCTCCCTGGGCCAGCAGCTCAGACAAGGGGTCAGGGGCTCTCCTTCAGGCTGCAGTTCATTGCTCCACTGCAAGACATCAGTGTCCCCTGCTCTGGATAGCTCTGTGCAGCTCTCAAGCTGCCATTCCTGCTTTAGGAATCCTGCCTTCTCACTGTGTGGAGAGAGCTACGGGCTGAGATGGTGTCTGATTCCTGCCTCTTGTCTGCCCCTCTCCCTTCCAGCAAATGAAAGAACAAGCAAAGAGCTTTTCATCGGAAATCAAGCAGATAGATTTGGATGTTAACCGCACCTTCCGAAACCACATCATGTTTCGGGATCGCTACGGAGTGAAGTGAGTATGGAAGGCTTCTGTGGCTATATGGGCAGTGGTGCCAGTGCATATGTGAAGGATGAGCTGGATGGGGATGCCAGCAGTCCCCTTGCATGGGGTGGCCAGCAGCACCCTGGCTCAGAGCAAAGCCATCTTTGCCCTCTCCTCAAGCTGTCACCACACAGTGCGACCCACAGGTGCTGGGCTGCTGATTCTCTCTTCAGAGAGGTCCACACTGGACCAGGCTCAGCCTCAGTTCTTGAGCCAAGCAACAGCCTGATGCAGTGCCTTGTCCCCCAAGAGTCACAGTTGCAGAGGGCTTGGTTTGGGATGGCTAGTATCATGAGGTGGGCCCATCAGGATCTGGAAGGGGTTGGGTCTTCACAACAAATGGGGTTGGAGAGGTTTGACAAAGTGACTTTGTCACTGGGATAAATCACACCTGGCTGCCCTACACCGTCTCCAAGGAATGTGCTTTCTGGTTCTGTGAGCCCTGCTCCTTAAGGCAAAAGCCTTGAGTACCAGTTGGTTGGGTGTTTTCAGAATCTTTGCTCTCTGTGTGTATGCAGTGGTGTGCTCATGAAGCTGGAGACCTGATGCTCAGGTGTTTTAATATCCCTCTTTCTCCCCAGGCAACAGGCACTCTTCCACGTCCTGTCAGCGTACTCGGTTTATAACACTGTAAGTAGTAAGTCCAATTAACATGAAGAGCTTTGTGCTTTATGTATATTTATATTTTTATATATGTATGTATATGTAAAGATTTAAAGAAAAGCTTTATATGTATATGTGTATTTGTGTAGACATACATATTTTCATGGGTGTATATATGTAATAAACACACGCATATTTAGCCAGTGGTAATTCCAATTTTAAGTTCTAATGCTGTCTTGTACAGAGAGCTGCAAAACTCTCAGGCAGCACAAGAATCTTTGCACAGTTGTTTCATTCCCTTGTTCATTTTGTCACCTGGTAAATGACAACTGGCGGATTCAGTTTGGGTGAGCGTCAGCAAAGAACAAGGGATTGCCCTTTGGCTTTTCAGCAACACTAGTCTTCTGGCAGTCTGTCATGTTTCTGACTTCTTGTCTTAAACCAAATGGCATCATTGTTAAAAACACTGATTTACTACAGCAAACCAGTGATTCATTTTTAGCTGAAGGGCACAGGCAGAATAAGCCTAAATTAGCAGCTGAACCTACTGCCTCCACCTCCAGGAGGGGACAGTTGTCCCAGAAGATGCTCAGGGGGTTAGTTAAGGAGCCTTCCTTCTGCTAGATGAGTGCTTACCAGATTTATTTACTGTTTAATTACTTCAGGGCTCATATGGCTGAAGGAATCCAAAACAGCATCTGAGCCACATGCTATTTGTCATCCCAAAGATAGATTGGACATAAGGAAGACATTTTTTACGAGGAGTGTGGTGAGGCATGGAAATAATTGCTCAGAGAAATTGTGGATGCCTTATCCTGGAAGTATTCAAAGTCTGTTTGGATGGGGCTTTCAGCAACCTGGTCTGGTCGAAGCTGTCCTTGCCCATGGCAGAAGGGTTCAACAAGATGATCTTCAAAGGTCCTTTTCCAACCCAAACTACTCCATGAGTCAGTGACATGGTACATGCTGTAGACCTATGGGAGCTGTGAATTTGGACATAAATGGTAAAGACTTTGAAATGGGACAGATCTTGGAAGAGGAGAGGGAAGCACAGGCAGCTTTAGCATTATGGTAGGTTCTGCCAGCATGGCAGCACATGTGCCCCTCTTGACTGTTGCAGGAAGTGAGCTACTGCCAAGGGATGAGCCAGATTGCAGCCATCCTCCTGATGTACTTGAACGAAGAGGATGCGTTCTGGGCGCTGGCACAGCTGCTCACCAACCAGCGCCACGCCATGCACGGTAAGGCTGGGCTGGGGGCGGGAGCGTCTGGCAAAGGAGGGGAAGATTGTTCAGGTTGGTCGGCAGAGCCTTGTTCCTCCTCACATACTTGTTTAATTAAAGTGGGTGAGGCTTAACTACTTGCGCAGCCTGACTAGGGAGCTGAACTTCACTCTTGGAGGCAGACAAGTTCTTATCAAAAAGACGAGTTTTATCCACCTGAGCTTTAGTGCTCAGTAATTAACACTTCCACAGAAGTGCTGTCCTCCCTCCAGGGTACCTTGCCCTTGGCAGTCAATTAACTCAAGGTTACGAGTTTATAAGAGATCTCACAGAAGTACATCCAAGAGTATCCACACTAAATGTGGATGTAATTCCACTAAATGTGCAGTGTATTATTTTACTTCAAACGCATTAAAGATCCTTTCATCTTACTTGTGGTTAGCAGTAGTCTATGCACAGAGGGTTATTTTATGGACAGAGACCTAAACCTTATGGCTTGATAACTTTGGACAGTCTTAAATGTGTGTCCCACTAGATTACAGGGCACTGCACAAGCTTGTGATGTTCAAACATCTTCAGCTTTTCTCTGAACCTTGGTAAGCACTGAGGTGTGTTCAGAGAGCTCTCGGCCAAGCCAGGTCACAGGCAGGCAGGCAGTGGGAGCTGTGTGGGCCTGCTCTGTGGGGCTGGGTGTGAAGGGCCAGCTGGGCTTGGTCTGAGGGTCCCGTTCCCCAGATGGGGTGAAGGGTGGCTTCTGGAAAGGAGCGTGAAAAGGAGGTAGCTGGGCACCCTGTGGTTCAGCCAACTTCAACAGGCGATGCAAGAGATGAATTTATAGAAAATCAGGCTGTCCCCACACTGCTCCAGAGCTTTCCTGATTTTTTTGATTTCTCTTGTCTTTTCTTGTTAAGGTTTTTTCATTCCTGGGTTCCCGAAGCTGCAGAGGTTTCAAGCCCACCACGAGCAAATTTTAAACAAACTGTTTCCCAAACTGAAGAAGCACATGGTATCTCTTTACTATCAGTCTTCCTATAATAATGCCACATTTTAATGATAAAGCAGTTCATATAGTGTTCTGCCAGACAGATGCACAGCTGAACATATTTCTAACCATATAGGACTGCTTTGGCTGCAGAGGCAGGCATTTATTAAGTGGTTTGCCCAAATCTTGCTGAGGCAAATGGTAATCATTTGCTTGCTGGTCATCATTAGTGGAGGGACTGCTAAAATTTAAAGGCTTCCCTAGGAGAGCCAGGCAGGAAGGCTTACAGAGCCTACAGCAGGAGGAACAGCAGTGAGGCTGGGCTGTGTTCTTACACCAACTGCAAAGCCCAAAGGCTGATGCTGGTCTGTCTGGAGCCTTATTTCAGTAATTATTAGTTCGAAGTGCTTTGCTGTTGTTTTAAGTCAGGAGGCACATAAGATTTGCTGGGTGTTTTGTTGCTTGGGCATGTCCAGCTGCCTTTCTCTCTAGCAGATGGTACAGGCCCATTTGGTGGCTGCAGGAGCATCTGCAGGACACACTGACTGCAGTCTAATGTCCAGGCCACTGTTTTGCAGCACCTGCTCCCCCCCCTTTTTTTTTGCCTTGCCCTCCCTTGCATTTGGTGTAGACAGTTGGTGTTCAGTGGCCAGACTCCTAAAGTCTTCTTATGCTACCAGGGGGCTTGGTGGCCCCCATCTCCAGGAAACAATAATGGTTTGTATTACCATCATCTGCAACGGCTCTTGCTTCGTGCTGCAAGTGATCCAGCCCTGGCTGTAAAAGCGAAACAGAGCCATGTTAGGTTTTCACTTCATTGTAGTCATGGGATGGGAATAACTCAGAAAGCTGCTCATTCCTCCTGCTCCCAAAGGCTCTTCAGGCTTGCAGGTGCACAGCACCAGCCAAAAGCAAAGGCTGGAGCTGGCTGTGGATCCCATGGGCTTCTTTCTCTTCCCATCCCCACTGCTTTGTTGGCTTTGCAGCAGAGGTCATGTCAGCTCTGCACACATGCAGAGCTCTGTGCGTCCCAGCACTGGGTACCAGATGGAGAAGTGTTAGACTGAGGTGATGATGGTGACGTTTTTAAGAGTTTTCCTTAGCCTCTTAGGCTGTCCTGCTTCTGCAGCAGCCATGCCATGTAAACGAGGTGGTGCTTCCAAAGCTGGCTTGACTGTGCTCTGAGAGGCTCACATCGGAATTGCTATGGAAACAAAAATGGCAGTCTGCAAGGAGTGAGTGGTTTGGGTTCCTGGAAGGTTTTTGTAAATCCCTGGAGTAGGTATTAGGCCAGAAGAAGTTCTCCCAGAAACCCCTCTCCAATGTTGTGGCTGAAGTCTGGCCGCATCGAGGATCAGGTTCAATGCATGTCTTGGGCTAAGGGCCAAAGCAGGGCTTCAGCACTGGAATTTGAAGCAGGGGCTTTGTTGGGAGATGGGAGATGAGCCACAGCCACATCCTGTCCCCAGACCCCAGAATACGTAAACCAACCAACCTCCCTCAAAGCCTTATGAGCTGCTTGAAGCTCCAGTAGCCAGCCTGGTGAAATGCCTGTCTCTCTTTGCTGTCTTCCCCCAGGACAAGGAGCAGATGACTACTGGGATTTACACAACCAAGTGGTTCCTGCAGTGTTTCATTGACCGGGTGAGGATGCTCTGGGGGTTTTTTGCTGCTCTGCTGTTTCCATGCATGGTTAATCTGCCTGGGTTTTTTTGTAAATATCATACTTTGAAGAAGGTGTTAATATTTTTATAAGGTGGGATATTATGCACACTCTCATAAGGCAAAAAAAGTTAATAAAGGAGAAGCCAAAAATAACTGCATGTCACTGATGACAAGCCAATTCCTGCTGCCTCATCACAAGCAGTTGCTGGGAGATGGCTCAGCATCAGCAGTATAAGCTTCAGAGTTGGGAGAGATCTTTCTCTTGCCCACTGGCACTGCTGCAAAGGCAATTAACCTCACTTTGGCTCTGGAAACAACACAGGAAGAAGAAGAGTGGGGGCACAAACCTCAACAAATAGCAGTGCAGCAGCTGCAAGCAGAGGAGCAGATTGAAACTGGAAAGATGTGAAAGTGTGAGAAAATGACCCTGATTTGAACAGAGCTAATTTGTTAGTCCTGAGCCAAGACTACTTTATTTTTAGGGTCAGCATTGTGCTTGCTGGACTTGAATGCAATGTCCAGACTTGCTACTATTTAGGACATCTGTGTGCTCCAGTCTCAATTTTCTGCTGCCCTGTCTTCTATAAAGCAGTGGATGGCCCCTTCCCCTTGAGAGGGAACTAACTCACTGCTTTTGCCACTAAAAGCTGTATAAAATGCAAAATCCCTTTAACTGCAGTAGCACGTGGTAAAAGAGCTGCAGTGGTCAGTTGTGCCAAACTCTGGAGAGTAAGCACAGCATCCTAAATTTGAACCTAAATGTCACAGTAGGATTCATATTACTTTCTGTGTTGGTGAGATGCCTTAGGTATTTGCTGGGAGGTATTGGCTGCTTCATCATTTTGGGTATCAGTTCAATCCTGTTTGTCAGATTGGGTCTGGGTGCAAATGAAAACCTCTTGCAGAGGTGTTTTTAGCAGGCAGAAATAAGCCTGTATATAAGAAAGACCTCTTCTTTGGACACCAAATGAGTGACTTTTTAATGTTTAGTGATGCATTCAGTTATTGGGCTTTCAAACCTATCCAATAAATAGCCCTTCTGAGGAATCTGGATGGATACAGGTGGTGTTTTTTGTGCTCACAAGGCAGAAAGATGATGGTGCTCCCTCCAGGATAGGGGGATCCAGATGCTAGCATGCTTGTGAGGAAAGTTTCTCCTTTTTCTGCATTCATGGATGAGTTTTAAATATTTCACTGGCCACCCACGTTCATTAGCTTTACAGCAAAACCATAGATGATAAAAGACATTTTTGTGTTTTAGATGAATTCCTGATTTCAAAGCCTAACCCTGTTGCGTGTTTTGGTGCAAGGTGATGCAGTGATGGCAGCAGCCTCTGTTTCATCATCTCATTTGTGTATTTGTTTGTGTGTTTGAAACAGACCCCGTTCACCCTGACCTTGCGGCTGTGGGATATCTACATCCTGGAAGGGGAGCGGGTGCTGACGGCCATGGCTTACACCATCCTCAAACTGCACAAAAGTAAGGTCCCACCTGACTGCATCCCCCATGGCTGTGGTGGCACCGTGCTGGGCCACCCTTGTGCTGCTGACCTGGAAAGCCTTGCTGGCCACTTGCAGCCTGCTTGGTGCCCTGCGCTGGCCGCAAAAGGCGCAGTCCCGGGGAGGAAATGAGATGCCCCAAAGGTTGACTTGCTGTGCTCAGCACACAGAAACCACACCTGAAATGCTCCCAGCTGCCTCTTCCTGTGTGCTGTGCCCCACAAATTGCTTTTAGGGGCAATACAGACAGCAACCCATCTGTCTGCAGAGCTTTATGTGGTGGTTCAACTGAAAAGTCTGTAGAGGGACAAGTAAATCCATTAATACACTTCTAAAATGATCAACACCTCGTTTTCTTGCATAACATTAAGGCAGTGATGTTTCTACCTTGAGATCTCTATAACTTTGAACCGCTTCACTCCCATAAGTTGATAGCCTTGGTCTGTCGCTCCTTTGGCCTTCATCTGGGGCAGGAGTGCATGATGAGTACCTCTGGGCCAGCAGAATTCATGGGACTGCATGTTTTGGCTTCTGCAAACAGCCACCCTGTTCTTCCTTCAGTTAAATGAAGAACAGGCTATCCAGAAATAAATCTTGAAGTATCCTGTTTGTCTGCAAGAAGTGGGAAACTGGCAGGCAGGCAGATGTTTCAGTCTGGCTGTGAAATCTTGCCTCCCTGAGGAACGTGTAGTGCAGGTTGGCATCACTCCCTACAACCCGTTCCTGCCTGTATCCCACCCCTGTCTGCAGCCCTTGTAAGGGCCAGCGCTTCTTCCTGCATCCCTGCCTGCTGGCTGATGCAGGTTGGCGTCCCTGACTGGTGGTGGCAGCTGCCGTCAGTGGCTGTTCAGCCTGATGTTCAGGGCCTGTCTCATGGAGCTTTTCCTCCTCCTAGAGGCATTGGTGAGAACTTCCAGAAATGGCCCAAAACCTGCGTTCTCATCAGCACAGCTCTCAGCCCTGCCATTGTCCTGCCATTGAGGAGCTACTGCTCAGGTGGCATGGATATATACATGTATTGATGACCCTGAGCAATAGTGGGAAGGTGGGAGAGAGGCAGAAGCATTCAGGCTGTCTCACTGTGGAGTGGGAACAGCAGCAGAATCTCAGATAAAACCAAAGCATCGTGTAACCCACGCTTGTGCTACCCTGAAATTTGTCTGTGCCACTGCCATTACTCCTTTCTCCCATCCCCCAGAGCGCTTGCTGAAGATGACACTGGAAGATTTACGTGAATTTCTGCAGGAGAAAATTGCTGCTTCCCTGCAGTACGAGGATGATGCTGTCATTGAGCAGCTGCAGGTGTCAATGACTGAACTGCGCAAGATGAAATTTGACCTGCCTCCACCAGGTGGGTAGAGGGGAAGGTGGTCAGCCCAGCAGGGACCAGAGCATCCCGCTGGTGTGGCTGGGAGCTGGGGCAGCCCAGAGGGGCTGGCACCTGTTGGGTGGAAGCATCTGTCTTCCTCACATTCAGGGCGTGCAAAAACAAACTGATGCACAGTTTGGGTTTTATTTTGTTTTCTCTGCTTCCAACGCAGCAAAGCCTGAGGAGTTTCCAAGGAAACCCCTGGGCCTGGAGCTCTCCCTCAACCCAGTAGCCATAAAGGAAAACGCAGCAGCCAATGGCCAGAATGGCCGGGTGGGTGAGCACACCCCAGACAGGGAGCCCCATCCCCACAGAGTTCCTGACGCACCAGGAGGAATGACGGTGGTGGAAGCGAGGATTCCCACCTTCCAGGGCAGCGAAGCAGCTGAAGCAACGAACATGCCTGTCTCGGGTGGGTGGCCACCGGATGAAGAGGGTCAGGTGGAGCCCATCATGGACGGGCAGCCATCATCTCTTCTGAAGGCAAGCGAGACACAGGCCCAGCAACACCTCCTGCCCACGGCCCTGCCTCCAGAGCAGCCTCCTCTTGCTCCTGGCTGTGCTATGGTGGACCATGGAGTCTCCCTCCATGCCCCAGCTGAGCACAGCTCCTTAGACTCCTCTCTCCAAAACAGGCCGGCTCCTCCTGACTCCAGCACCGCTGAGCTTTCCACTACGGACCATGCAGTGTGGCAGCCAAATCCGGCTGCTCTGCCGGCTGGAGAACAGGCATCTTCCCTGAGCAGAGATGCAGTGCTCGACGCAGCTCCCCATCCTCTGCCAGCCGGCTGCCGGCGGCTCTCCTGCGCGTCACAGAGCGATGGCTCCCCTGAGAGTGAGCACGGGGAGGAGGCGGCGGATGACAGGCACTGCAGGGCGGTGCTGCCAGACAAAATGGGCCTGAAGCGCTCAGCATCCAAAGCTGCATCTACAGGAGAGCTCCTCAGCCTGCAGCACAACGGGCTGGGCAGTGCCGCCGGCACTGCGCTCTGGCCCGAGGCTGCGGGCGTGCTGCCCACGCACAGGCAGGCGGGGGGCAGCGTGCCCGTCCTGTCCAGCAGAGAGCCGGAGGCAGCAGGCCTGGCCGAGGGCTGCCCTGCCCAGCGGGCACCATCCCCTGTGGTGGAAGGGAACAGCCCCTACGTCGTTATCAAAACCACCACTCCCCTCCACCTGGCCCATGCGACAGAGCAGGACTTCTTGAACAGAAAGCAGGTGGCATTGCCTCTGTCGGAGACTGGACATCTCCTGCCTGCCACCTCCATGCCACCACCTCTTATGCTAGACCCGGAGGATGTAGAGGTCCAGAAAAGCCTCCAGAAACCATTAAATGCACTGAAAGCCCCACGACCCCCGCTGAGCCCCAAACCAAAATTACCGCCGCAGGTTGCCAAATCCCGCTCAGAGAACAGTTTCCTTTCAGGCTCTCCCTCCCTGGCAAAGCTGCCCAAATCGGTGACGTTCTAGTGGGGATGGGAAAGGTGAGGGAGAAGAAGCAGGTTCTGGAGAAGCACCTTTGCCCCATCTACAGCATCCACTTCTGTCAGCAGGGCTATGGGGGTGACAGCACAGCACCATCGCACGTCAAGCTGTGCTTTGGTACGAGCGCCCAGCGAGGAGATGAAGCAGTGGCCACCAGTGCTAGGAGACACCAGCAGATTGGATTTGCATGTTTCCTATGGACAAATTGGAAAATGCTTTCATTTTTTGTTCCTCAAAGCTCTCCAAGCCTCATTGCTTGGGGGAAGAGGCAGGGCTGGTGAGTGTGTTGCGTGTTTTCTCCTGCTCCGGCCTGCTGTGGGGACCCACAACCAAGGAAGCAGGCACGAGGTGTTGGAGTCCGAAACGCTTTCTTTAAAATGCCCCATTGGCACAGCCACAGCATTGCTTTCAAGGGCCTTTGTAGCAATAGATCTTTATTTCATTTCCCAGACCTGCAGTTGTAGGCAGCAGAATTTCCAGGCAGTGCCATGGCATCCTGGCAGGGCACAGGCAGCCCGCTGCCCCCTCTATGCAATTCCACAAAGCAGTGTCCGGCTGTATCTGGCTCCTGCTGCTGTGGTGGATGGTGTTCAGGAGGACAGATTTAACAGCTGCTGAGTCCCTGGGACATCTCCTTGGTGTCAGCCCAGTGGGGGGCTGCCAGCAGAGTGGTTCTTTCCCAGGTTCTCAAGGTGACAAGGACAGTGATGAAGGTGGATCTTGGTCTCTTGGGCTGAGTGCCCTTTCTGCTGGCCTTTCCTTTGCAGGGCCAGCGTGGCGAGCAGGCTCGCTGCCTTTCCGTTCCCCAAACAGGAAAAGGGGCTGCTGGCTTGGGAAACCTGCCTGCACTACCAAGCTGCTGGAGGTGTGGTGGCGTGTAATTGCAGTACCCCAGATAAGTCCACTTTTGCTTTGAGTAAGTTAAGTGTCAAGGTGGAAAGGGCATAGGAATTGGGGAAGGGGGGGAGCACATTGCCCAGAACCTGATCTTAGCCCTTCTGGTTGAGCCCACACAGAATTAACAACAGGAAGGAAACTTGGACATGATGGGTGCCTACATGCCCGCTTGCCCTTCATGCACCAAGTCCTAGAGGCCTGTCCATCTCCTCCCCTTCCCAGGGTGCTGCTGCTGCTGCACAGCCCAAGCGATTGGCTGGAGGTGTGCAGGGAAATTGGGAGACACCCCATGGAAAGAGCTGGTCCAGAATTCTGGTTCAGCATCTACTTCACCCCTAGAGGTGAAGGGACTTCATCAGGAAGGCAGATCAGTGAAAAAGCAGGAAGTAGTCCAGATATGCTGGATTTGACTTTGCCGTCCAGAAGGGGTGGCTGCAAGTGCCACCTTAGGTGGGACTGCAAGTGGGATTCCCATCCCTTCAGCGGTGATCCTGGGCAAAAGCTCCTTTAAGTTCTAAGGAGACTTTGAAAACTGTTTTTTTTATCTCACAGGCTGCTTCAATTGCATAACCTGATCTAAAGCATACCTGATTCCCAGCAAAAAACTTCCACTAACTTTGTGGGTTCCAGGAGCTGGACTTGATGGTGCTGGTAAATCCCTTCCAGCTCAGCATATTCTATGGTTCTATGATTTATCAGGGTTTATTTTGCCTTGTGTACGTGTGGTGGTTTACGTTTGCAGCAGGGAGTGTCGAAGGGAGTACCGGATCTTTGGATGTAGCCAGCCAGACCACAGCACCCTCAGCTTTCATTGCAAGCCCAGCTCTGTCCCAGGTCCCATCTTCCACTGAGCCTCCAACCTTGCCCATCCTCTCCCTCTGCAGAGCAGGGATAACCCTATTAGCTACCTCGCAGGGGTGTTGTGAGGAGTCAAATGTTGCTGTTTGAGGAAAAGTGCTCTTTGAATGTTCAGTATTTGTGTTTTGAGACACCACAGGTCCTTTCTAGGACAACGGTGCTTGAATTGTTTTTAATTTAGAGTATGTTTTTCTGTAACTGTGCATAGTTAAACGTATTTGTGTGTTAAAATACCTGAGCAGTATTTCAGGACAGATATCCATTGCCTTTTGCTAGCAGCCCACTGGCCACAGGAGCTCGCTGGGAAGCGACAAGAAGCACCTGAGGGCTGTTGGTCACATCTTGGCTTGGCTTCTGTAGCTTGGGGCTCTGTCCTCTCCTTGAAGCCCACATAGGACTCCTTCTAATGCATCTGAGTGTCACGCATGCAAGGGCTGAGACCTCTTTCCCCTTGTTTTGACCCATTTTCCCCCATTTCAGGCACACAGCCTTTGCACATCATGTTGCTTGTGCATCCGGACTCCTTACCCAGGTGTGTGTCTGGGATGTTTTGCAGTATTAACATTTTAAAAAGTGGTTTGCTCTAATTTTGGAGAGCTGTCAGATGCACAGTACTGATTGCATGGCATTTGGTGCATGATGTTCAACATTAATTTTGATGGGGGTTGTCCTTCCCTCCAAGCCCTAATGGGAATGAGCAGCAAGGTCCTCAGTCATCTTCAGGCCTGGGGGAAGCCACCAGGTGGTTTCAGCAACTTTTGGACACAGGCTCCCCTTTCCCACCAGTGTGCTTCTTGCAAGGAAGGTCTCCAAGCTCTTCACTCTGCCACCTTAGAAACTCTTCTCCAGCCTGCAGGTCCTGGCATGCTGGCAGGTTTGGGAAGAGGCCCTTTTCCCCAGCTGGCCGGGAACCAGCAACATGCGTTGCTGTCCTTGGTGTGATGCTCTCACTTGAACACATCAATGCATGATCCCCAAGGAGATGCCTGCTCTGGTCTCCTCCTCTGCCTCTTGCTGCAGACAAAACTGCAGCCATGGTGGGTCTGCGGCAGCAAGGTCTGGCCCAGCCTCAGCTCTTTCACGGGGAACAGGAAGGGAAGGAGAAGGATGAGGGTGGCAGCTCAGCAGGACAAATTACCT
The DNA here is from genome assembly GCA_013397845.1 of Melanocharis versteri. Taxonomy (NCBI): domain Eukaryota; kingdom Metazoa; phylum Chordata; class Aves; order Passeriformes; family Melanocharitidae; genus Melanocharis; species Melanocharis versteri. Next base: position 477,918 of record VZTG01006657.1, read on the forward strand.
GACCCAAGCCACTTGCAGCTGTGCAGTCTCAATCCCAACAGTCTCAACCCCTTAGCAAAAACCACTTTTACTGGGAGCAAACATGGGAAAGCAGCTACCCCCATCCTTGCCCTCGCAGCCCTGAGACAACGCTGGCCTTGCTGCCTTCCATGTAGAGGTAAAGACCAATGCTGTGGGTTTGGGTTATTTTAGGCTTAGTTTGTTTTTCTTTGTGTTGTTTGTTTGTGATAGAGCACTTTGAGTGGCTGCAGCACTGGCAGGCAGCAGGAGCCACAGGACCCAGCTCCAGCAGGGGCCGGAGGTTGAGGTCAGGGTTTCTCAGCCATGCACTTTGAGAGCCTGGCTACCATCTGCTTTTCTTTTTATTTGCTATTCTTGTTTACAGCATGGAACGCTTCTTCCATGATTCTTTCTAATGTATTATAATTATTACTTTTAAGAAAAAAAACATTTTTATGTCTGCTTTTTTGTTTGTTCAGTTTGGTTTTTTTAAAAGAAGGGTTTTTTTGGGGAAAACAAGTCAATCATTCCTTTTTATGCTGATCCAAACTGTCCAGAGTGTTTGATGCTGTGTTTTACATGGTTGTAATAATAATGGTTAAAGAAGTTTAGCATAAATTCAGACTCGACGAGGTTTCTTACAGGAACAGAAGCTGCAGCAAGACTGCTTGCCTTCTCCTGATAACTTTTAGCTTGTCTCACTGGGTATGCTTCATCTGCAACAGGTCCATCCTGCTCCATCTCTGCTTTCCTCCCTGATTTTCTACTGTAGTTAAATCCAGGCATCTCCAGCAGCAGTGGAAAGAAAAATGCTCCTTTCTATTTACCACTGTCCTCTCCCAGCTGAGCAAAGGGCAGCATCCCATCTGACCCATGGCTGCTGATCAGCAGCACTGCTGACGCTTGTTTTTTGGCTAAGATTTTGTGTTTGGAGTTTGTTTTCCTGCCTGTAGGCAGTGTAGGGAGGGTTGGACGGAACGGGGGGCGGGTGGACACAGCTCCTTGCACAGCAGGTGGGTGGGTGGGTGCGACTCACTCGTGAGTCAGGGCTGAGTCACATTTACAGCAGTCAGTGCGAGCCTAAGGTGGTGCTGCTGACAGCTGAAGATGCATTTTAAAAAGCTGTGAGTGAGCAGTACCTCTGACACACCCCAGATTTCATGGCCAGGGCTTCCTGGGCTTAGATGACCATGGTGCTGTTGCCTTTGAGGTGTTAAATATGAGCAGTGTTCTGGCTCCCCTGAGAGAAAAGCTGCCACTTGGTGTTAAACAGCATGTTTATGGTAAACACAGGGCGTCTGTCTCTGACAGAGTAGCACGGAGGGCACAAAGACTGACAGCAGATGGAGGGGCCAGAATTAGCTAAATGGCACCCTAGGATTTAAGAGCAGTGTCTAAAATTGGCATCCCCATGTGTCTGTCACCCACTGAGTGCTGTAGGCTGGTTTTCCTGCTTCTGTCACTGCCCTGCCTCACCTAAGAGGTCAAACAGGAACAAAAATTGCTCTCCAGTGCCCTTAAAGTAGTTCATTTGTATCAACTGGTTAAAATCTGGTCTGCAACACTACAGAAAAACAAAAAAAAAACCCCAGCACCACTGAACACCCCACTGTTTACTGGTACAGGAGCACCCTGAGGATGTAGCACTATGAGCAAGGGTGAGATCCCTAGGCTGGAGTGAAGCAAACCTCATCCCTCCCCTGTTCCAGGTGCTCACAAGCAGCGTCAGTGCACAAGCTGCTTTGTGTCACCTCCTGGCCACCAGCTCCCGTGAACCTGTTGGCTCTCAGGCAGTGCCAGGTGGGACCAGGTTTGAACATCTGCTATGGTTACTTACGTGACAGGCAGTGCAGAATTTAGATATGGCATTTATCCAACTGCTAAAACAGCATCCTTGCCAAGGAGAGAGCAGAAGTGTCCAGAAGGGCATCGCCAAGGGAAGGTGAGTTGTGCTAGGTTTGAAGGTTGTGTTCCTCCATTAAACAGCCTTAGTTCACTTGGTTGTTGAAAAAAATGAAGATACTGCTGATTGGTATCCTTGATCCCCAGACTCCCTGCATGTGCCTGGTTGTGGCCTCATGGCTGTGGTACTCTCACCCGGTCCCTGCAGGGACCAGGGACAGGCACGGTTCCACCACCTCCTCCGACAGCATCCCTCCAGCTAATGCAGGAGCCACAGAGGTACCCAGCCTTGAACTGGTGCTTGATGGGGCTCCCAGGGTGCCAAGCACCCACTGCAGAGAGTCCTTCCCAAAGGGAGACCCCTCCTGGGACTTGCCCACAGGTAAGCCTAAGCCCTTCCCTCTCTTACCAGAGCAGCATAAGACCTCGGAGCGAACATAAGCCATGCCTGGTGTCCAGCCTGGACTAAATGCCTGGCCTCCAGCTGCTGCCAGGAGCACCAGGTCATGGCATGCTCCCTGCAGCAGGGAGGTGTCAGCACGGGAGTTGCTCATTTCCCTGAGGGGATGGGATGATAGACAGCTGCTGTGTCATTCCAGCAGTACCCCTTGCCCCCTCCTGGACCCCCCAGGGCCTGAGTGTTGCTCGCAGGGGACGAAGAGCAGGACAATCCCAAAGCCCAAGGTTACAGATACCCACCTGCTGGACAGCACTAGGACCAGCGGCAAATGAATGCTATAGGTGGTGTTGAGGCTGCTGCTTAAATTCCAGTGGTCTTATCAGCCAGGGACTGGTCCTCCCACTGCCTTTCTCTGCACTTGGTATTTGCCAGTATTCTCTGTCCCGCTTTTCCTGGTGGAGCCACTGCTGTCGGCACACCTGCCCTCCAGCTCCCAGGGCTGGTCCCCAAGGCAGAACTGCAAACTCCCCAAGCTGTGCTCGGCTCTGGTGCCCTGGCAGCCCCCTGTGGCCCCTCCTGGCTCAGGAACAGCCAAACCAGCAGTGCCAGGAGCTGGGACAGGTGGGAGACCATGTCTGTCCTCACTGCTCGCTGGCTCTCCGCCAAGCCCCGGCTGCACTCCTCACCATCCCTGCCCACCTCCCACAACATGGAAAGCTCATCAACCCCTGCGTGCCTCTGCAAGGCTTTAGCCAGTCGGCACTGAATAATTGATGCTAAGTGGAGCCTGGAGCAGAGCCAAGCTGAGGGAGGGAACAAGGCTTTGTGCTGGTTTAGGCTCTGCTCCCAGCATGTAGCAGGGGGAGAGAGATGGGTGTGCTGTGTCTGGCAGCTTTGTGCCCCAGCCAGTTTGGCAGAGGCAGAGTTTGGCTGGGAGTGCTCCTCCTCTTGGGCTTGCTGTGCTGCTCACCTGCTGCTCACGTGCTGCTGTGTCCTGCTGCCATGGCGGTGCTGCTGTGCTGTCGTCACCTGCTGCTGTGGCACCTGTGGGAGCTGTGTGCTGCTGTCACGCTGCTCTTGTGCTCCTCGTGTGCTGCAGAGGGGTTAGGGCAGTGGTGGCTGGGATTTGGGGAGCAGAGCAAGGGCTGGGCCTTGGTACCTTGGCTCTCCTAAGCTACAGACCCTGTACTCAACCCACAGCAAGAGCAAGGAGTTGCACATGGGGCCAGGTCCCGCTCCCCCCAGTGGCTGGGGGCCAGGATGGTGGCTGTCACACCGTCCTCTGAGCAATGTCACCCCCTTCCTACAGCACATCGCCAAGTGTAAAGCAGCATATGGAGAAAATAACAGCCCAGCAGTTGAAAGAGGCAGGTCTGACCACTTCTCAAACCATCTCCCAAATCCTACAGCTTCAGCAGCTGAGGAGGCTCACAGGGCATACGCCAGCATCCTCTTCACCTAGAAGGATGTGAGCACCAGGACAGTGCAGGACACAACCAAACCAGAGCTGAAACGTCTCACCAGGAGATGGAGCAGGTGGACCCATCCCATGAGCATCCTCACTCACTGGCAGCAGTTACAAAATACCCCAGGATGGGGATGGAGAAGGCTTTGAAGGCACAAAGACATGAGCCCAAAGGATTGGAGTCACTAAAGCCTGGCTGTTCTTCCACACAGTAAACCAAGCTCCTCCTAAGACACAGAGAAAGGTAAACTAACAATTTTTGTCCAAAACTGGTATGAGCTCCCTTAGAGGTACCTGTGGCTACATGGGATGCAGTATCACAAGCCCCTCTTCCAACCATCCCATTAAGAGCCTGGGCCACTTTGGTGCGGTGGAGGCCATTCAGCCTGGCCTCACATCAGAGCCCTGCTCCTGGAACATCTAAGCCTACAGACTTAGATAACCTCAGGCTTGGGGAAGTTGGTTCTCGGGTGGCTGCACTTACGTTCATGGTGAAGGCAAGAAGTGATACAGAAGTACTACTTAGGCTTAGTACAGCAGTGGCTGTAGTCCAGATGGGAAACCTGGTGTGCTCCTCTACCCAACCACACAGCAGGTAAGGAGGATGAGGCCAGCGTTTAGCCAAGACTGCGTTGTAAAACTCAGCCTTTCATTCAGCTGCCCCCACCACCACCCTCACATCTCAGGTCTCACTCCAGCACAGAGTCATTGCTGCCAGCTCCTGCACAACCCAGGTCCTTGCCGAAGTCCTCAGCAAGTGCCATGCACTCACCTGCTTTGGAGTCACCCTCTCTGCTGGCTTAGGAGAACGTTCCTGTGGAAGCCCTCACAGACCAAAAGGCATGAGATCTGTTCCAGCACCTGATCAGCATCTTTAAGGGTTTGTAAGCAATTCTGTCAGCTGACTCAGCTGTGATGTCTCTGGAGCCCCAACCCCTCTGTAACAGGGGGTGGGGCACTTGAATGATGTAAGAGAAGAACATGTGTATGTCTATCCTGAGACATCTGGACCTGACCAGACTACAAGAGACCTCGTCAGCTATTCTGTCGTTTAAGTACGGGTTCAAAGGTGGCACTCCTCCACCATGAGATATGCAGTCTCAACATAATCAGGAGGATGCTGACTGAAGCCTTCTGAGAGGTGGTTTTCACACTGGCTGGAGATCCACAGCACAGGCCAAGTTTAGTTCAGCTTTGCCATGACCAGCTGAAGAGATCACAACAGCCAGAGATGAGCTGATGTACTCAAATACAGCAAAAAGCTCACCTCTGTGGACTCTTCCAGCTTCAGCTATGCAACAGGAATAATCAAAATAACTGTACATTCTGCTCACCTGAGCTCGTGCCACAGAAGCAGAACTGAGATACACAACAAACTCCCTGTCATAAGGGAAACAACTGCAATGTCTGAAAACTCCATCTTCCGGTCCAGGTATTTCTAGAACAAATGTGCCTTGAATAACTGTGAGGAAAATCAACTCCAAACCCCTCACTTTCTTCTCCAAACCTACATTCACTCCAGTGAAACTGTAATCCTGGTATTACTTTCAGACTCAAGAAGTTCAGCTAGCAGAGAAAACATCGTCAGCCCATGTACCGACCTCCTGCCTGTCAGGGGCCAGCAAGATGCTGTCCTGTCCTCAAACTACCAGCACCAAGGCAGCAAGTGAAAAAGCCAAGTCTAGAGTAACAACTCCACCTGAGAGTAGTGATACAATCTGGTTTTTGCCAACAGCTAAACCAGATCACAGCTGATGTATCTTGATCTGTTGTGATTCTCCTCCTGGAACAAAGATGGTTTTTGGAGAAGAGCTGTGGTGTCAAGCTTTTAGCACCTCCTTTTGCTCCTAACCAACCTCCAACTTTTAGCATGGACTTGAACAATGACCTAAGTCTGGATTTCTTGTGACCTTCTAATTACAGCAAAAAGCTAACCAGCTCCTGTGATGGTTTTTTACTGACCAGGACTGTTTGACAAGCTTGAAAACCTTACCCTGAGTGCAGAAACCTCTCTGGAAGGGAGATGCTCCGACTTCAGCTTCTTGCTGCTCACCAAACTCCTGTAAGTAGTTTGTATTCTGGGCAGTGTTGTTCTAGCACACCCTCACCAAGCTGTGCCATTTTCGTGGAACTGCAGCTGTTGCCTGCCCTGTGAAGACACCTCGGCCCTGGTGCCCCTGCGAGCTCCTCAGCTTCCATGACTGCATCTCCTAGTCCTTGACTACAGCATGTGGCTCCCAGCCAGAAACGGGAGGAGACTCTCAGTGGATAGAGCCATCCAGTCCTTGAGAGAGCCCCAGAGTGTTACTTCTCCTCTGAAGTCCTCTAGATAGATCTATCCCATCCTTCACCAAGGGCCTGGGGAAGAATGGGATAAGTTCTACTGCAGATGAAGAGCACCAGGCTCCTAGTGCAGTAACACTACCAAACAAGGGCCCCCATGTCATCTTCTAGAAGGACAAAGTACCCCTGCCCTCTGGCCCGTGGCCAGTTGTGCACAAGCTGTCAACTTCAGGAACAAACCCCATACTTCCAGGCTTCCACTTGAAACAACTCAGTGTGAAGTTTTCTGGGAGTCTCTGGTCCAGTCCCACCATGTAACACAAGGTTCAGCATCTTCAGCAATCCTCCAGCACAGAGACAGACGCTGCTGCAAACAGCACACGCAGCTAAAGGCAGGGCACTCTCCCCTTGGGCAACTTCTCCCACTCCAGCTGGTATCAGCCCTTCTCCTGCAGGAACAGGGTGCCTGGCAGCTGCAGCCAGGGTGGGGGCTGTGCCCCACAGCAGTTCAGAGCAGGCATTTACAAAAAGCAAGCCATTAGCACAAGTCCTCTCTTGCCAAGGCCAAAAGCAAAGGCAGCACCCCCAAGGAGCATGAGAGTTGAACTCTGCTGCTTTAATTCTGCTGCTGCCTGGCATGAGGGAGGATGGGGAGTGGGATGGGAGGTTGCTCGCATGGATGCTGGGAAGCCCTGGGTGGGCTGTGGCTTTGTGCTGGGGGTGACCAGGGTTTCTGTACTGGTTTTGCCATGTGAGGCATGTGACTCACATGCCGCCCTCACCGCTCCCAACCCAGACCAGCCTTGGCTGCCAAACCCAGCACCTCTTCAGGCCTGGGCTAGCCCATGCAGAACAGCTCCCTGCCACACTCCGCTGGATCACCTTCCCCCTTTGATGCTCCTAATTCTGGATGCCAGCTAAATTAGCCTGTGCAATATCTTGGAAGAGGGAAAGACAGTGAGTACCAAGCCACTCGCTGCACTGCGTGCAATGCCTTGTCTTGGGGCTGCAAGTGAAAAGGCAAAAACCCCAAAGGAGCAGAGTGGAGCAAAGATGGGGCTCTCAACAGATTAGCCCTTATCTAAAACACTCTTAACCACTCTAAACCCAAGGACTGGAAGCCTGAATCCTTTAATCTTAGTTGCTGAGCAGCCAAACAGCTTCTTCATTGCAGGAGAGCCCTTCTCAATGTGCTCACTAGTACGGAAGCTGTGCACAGGGCAGACAAGGATTTGCTTACCTGTACATACTGGAGCAGCCCAAGGTGTACGTGCTACACAGGTGTTAGCATAGCTAGTGCTGGAGGGGACCAAAAGGTCCTAATTCTACCTCTAGAGCACAATGCTGGAGGTCTTGTGCCAGAAAGAGCTGACAGGAAAGGAATCAGGAAAGCAACAAACTGGTACCAGCTGAGGTGAACCCAGCTCTCGAATCTCCTCCCCAATGCTTCTTCCCTTCCAGGCACTGTATCTGAGGCCATAAATCCCACAAGGACTAGGCTGAAAGCAAAGCACTCAAGGGGTGCCAAGGATGAGCTTGGACTGGTTGCACTCTTCCACCCACCGAAAACTTGGGGCCAGCAGAGTTTCAGGTGGGCTGGGGAGGACATGACAAAGACTTGCTGGAGACAGAGACAAGCTGTCTTGCCCTGAGAGCTTGTCTCTCCCACCCCAGTCACCTCCATGATCTACAGCATGACCTTGGTCTGTGGAGAGCAAATCTCAGCACCCTTTCCTCCCCACCATCCCACCAGCAATCCTTCCCGAGCACTAGCAGCAGCAGCCTCTGGAAGGAGGACACAGCCATCAAGGTGATTTGTTGAGACGATCAAATAATAATTTACTGTGATTCAATCTGTGGCTTTGTACAGTTGCCGGGGTGGGAGGAGGCCAAAGGATGAGGGGATGTGGATTAAAAAAAAAAAAAAAAAAAAGTTGTTTGCCGCAGGCTTGGGTGAAGTGCGAGATAGTCCTTGGAGGGGCTCATGCTCCCCTTGTCCTCTTCTTCCTCCTCCTCTCCCCCCCCATACTCCTCCTCTGAATCGGTTTGCTTCTTCCTTTGCTTCACCTCTTTCCTTGCGCACTGCACAGTGGGAACCTCGCCAAGACACGGTCCAGTCAGCTGAAACAGAAGAGGACGCCCATGAGCACCAACTCCCTGTCAGAACCAGCAAGGCTGTTCCCAGTACTCACCCCTCACGTTTTGGGAGGACCCTTCTAGGGCCTACAGAACAAAAGCAAAAGGCTACATAGTTCTTAGAGGTGTGGGCCTGGCTCAGGAAAGCATCTGCACATCTGCTGAAGGGAACTAGTCTTGGAGTTCGTGGAGTGATGGGTGAGCCTCGGGCACCTCACCAGACCTTCTGCCTCTTTCTGAACCTCCTTATGGGAAGGGGCACAGTTTGGCAAGATCTTTCCACCTCCTCCAGGGATGATGGGAATCACAAAATGAGTCCAGGGCAAAGGCAGCTAAATTTTCTTGGCCACACACCCACTCTTCTCCTCCCCAAATCCCAGCATCTCTTTTCCTCACTTCTTCTTTTGTGCCTTGATGTTCCTCCCTCTCTGCTCTTGGTCACTGCAGCTAGATTAAGCTGGGATGTCTGGTTTCCTGTTTCTGCCTGACCAGAGAAAGACATAGGCAACTCATAGGGCATGTTCTCTTAACAGAGAGGAGTGTTTCCAAGTGACCTTTTCCCAGCCCTTCTTGCCCAAGCTGGGGTTGCCACCGGGCTGTGACAAGGATTGGGCTCCTGGCAGTCGGCGTAAGGGAGCAGCAGTGTCTGCCAAGCCCACGCCGTCAGCTGTGAGCCAGAGCAGGAAACAAGCCTTGAGCTCATATCCCCATCCGGAGGAAACACTCCTGAACATCTGGAGGACACAAACATCTGGAAAATCTCCCTTAGCAGTGATAAGTGTGCTGGGCACAGCATTCGGCTCAGCCCCCAGCCGACCTCACACGCCTCAGCTGGGAGCGGAGGGGTGGGGTTCTGGGGTGGGTTTTTGCTCATAGGAAGCAAACGTTGCCAGCACTGTTTTGTTGGGTTTTTTTCCCTTGGGAGTGGGGGGCAGGAGGAAGAGCTCTGCTGTGCTCATGGCCTCTAGCTCAAAAAGCGTCAGAGGAAACCCGGTGCCCATCTCCACCTTCACAAGACCCTCTTAACACCATCTCTGGATACAGCGCACTTCTCTTTAGGACTCTAGCAGTTGTTTAAAGGGGTGAAGCGCCAGTCCAGGTGCTTGGGAGACTCCCCAAAAGACATTAAGGGCAATGTTCATGCACGCTTTTGTCCCATATCCCAGTCCCAGGAGTCCTTAGATAATAGATCTCCTTGGTGCACTCATCTCCAATTACCCCTCTCTAAATTTCTGCCAGGAAGGAGTTGGTTACATAGATAGATATGCCCAGGCTTTTCACCTAAGGCCAGCCACCACATGCAGGGACAACAATAGGAACTCTCCCTGACTGCTATCCAGCAGTGTTTTAAATAAACTCATAATTAAAAAAAAAAAAAATCGAGGAAAGAAAAAGAAGAAAAACAGGCAAGTGAACATAAACAATCTGAAAAACACTGTTTCTGGCTCCAGCACACGCAATTTATAAAAGCAAACAGCCCCCTTATGGCTAATTCTCAACATTGCATCAGTTCCAAATATCCCAGGGGATAAATCTAATGGGGAAAACTCTTCTGAGGAACACAGGACTTTCACAGCGAGACAGGTCTGCTCTAAAGCTTTAGGATGAGGCAATTTATGTGAGTGCATTAGGAGACAATGCACCCATCCAGCTCTTCATCTGAACCCTTCTAGAGCCAGTCTGGTGAGCATGCAGTGATCTGTACACCTTCAACACCAGCTTAACTCCTCTTTCAGAGCAGCAGCATGGGAAGAAGCTTTCCTGAGGAAAGCACGACAAAACATGCTTTTTAAAAAAAATTCAGTCATATAGAATTTTGTTGCACAAAATGAGGGGGAAAATAAACAACCCTTTCCTGCCACACACTTCCTCAGGAAAGTGGGAATTTTGACTTACCTATGTTTTGACAGAAAAATGCTATTTCAGTCCGAAAGGTGTTTCATTAAAAAATACCTGCTGCTGAAATTGATCCTGCTGCATTTGTTTGCAGGCGAGTGCATCTGCAGTCACCTCCTGCCCTGCTTCCAACGTTCCCACACTGTACCCCGTGTCCTGCTTCCACCACTTACCATAGTCACGATACCACACATTTACAGTTCATGCAGCCGGGGCCGCTCTCATCCGGAGGATTCAGCTTGCGCAGCTTATGCTGCCGGATCTCCCGCACCAAGGTGTAGAAGGCATCCTCAACGCCCTGGGGAAAAAGCACGGCTTGAAGCAGCTGCCCACTCTGAGGAGGGACAGTGGAGAGAGGAGGGGGCTCTGCTTCCCAGCAAGGTGTCCCTGGCACTGTCCAGCAGTGCAGATTGCAGAGTTAAAGGTACAGAACCAAGCTGGGAAGACTAACAGAGCGTGGCCCTCAAACAGAGAGCAAGATTGAATGAGCAACCATGAGGATAAGGAGCTCTGAAGTCCCTGAGATTTATCAGCTCTCAGCTGTCTGAATCAGGTCTACCACCCAAGAGAAAAGCCACCACTAGACCACTGAAGGTGTCAGTTGTTCCATTTCCACCTCTGTGCTCTGGGAGCCCCACATGGTCCTCCCAGCACCGGTATATTCTGCCTGCAGGTCTGCCAAAATAGACCATGGATGAGGTTAGCCAAGTGACCTGAGCTTAGCTGACCTGCAGTGACTATGAGGTTACTCCAGAGCCTTGGAGAAAGCCCCGAGAAGGCATCTTCTCTTCACTGCTGCCACAGCATGATGATGCACTTCTCGTGATGGGAGGCTCCAGCCCGGACTGGGGAAGGAACATCCTGAGGGAGCATTTAGCCTTGAAGAAGCAACTAAGCCCAGCCCTAACACCCATCTGTCTGCAAGGTGGTGCCTGCCCGTTCCTGCCCTTCGAGGGCAGCAATGGAGGAAAGAAAAGAAAAAAGAGCATTTTGTTTAAAAGTCTCCTCCTACCTGTCTGGTTTTGGCAGACGTTTCTATGTAGGGAATCCCGTAGCTCCGGGCCAGGTCCTGCGCTTGCCGGGTCTCCACTGTACGGGCAGGGAGGTCACATTTATTCCCCACCAGCACCATGGGAACATCATCTGAGTCTTTCACCCTCTTGATCTGCTCCCTGCAAGAGGAGGAGGTGTGAAAAAGTGAAGGGGCAGCTCCAGAACACTCCCTACCAGTTTCTTTGTTAAGATTTGACAGCTACCCCTTGTTCCTGTTGAGTGCCTTGTGTTGAGCTTTCAGGAAAATGTAAATAACTACGGCACAAAAGTGAGCAAACAGCAAAAGATTTAGGGCACTTCTGGAAATGAAAACTAAACTTACTTCTGCTCTTTAAATGAAGCTATCTACAAAACAAGTTGAATTATGACAATCTATATTAAGACATGAGCTTAAGATAGTTTAAGTTAAATACAAATGAATTCTCAAGAAGTTACCTGTGCTATTTCCAACATTTTAAATCAAGTAATCCCCCCCAAATGTGGGGAAAAAAAAAATCACCTGCAACCAGAATTTGCTGAGCTGATAAAGCAGCTTTTGGCAGCTGTAACCTTTTCTGCAGATGCACAGGCAGTATTTGCTCCCTTTCAGTTTAGTTCAGGTCACTCAAAGTTGAGAAACCAACTGGGAACTAAAAAAGCTGTAATGCTCACTTCTTCATTCCAACATTGGATCTAAAACTAGGTGGGTGAGGATGAGATCTACCACTTCTAAAAATCTTGAAGGCCATTATGACCACAAACAATCCATTCAATTCCCATCTGATAGATAATAACTTCCTTTGCTTAATAAATCATTTAACTTCAGATGCAAAACAGCTTTTTTTTTTGCTCATGGATCCAGAACATTTAACATGGTTTTAATTTAACTAATAAAAGATTTAAAATGCCAATTTCTGCATTTTAATTGAATGCAAATCTCCCTCCAAAGGCAGCTGGACATGTATCACACACAAAAGAATCAATCATCTTTTTCTAATGTAGTAGAACATAGAAATGAAGTCTGACTCTATGCATGATATACCATAAAGCCATTTAAATGTTCTGTAACATCCTGATCAGCAAATGCAAGTACTAAATTTAGTGCACAGGCTACACTTAGCTGAAAAGAGATACCTCCAAATGGTTACTAACCAGGGAGAGCCAGCATTTCTCTGGGGAATATTCTTTTAAAAGTGCAAACACAAAGAGCACAGGCTAAAGGAGATGAAAGCCAGTGATTTACATCACCATCATGATGGCTTGAAATCGAGCCATCCTACCAGCAATTCACAGGCACCAGCCCCAGCACAAGGATGAATGCTGCTCAATCCCTCAGGTGCTTTAGGAAAATCCCATCCTTTGTCTTTTGGTTCAGCTAAAAGAAGCCAAATTAGTGCACCTGTGCAGCTATTACACTGAACAGCCTTTTGGATGAGACTGAAACATCTCAGCTGCTCCGAGCAGCACCTCTGACTATGGAGCAAGGAAGGGATGGGCCTGCCCTCGGAACAACAGGATTACTGGGACCCTGGTTTATGATGATACACAGTCCCTTGTGGGCAGTGGACAGAGTAGGGACAGGCAGAGCCATCTCCTGCATCCTCTGCAAGTGCCTCCCATCGCAGCCAAGCCTCAGAAAGAGGCACAAGCAGAGCAATCCCTCCCCAAGGTAGCATTGGGGTAAAGAGGGAAGATTCCTGCTGTGTTTACATCATCCCCTTGACTCTCCAGCGCTGCAGGGGTGACATCAACAGAGATGGGTGCTGGGACGGGGTCCCTGCTTTGTCACTGCTTCCCCATACATCATCTTGGACAAATCACCTCGCTGGAGCCCTCACTCCCCTTCTGCTCCATCTTTGCCCTGCCTGAAACCAAGCTCCAGTGGGGCAGGACTGTCTCTCCCACGTGCGTGCAGCTGGCGCACCACAGCCTGGTCATGACAGTGGACAGCAGGGCAAGCAGCTCTCCCTGTCCTTCCCAGCCTCCTCTCCCAGCTCTGGGGCCAGCAGAAGTCACTGAGATCGATTGCGCTAACAAAGCAATTCCACTAATTAGGGAGGGAAGGGAGGGGGTCATACAGGATCAGCTCTCTCTTTAGTCACCATAAACACTTAAACATTACATTACCAGGTCCCCAAAGGCCACAAGCAATCCCTTCGGAAGGGTTTTATTGGAGTCACTGACATTAGCCGTCTGCTCTGTCTCTTCCCTGGGGAATGGCCACTTGAGCTAATTGTCTTTGCTGGCAGTCTGTGCTTCCACCACGGGGCCTGATCTAAAAGGGTGGGCAGGAGAGTGCAGCAGCAAGGCCTCCCCCTTTGCACAGGGCAAGAGGGAAAGGGCCCTTCCCAGGATACTGACCTGTACTGGTGAATATCTTCAAAGGACTTGGTGTTGTTGATGGCAAAGACACACAGGAATCCTTCCCCCGTTCTCATGTACTGGTCTCTCATGGCACTGTACTCTTCCTGCCCTGCAGTGTCCAAGATGTCTAACAAGCAGGTCTCTCCATCAATGACTACTTGCTTTCTGTAGGAATCCTGCAGGCCAGGAGAGGGAAAGGAAGAAGGATGCATTAAGGGGGGGCTTGGATCTGGCTTAAACAAAGGGATGCAGCAAGTGCATCCCTGGGAAGATGCCAGGTCATGCTCTGCCTGTGCTCAGCTTCCATTAAAGAGACAACTCAATCTGTTTCAAAAATGGGAGGGAAAGGAAAAAATAATTTAAAAAAACAAAGGAAAAAGGGAGCAGCTAAGCAGGTTTCTCCTTGTCTGTCAGAACCACAGAGAAGACAGCTCCTGGCTTGCTCTCCCCATTCCCAGCCCTGCCTCTGGCAGACCAGGTGCAGCTTCATCTCTACCACACTGCATAGCCCTCAACAACTATTTCCTAAGCATTGTTTAATCTCAGCTCTAATTCCTTCTGCTGGAAGAGGAAGGACACTCAGAAAGGAGCTCTGGCCAGCCAGGGCTTCCAGTCACTCTCTCTGATCTACAGGGCTGGAAGGTGTTTAAGATAACCTGGAAATCCAGTGCTTCCAATGCATCTCAAATCAGGCACCGGAGGCAATATTGCCACCAGTAAGGTATCAAACTGGGTTTGATGATAAACTTCTTCTTTAAACATGAGAAAAAAATAAAACAAAATCACACTGTGAACAGGGTGTTTCCCACAACCAGTCTGTGCCCAGAGGGCTCAAGGAGATGTAAGAACTATCCAGGCAGGTCCTTTGAAGTTGGGGGTTTTCCCTGCAGCAAAGGCAATCACAACTTATCACAGATGTGAGAAGGTCTGGAAATCACCCAGAGCATCCCTCAAAAGGTTTCATTTTCACGGGAGGTTCCTCAAAGCACTGCTCCTCCCCACTATGCTTCTCCCCACTGTGCTTAGTCTCATCAACAGGGATGCTGTAGGGCAGCCCCTGCACGGAAGAGATCCTTCATCCCTTTCCAACAGCCATCCCCTGTGGACAGAGCAGTATCCTCAACTCTCAGTAAGAGAAAGAAGCCAAAATGAAAGGTATGAAAAAGGTACAAGTCAGCAGTGTGAGCACACAGTGCTTTGCAGCCACTCACAGAGGCTACGGCTGCAGTTTAAAATTAATTCAAATGTCAGCTGCTCTTCCAACGACCACAACAGTGTTATCAGATGAGCTTTGCAGGTCTGCAGACAAACAGCCGACACAGCAAAGGTCACCAACAGGACCGGCAGCAGCACAGAAAGGGAATGGGGCCAACACAGCCTCTATCTTTTGGTTCATTACAACAGCGTCATTTGCTGGGCCTAATTAGAGTCTTTCCTCACCTTGCAGAGAGGGCTGTGAAATCAGAGATGAGATCTGCTCTGCCACGACCTTCTCAGCTGTGCCTTCCCAAAAAGTGGACTGCTGACCCATCAAGAATAAGCATGGAGTGAAAGGCTGGCTTCCAGCCAACTGCTCTGAAGGCAACTGGCAGGCTGCCCTGCAGGAATGTGCTCCCATTTCTAATCAATAATGTATCTGGAGCCTCCTTCGTGCAACGGGACCTGAGTGCCTCCTCTGCCCCACAAAGCATCCTCCCACCTCTGCACCCTGGCTTGGGACACAGGACCAGCCTCTCGGCACACATCACAGTTAATGGCCAAGTCCCCAGTTCCAGGAGGTCTCACCAGCATCCAGCATGCTGATGGAGAAGAGATCCCACACCTCAGCTCAGGTCATCAACAGGCTACCCATAAGGCCAGCCAGCTGGCTTACAACGCAGAGACATAAAACAATCTTGCAGAGGATGCTTTGCAAAGGAAGGGGACAGGCTCTCCCCATCAATTCTTTGTGTACAGCTACATCCAACCTCCCCCTCCCCAGGAAGCTCAGGTTGGTAGCTCAGCTGTCCCTGCCACACTACCAGGTGACATGGCTGCCACTGCAGGGCTAGCTGCCACCAGCCTGCACCAGCACCCTGCAGCCTCAGTGCTCCTCTGCAGCCTCGCATGTCCCACCCTGCTTTCGGCAGAGGGGAAAGCAGCCAGACCCGGCTGCGAAGTGCCAGGCAGCAGAAACAACATCTGTTTGAGGTTCAGACTCAAGATCTCAGGCGGATGCTGGGAGCATCCCAGCTGTGCTGGGGGACTGGGCCAAGAGGCCCATTTGCTAAACACCACAGTCAGGATATGACCAGAGGTTTGGGAAGCCCATTACTAGCTAGCTGCTAAGAGCTGGAAGATGAACAGAAGAATTTCTCAACACAGTGAAACTCTTTATTCCATCCCTGCTTATTCACCATGGGACAATGCCAGTGGCATACATTTCCTTGCTGCCTGGGCCCTCCTGTTTCCAAAACAAAGGTCCTAAGGCTCCTTGGCAGCCCAAGAGCTGGCCTGTGAGAGTGTGCTGTAGTGGGGTGGACAGCGTTCAGTTAGACAGTCAAATGTTTGCACTGGTGAATCAGGAGGGCGGGGGGGAAGCAGACACCCAGTCAGGGTCTCTGCCCCAGACAGGGGACAAACCTCCACCCCTCCTGCTCTGGGGAGCATCTTCTCAGTGCACCCCAATCTGCTTGCACCCCCTGTGCAGCACAGCCAGTGCTCAATCCATGTGGCCAACACGCAACACCTTTGCTCCATGCACGTATCCTCTTCTCCCCCCCCTTTTATCCTGCTTGTTTCAGCATTGCTGTGCTGCTTGTTAGCTGGCTGAACAGTCATAGTCAGCTCCTGGGCACAATCCAAAGCAGCTTAGTCACAGGAAGGTGGTTTGTTGGTCACATTTGGATGGCTGGCAGGTAGCTCTCTGTGTCTTCTATCCCCATAAAATGAAGCATAATTAAAAAGAATCACCCTGAAATGAATCAGTAGTTGGCTGGGGTAGCAGGGAAGCAGGGTACGACCAGGGGAGCTGCAAAGGCATCAGGGCTGGTCGGATCTGCAGGTGGAAAAGTACCAGGGGTGCGAGGGCTGAAAAACAGCTTTTGGAAGAGGAGAAGAACAGAATGGGGCTGGAGTGAACACTGGAAGAGAGAGCAGGCGTCTCCCAGAGCACTGCAGAAGTGGGTAGGGTGAGGAGGGTGTGCTGGGAAATGCCATGCAAGATTTACATTCCCTGCTGCCTGTTTACATGGAGAAAATTCCCTGCAGGGTACATACAGGGAGCAGGCAGCTGGAGACAAAGAACACAGGATGCCAAAACCCAACACATCTCTGGGTAAGAGTTGCCTCTGCCCACCTAAGGTCCAAGAGAGGATGCATCCATGCAGATGTCTCCCCAGGGAGGTTGCTCTCCATGAGCAGCTCTTTTGCCAAAAACAACCTGGAATGGGTTTCTGAGAAAAGTATACAATGCTACTGGGGACAGCCACATGAGGGGAGAGGAGCTGGGGAAAAAGGCAACTGCATCCATAAGCAAGGAGACTCACGAGCCCTAAATTAAATTCCAGTCTCTGCCATGGACTTTCTAGGTGACCTTGGCCAAATGACGTAATAGCATGTGCTTTTTAAGTGTTTTCTCTCCTTCCCATCTGTAGGATTGTAAGACTATTTCTGCCTTTCTACCAAGCCTTGTCTTGCTTGTTTATGTAAGTTGTAAGCTCTTCAGGGTGGGGACTACACATACAACACCTACCAGAACAGATTTCTCATCCCAGCTGGGGCCTTTAGCCATTATGATAATAATAACTGCAGCAACCACAGCTGCATTTATATGCATCTGGTAGAGAATCCTTTAGGACTGCAGACAGGGAGGTTATTGTCCAAGACACATGACAGAGCTGCAATTTGCCTTCCCAGGGTAGACTTTACTCCTTGTGCAGAGCAGTGGCTGCTGCCCACATCTCACCCAACAAAGGTGTAAGTCACGCAGAGGCTAATTAGCACATCACTAACTACAGTGAAAGCAGACAGAGAATGGAATATGTTTTTGAAAAATTAAAGAAAATAATAATAGCACAATTGATCCTGAAGACTGGATCCCCCTCTGCCCCCACAGAGCCTGTGAGGACCACAGGGTCCCTGCCTGCTTCTTCAGGCAGGGTGCTGAGCTAGACAGGTCAGTGCTGCCATCCACACTGACTGAGACACACACATCACCCTTTAACTCCTTGCGAGGAAGCAGAGGCAGCACTCTGGGAGCCACAACAGTTCAGCTGCTCAGCATGTCTTGCTCAAACTGCAAGACATACATAATACAACCAAGCTCTGATAAAAACCATTTCATCAGTAAAGCTCAAAACATCCTGCAGAAAAAGTCAATACATTTACTCTGATTTCATGGGAGGAGAAATGGAAGCACAGGCACAAAATGGCTCTTCAATTCTAAACCTTTAATCCCTCACTATGTCGTCATCTCATCAGAAAGGAGGACTTTTGTGCTGCCTCTCAGCCCCTGCCCAGCTCTGCCTGTCTGTGCTGCCTCCCATGTCACCTCTCTTCAGCAGACACCACTATCCTTCTGCAGGAGATGTAAGTCGGTCACTGCGACCTCTGAAAACACACACAGTGACTCAGAATAGCTCTGCAAAGCAGAGGAACATCCCTGCTCAAGTTCAGACTTGAGACCAAACTGAGCATGCTCTGGGTTGGAGACAAGTTGGAGAAAAGCAAGAGGAAAACACGCAGACAGACCCCATGCCCAGAGCCACTTACCTCTATCGTGGGGTCATACTCATCAACAAAATGGTTCTGAATGAGCTGTATTGTCAAAGCACTCTTCCCAACACCACCTGCTCCCACCACCACCAGCTTGTATTCGGTCATCTTCCAGCTGACCCCAGCTCAGGACTTCCAGGAGCACCACCACCTGCAAGGACAAACATGGTCATTATGCTAAGAGAGGTTACTTTAAAATGGGCAAAATAATCCATCAAACAGAACACAAAAGCTGTTTATCCTGTGATGTGTTGCAATCCTTCAGCCTGACTGTCTGGATGCAAACTTCACAGGTTCCTTGAGCAAACTTCAAGAGGTAGGAGAGCATTACAGATGAGAAAACAGAGGTACGAGCTGTGTACATCAACCCCTAAAGTAACCAGTTTAAGAGGTCAGGTTTTGCAGAAGTGCTCAGCACTGTCTCCGATTTACCTTATCTCAAGCTGATGATCCAAAATCTTTAGATAGATTTGAAACCCTTGGCCAACGAGGTTGGGATGTCAGTTCCCACAAGAGCAGGGAGAAATATCCAGCCCTGCCCAAATATGCTGTTACCTCCATGTCTTCACCCTCAAGGCTGCATTAAACCACAAACCATATAGCAGGGTTGAGACAGTGGCACATCCACACCCTCTGCCTGTCATCCAACTAACGGTGCTGCCATCGTGAGAGGAAGACTGCAGAAGGGGCATCCCTGCTCCCTGAGCTGTATTTGGCACACCCAACAGGGGGAAAGAGGTGCTGTCACAAAAGGTGCTGACTGAGAATGATCATTAGGGTGAGGATGAGCAAACCACACTTCCGCAGTACTGCATACCTCCCATGGCCTTTCAGCAGAAGATACACAGAGATACACATCCCCCCAGCTCCTCCCTTAAATTTCTGCTCCAAGTCTGCTGAGAAAGAGGAACTAACTCAGGAAGATTACAAAACCCCAAAGGTTTAAATAGAAATCCACCCTCATTGGACTGCAGGCTCTGCCCACTGAAAGTCACTCCAGGGTCAGATACTTGTTCTCAGCCACCATCTGCAAGCTCTGGGGAAGCCACCCAAAATGCACCAGGTAGCAGGAAGACAAGCTCACAGTTCCCCTTGTCAGATGCCCTTCAGTGTTCACAAGGATTAGAACCCCCTCCTCCACCCTCCCACCCCAGACAGTTAAATCACTCCACCCTCCTCCCCAGGCTTGCCAGCCCTGCTCCCAAACTCTGGAAGCTGGTATGAACTGTGCCAGCAAAGGCTACTCTAGACCTAGACCGCAGCTGATACATTTGCTAACACAGCAAAGATTTAATGGCAAGAAGGCCAGAACTTTCTGCCTTCAATCCCCACCTGACTGCAACCCTAAACCACCCAGACAGTTCCATCTCCCACTCAAGCAGGGAGCACTCAGACACAACCACCTCTTGCTGAAGCCCTTTCCCGAGCTGCTGTCTCCATAGCAGAAAGGCAAACAAAGCTCATGCCCTTCTCAGCATCCAGAATCCTAAAGAAGGGCAAACGAGGAGGTGCAAAAGAGCAACCAGGTAACAAATATGATGCCAAGAAGGACCTCTGGTTTGCTGTGCTGGAGAAGCAGTTAAATACAATGGAAAAGTGGTGATGGTGGGGGGAAATGAGGCGCAAATAATGTCATAGCCTAGGTGCCTACCCGAAAGTGACACTGCTTCCCCTGAAAGTCCAATGCGCCTCTGTTCCAGCAGGCAGGGAAGAGGTGCAGATTGAAAGCAAGGCTACAGAGGAGAATCTAAGTGATCTCACTAATTGACTGTGCACACACGTTACTCTGCTCCATTAACGCATGCCCTCACGTATATGATGTTGTCACATGCACTGCTTCTCAGGGACAAGAGAGATCCCCACCCCAGGCTTCTGATCTCTCAGAAAAGCCAGTTAGGATGAAAAGGGGACTGAGGAGCAAATGCTGCCTGACCATCTCCACTAGCACAGCTGTCCAGGAGGGAATTGCTCCTGCAGCAAACAGGTTCACAGCTGAACACAGAGGGGTCCTGGGAGTCTGAAGAAACTCTGCAACCAGCTCCCACCTTTCATTACAGAGCAGGGAGATCTGCAACCTCCAGCAAAACACATGGAGGCTGTAAATAAAGGCCTGCAAGTGGCTCCGATGGACTGATGGCATCTGATGCTGATGGTGAAGCAGTTGCCACAAAGATGCTCAAGGAAAACGGCACAATTTCCCAGGCCTGTAGGACCTGCTAAGGCAGTGAGAAAAGCTGTGACTCAATATGGGGAGGAGAAGACATAAGTTCTCAAGGAGGGGGTTCTCCTTCAATACCACCCTAGTGGACAGCACTGCCTATTCCTTTGGAAGACCCCCAGCCCACACAGCCATAGCAGCTTTATGGTCCACACTGCAGCAGGAAGTAGGGGACAAGATGGTCACCCACGTCAGCTTGGGTGTCTTCCCCTGCTCCAGACCCCAGCTGAGCTCCACTGCACAGCACAGGGGCAGCCACACACCAGCAAGCCCCGCACATCACCACCTTAGCACAGAGTTTTAAGATCTGGCTCTTCCACAGAAATACAGACCCACATCTTCCTCCCACCCACGCACCCAAGAGGCAGGGAAAATGAGGGGGGTGAAGGAGCTATTGCTACTCACTGCTCATGGCCTGCACATGGACAATTTACATACAAGAGCTCTGCAATGTTAGTGTTTGCTCACTGACACCATCCCTCGAAGGTGCTGTCACCTCAGCTAACTCTCCACTGCCCTGGCACCCTCATCCCTGCAGTAGCAGGAGAGATCCTGCAGCTTGCAAAGGAGGGCAGGTCCAGCCTATCTGCTCCATACCATTGCTGCAAAACATGTCCTAATGCAGAGCAAGAGCATGGGGAATGATGGACAGCTCTGGACATGAGAGCTGCCTGAATTAATGTGTACTAAAATCAATGTTCAGGCGAGCTCGCTTCCTTTCCCCAATGCAAGCTCCTCATGGGCAGTGTGCAGACCCAACTGCACACCAGAGCATGGGCAAATCCCACAGAAGAAGCAGCCAGGCCAAAGGCTGCAGGGAAAGCAGAGATTTCCATATGCCACAGAGTTGGGCAGCTGCCCCTATCCTTAAGCTTACCAACACCATCTCACAACTCCCCCATCACATTTTTTCTCAACACGGGAAGAGCAAGGCTCTCTTCAATGCACCCCCAGTTTCAACACAGGGGTGGCTGTTCTTCAGTGCCACAGGAACATCACCACCATCATAGGGGCTGGTTCAAGGAACAACCATCCCAAGGCAATGCTTCTGGCTTCCAAAAAAACAGACACAGGGAAGAGAGAGTGGGGTTCCTGTGAGAGAGACGGTAACAGACACCCCAGTTTTCACACTGGTGACACACCGGATGGAGGTTTACAGCCTGTTGGTGGTTGTGAAAGCTTCTCCTGATGCGAGGATTTCCAGTTTCTATTGCTCAGCAGCCAACACAGAGCCCACACACAGCTGACCACAAAATAACAGAGGGAAACACAAAAGCACAGCCTCCCAGTCCCATACAGAGCAGGAACAGTGCTTCTTCCATCTTCCGCAAGCTCCTCAAAATCTGAAAGTCTGTTCCAGGTCACCATCTAGTGTTTCCCTATCCAAATTTATCACCTCTGCAGCACTCCACTGCTACACCCCCCAGAAGCCACACAGGGCTGTCAAGCAACAGTTGAGAGAGACAGCAAGGAGGAGAGCAGTTCCAGGAGCACCGTCTGGAAAGAGGAGGGCTGGGATCCGCGTGCCAAGCCAACAGCCCCAGCGTGGAGCTGGAGCTGCCGCTGCTGTATTTCCTGACCTCGTGGATTTTCTCCTGTAGCGAGAGGGCTCCTGGCTCCCATTCAAAGCTGTCTAGGAAAGCCTCGCAGAGTGCTTCCGCCTGGCAGCAGCAGCTGCTCCCAGCCCAGTAGCCGGAGCCACACAGCTCCAGCAAACAGGAGCCATCTGCCAGCCTTGTGCAGGAAGCGGGGAGAGCAAGCACCCAGCCCCGATGGACACCAACATCCTACCTTTGTGTCACAGGGAGGGGATGGAGGTGTGGGTGAGGGCAGAACCACCTCCCCTGCCTGCACATGCTGGGTGGCAGCATGGAGGCTCTGCCTGCAGAAACAAGGAGCAAGAGGCTTGGCAGAAGCTTTCACGGGGCTAAGGCCTAGATTAGGCCTAAGCATCAAGGCTACAGGTGTTACGCAGAGACCCAGCTGTGTCCTGCAAAAAACAACCTGATCTTCTTCATGGTCCCTATTGTCTAGCCCAGAGAGGTGGTTTGGGGGACCTGCCTGCAAAGCCTCCAGAAAAGCACTCAGCAGACGTGAGGGACTCAAGCGGCTCGGCCCCATGACAACATCCCATCTCACCACCACAGTTTCAACAAGAGCTCAGGCGTCAAGCAGAAGGGATACACAGTGCGTTTCCAACACATTCACCACAAGGGAGCCTCTGCCACCCTTCCAACAGAATAACTGAAGGAGCTTTGCGTCTCCTGTTTCCTCCCATCACTTTGTTTCTCTCCCAGGACAGACACCAAGCCAACTAAACAAGTCAAGAGATAGATCTTTGCACAATGCGGCTGTATTAAGGCCAGCCATGCCAGAAATTTTACAACTGTTCATTAGTGAGCATTCACCATCTACCTGCCCACTGGGAGTCTCTGCATTTAAAGGCACCAGAAGTCAGTTTCAACTCTGCAAATCTCAGACCAGGCACCTTTTCCTCCAAAGCCCTGTCCAGAGGAGCTATATAACCGCAAATGCCACTGTGTTTGATTCTCTTTCCCTCCAGCAGAGATGCCCTGCAGGCAGAAATGGTCTGCAGTCCTCTAGGAGAACAACACTCATCCCAGTCGTTTACCAGCAGTCATCCACACCCGAACATCAGGAATCCTACCCAGTGATTTCTGAGCATTGACAAAGCAAACCTTGTTGCCTCACCCCAGTGACTGTCCAGTCTCCTCCATTTGCTCATGCACAAGACTGTCATCAACATCACAAAGCACAGCCTGTGGAGAGACTGAAAGAGCCTCTCCAGTGGTGTGAAATGCCACCTTTTGTTTTCACTCAGGGACCAAAATGCTGATGTTCTCTGTGGCCTCTCCAGCCTCAAAGAGATTAGGGAACTGAGGCTGGCAAGTTGATGCTCTGTTATGAAGCCTATCCAATGCTTCATTTCAATTTACTTGTTGCTTTTTAAATCAACAAGTGAGCTACAAATCTAACCAACTGTGCCTGTTGTTGGCTTGCTGGCTGTATACCTGCAAACTCAGACATTGCACCTCACAGATGAAAACACAAAAAGGGATGCCAAAGAAAGAATAAAAGTTGCAAATACTGGCCCTGCTTTGAAGAGATGACTTGGAGATAATAAATATCTTCTATTAGGGGGGAGAAAAAAAGGAAAAAAGCCAAAAAGGAGAAGAATGGCTTCTTCCATCCTCTGCTAGCTCTTCAAGATCTGAAGGAAAAGGCAGCCTGTCCCAAGGGACTGAGCACTAAAATATTGCTGCAGAGGAAAAGAAGAAAAGGGGTAAGGAATGACATAATGTAGGAGGCTCCAAATACAGATGTGCATTCAAGGAGAAAGCTGTGAGGAAGAACAGCAGAAAGCTGTGGGCAGGTCCAAGGGATAGGCAGGTCTGGAAGAGAGGGATTGCCTCTCCACAGCAGCAATAAACATGTCCCAGCAGCAATGTGCAATCCTCAGCTCTGCACAAAGTCTTGAACAGGCATGGACTGGTCACTGCACCAGGCCCAGCCCTCGCAGTTTCCAGTCAAAGCACCTCTGGCAACACAACCCCTCTGCCAGAGACTACCCAACCACAAAGGGCTCGGGAAAATATGGAAGGACAAAGGAAAACAAGACAGTATCATTCTCTCCAAAGCTGCTACCTGTCCTCTGCTCCCTGGTTCCTGCTTCAGCTGTCAGATAGTCAAGTAAAAGACAAAGCTGTGCAATCACCTGCCGTTGGCAGTAAGAGAGTGCGACTACACTGTTCTTGCTTTTCCTCTCAAATAATAAATATTCTTAACAAAGTTCTTTGTTAGCAGCTTATTCCAAGAAAAACAACTAGTAGGTACCTATAACTACCCAAAACAGCAAACAACCTAGTCAGTAACACAATGAACCCAGAGAACAAACCAGCTACCCATGAGTATCCCTCTGGATGAAGGAATTGCCCACCCACCCCACTCTCCACACCCAATATGGGCCACCAAAATCACTATTTTCCAAACAAAAATGAGCAGGCCCATTATCTCAGAAACTTTTATGTCAGGACTGCTCATGCCCATGTCTCCAGCATCATGAATGTGGCATGAGGAGCAGCACACAGTCAGGAAACTCTGGAAGGTGCTGGGATATGCTTGAGAATCATGGTGGGACCTTCACCTCCCACCACCACCACTCTATTCGTCTCCTGGATACCAAGTTGCTCATCCCACCACAGTGTGCAGAAGAACCAATCTTCCAAGCTAACTTCCGCGGAGGGAAAGCTCGCTGCTCTGCGGTTTAACTGTTGACAGCCCATGGAAAGGATGAAAGAAAGAGGCAAGCAAATGATACACCCCACACCACTGCTGAACACAGACCCTTAAAAAAAAAATCACATGCAGATCGGAGAGATCACCTGTGCTAGCACCCAAGTCACAGTTCTCTGCATCTGGCAGGGCCTGTGATGTGAAAATACTGAAGACAGTTTTCAAATTATGCTTGTGATTTATGATCCAACACTTCAGCACTTTTTGAGACTCTACATGAGCAAGAGTAACCTGTGTAAGGAAAGATGAGACTGGAGTTGTGTCTGAAAGCTGGTAAAGATGGATAACAAAGGCATGAAGAGGCCACAATGCAGGTCAGGACAATGTGGGACACTTAAATAAAACCTGAACTCCTATCTTGCAGTCAGGACTTAGGACCTAGTGTTGAATGTACCAACACGTGTGGGAAAGCAGTGTGTGGGAGGAGAAGCTCTCACTGTCGAGATGCAGAAGGATGCAAACTGCCAGGATTCCTCCACTTTCATCTCCTCTCCAGCCTCCCAGGGCTGAGCAGGTGGTTCAGAGGCAGACATTTCCCTGCCTGGGCTGGCAGCCCTCCACCTCACCCTGGAAAAGAGACTTCTCTCAGGCCTCCCAGCCTTTTTCAGAAAAACAAATGGTACTCTGTCCAACAGAGCTCAAGAGAAGAGGCAACTTTTAACTTTGCTTTACATTAAAATCCCACCTATAAGCATTAATGGGATGGGTGAAAGGCAGTGTGATGTATCTTGAGTACATAAAAAGATGGACAGGTACCCAGGAAACTTTAAAACAAGACCGGCATTATAGATGATAGTAAATGTTAACTGTTAAAACACGTGGTACACAACCATGAACCCAGGCTCTGAACAATCTCTTGGCTTGCCAGTTTCAGTACCAAATTGTATTGATTTTCCCACAAGATATAAGGTGCAATGAAGTAGAAACTTGGAGCAGATGAGTATGCAGCGCCAGTGTAAGTGGATCGCTGTAATTACAGCTATTAGAGAATATCAGGCTTTGGGGAAAACACTGCCCAGTAATGGTGTGGAATTACAAGAGATGCTGTCTCCAGGCTGTTTTCCTAAGGTACCTGGTATCTTCTGCCTGGTCCTCTTGGTGATGAAAGGAGCAGCTGCAGGCAAGCTGCCAGGGAAAGGTCCAGCCTCTCCCGTGCCCAGCGGTCCTGTCATCACGCTAGGGCAGGTTGCAGCCATCTGGCTCTGCTGCAACAGCACAAGAAGGGACAAATTCAGATCTCACTACTAGGCTGCAAGCAATGGAGCACCCTGTGCTAGAGCTGAAGGCAGTGGCCATGCATGAACAGAAACACCATCCTACTCACTGCAGAGACAGGCAAGGGGATGCAAACAAGCCAAGGGACTGGCCCAAAGCCATCAATGGGTGGTAAAGCTGGGAACTAAATTCAGGCAACGTGATTTCCCATCTGGGGTTTTCACCTGAGACAAAAAGCTCCCAGCAGAAGTTTTAGATGGGAAAGCTGTCGGTCTCCTGCTGAGTTTTTGTGTTGGGCTTTCAGAGCTGGCAGCTCATCCCCAGCCCAGCTTCCCAAGGCAGAGACAATTGGGGAGGCAGGGTACATCAAGTGGGAAAGCACAGAGTGCTGTAAGAGAGGCCCTTCTCTCCAATTATCCTGATGAAATCACAACTGGGTCATGGGCACAGGCAGCCAGCAGAGAGGCAGATGCTCTGATCCACAGATAAGCACCCAGAGATGCAGGTAGGGCTGGGAGCAGAGGGGCAGGCTCTGCTGTTTTCCTCACTTGAAGCCCAGCTACAAGAAAGGGGGAAGTCACTGGTCTATAAGGTGGCCTTCTACATCACTTAAGAAAAGGGCCAATCCCAACCTGAGCACCACTGATGCACAGCAAAAAAAGTACCCCAGAACCAAGAAACACACTCTCCCTATGAGCTTTCTGTTCTCCTCCCCTTCCCTATCCTTCTTTATTCCTCCCAAACAACTGTTGACAAAGAAAAATTAGGAAACTGGTTTCAGGAAATGCATACAAGCCCTTTTCACTGAGAAGAATTTGCAATGGAAATAGGTATGGTTGTTCAGCTTCCTGCTTGCTTTAAATCCTAACACATGTACTTTACCAGCAAATAAATGTGTAAGAAAACAGGGCAGCTGCTTCTGGGAAGTTTCAAGAATTGTTTTGATAATGCTTTTAGGTGTTTGTTTTGGTTTTTTGTTGGTCTTTTTTCAGCATTTAATGGTTAAGAGACTTTTTTAAAGGTCAGGTTTTGGAGCAAAATAGGATTTATAAGAGTATTGGTGAACTCCAGTCTCCAGGAATGGAATGGTTCACACAGCACATGTCCTATTGCACTACAGGTCCTGCAGCAGAAAGTTCCAGACAGCCAGTGGCACTGGGTTTGAGTGATAAAAGGTGGAAGCTGCTGGCCAGCAGCAGAAAAGCAGGCAAATTAGTATCCTGGGACAGCAGGAGCCCAGTCTGCTCCTGCCCATGTGGCACTCACCCTCTGGATGGCTAACGAGCTTCCACAGAGAAACAGGGTCCTCTCGTCTGGGAATAGTTCAAGTCCCCCTAGAAGAAGGAATATAGAGCAGGAATGAGAGGGATCCCTCTCTGCAGGGACAGACAGTCCTGGCTGTGTTGGACTCAGGCAGATCTCAGGATATGCTTTGGTTAGTACCTAAGTTGGCTTCCCCAGCTTCCCTGGGCAGCACTTAGGATCTTGTACTGAAAGAAGCAGAGTCAACCCTCACCCATGCGGTATTTCACAGGCCGCTAATCATATCTTACAAATTTTTATCTTTTCCAGGGAAAGGTGGTACAGCATTTTTCTTCCTCCTCGTTTTTCAAGACAGAGGGTAAAGCAGCACAGATGCAACAACATCTTCTCCACAAGTGAGGTGTGGGTGAGGAACAGTCCATTTTGGGATGAGGGACAAAAACTGGGCTTCCTTCTCACCTTTCCATTCCCAATGGGACACCAATAAAAGCTCATTCAAAAACAGAGCTCAAAGGAACAGCCAAGACCAGATACTTCCAGAACGTCTTTTTATTAGCAAGCCTTTTGATTTACATGCTCAAATATAACAATCAGCCTCCCATATTCATTTAGTCCTTGCAAGGCTTTTGCAGGCACACACCCTGATTTATTAGCAGAGCAGGAATGAAGGGGAAGGAGGCACCACAGCAAAAAACAAACCTACAGGGCTCGCTTTAGCACATCTGGGAGAAGCAGCTGGGGAAAATACATTAGAAGCCAGAGAGTGGGTATCTTAGGGAGCCAAAGACAAGGTGGCAGCAGAAAGAGGAGATAAAATGAAGCAAGGAGGCACTAGCTGCTGGGACCCTGTCTCTGCTCTCCTTCTCACCAGGATACATTAACAGCAGGGTGACACAATGTTGTAGCAAACATGAATATGCATCAGTCATTATGCAGCAGATATTCAGGGGCACACTGCTGATTTATGGACCCGGCAGCTGCAGCACCAGCCAGCTGCAACCTGGAGGGATGGGGAAAGTGAACACTGCTGGCAGAGAGGTCCACAGAAGACCTCCAAACCCAGCCCTTCAACAGCCATGGCAAATGAATTAATCACAACCAAGTCTCAGCTGTGCAGAGCCAACCAATGCATTGCGTGTGCAGTGCTGGGAAACCACCACACAACCTGACAGAAACAGAGACGTCCAAAGGTGTAAGACTTAAGTTTGGATCAGCAGAACTTTATTAAGTTAGGGTATTGAATTACCCAAACCTCACTTTGCTGCTCACAGTAAATCTCAGCCACATCAGACTTGTTAATGTGATGCTCATATCCCCTCCCTCTGCAGCAGTCTGGATTTTAAAAAAATCCAAGCAATGTTGCTGTAGGTGAGTTAAGTGCATTACTGTCACACCACAGACCTGCTACAAAAAAGACTGAAGACGTGAGGATTGCAGCTCTCCATACTGAAAAGGAATTTCCCTTTTGGCTCTGGAGCAACAAAGGGACACTGCCCAAGGACTCATCCTGCCTGTCTTGCAGGCATCACAGAACAGATACAGAAGACATGCTCCTTCAACTCCGAGTGGCCTCCACACAGGTTCATATATCCCACCCCTCAGCAAAACATGACTGGCACAGCAGATCAAGGAACTCCACCCTGCAATGAAGGACCCACCACAATTAAGTGACTTCCTGACGGTCACACAGGAAACTTATGGTAAAGCTGGGGATTTCTGTTTCCCCACATTCGAGCTTTTGTCGTAAAACATGCACTCATCAGTGGCTGCGGTTGAGTGTGCAGGGGACAGGAGCACAAAGCCTTCTCCACCACCTCTGCTGCAGCCTCCAGCATCTGCTGGCAGACCTGCACAATCAGCAAAACCCGGGGTGGGGGGGTTTCCTTCCAGAGCTTCCTTGGGAGTCCACAGCAACAGCGACAAGCAGGATTTGGGTGGGCTCGCAGCCAGCATTTGCAGGCCAAGTAAGGCTGAAAAGAAACCACAGAAATGCAAGAAACCAAGCCTGTGTTAGATGTGGCTCCTCAACACTGGAGCCCAACGAGCTGATTCACAAATAAGCAAAGCCCCTGAGAGCAGAAGAGTGATTGAAGTCCCTCTGATAATGCCTAGAGGTTAAGTGTACCCCCATCTTTGTAGAAATCCTCAACTTAACTCCAGTCCCTCAGAAAACCCTGGTGGAGGCAATGAGTAGATCCAGATCTGGCTTTGGCACTGCACTTGACATGGCCATAAAGCTCCAAAGACCCTGCCCTACCTCTTTGACCCAACTTAGGTGTTCCTCTACACAGATCAACAATTGATGGAGGAAACAGCGACACTGGGCTCTGGTCCCTACTTGCAACAGGCACAACAGAGTGGGCAAACACTCACTCCAGTCACAGGAACCAGATTTGCTTGTTTGAAAGAGGTACAGATAGGAAGCAAACCATGCCCTGAGCATCAGGGATGACATCTTGCTGTGGTAAAGAGTGTCAGGAAGTCCATGAAGTGAATGGACAAAGAGATACAAGGGAGCCTGGACACAATCCTCTAACTGCAAACAGAAAGAAGAAAACCCTAAAGTCTTTAGACCAAGAATGTCTTCAGTAGGAGGAGATGTCAGCCAGAGACCACCACCTGCATGCAGTTGGTATTACCCTGGCAAGCACCTGGTGACCAGGCACAGCTGACACTTACCCTGTCCTTAGCACCTGATTTATCCTGAGAGCACAGAAAGAGACCATGCAAAGTACAACCCAAAACATCCGCAACATGAGCTAGAAGAGTCACAGCTTAGGAAAAGTAAAATGGGGCAACATGATCCTGCAGGTGCCCTTCTACGCTGAAGCATCCTTTTGTCAGGTGTGACAATGCAACCTCCGTCACAGATCAACCTCTGCACAGCAAAGTCCCCAGGCAAACCCTGTGCAGCAGCAGGAAAGGGCAAAAAGTAGAGTCCTTACATTGATGCCACTAAAGTCAAGGCAGTCAACACTGACTGAGGATCTCGGTCTATTTTAATTTTCAACCTTAGCCCATTTGGAGCACTTATCCCTCTCTGCATCTTGAGACAGCAGCGAGGCAGACTGACATTACCTTTGAAAGCCTGAATACGCCTTTGTTCAGCCAGGGAGGCACACAGAGTGCCTACTCTGAGCTATAAAACTCAGCCATCATAAAGCAGAAGGAAGGAGGTGGCAGAGTTGTTTCCTCCTCTCTGGAGATCTGGCTGCCATGAGGAATTGCATATGGTACTGGCACAGAGAACCTGCCCCTGGGATCAGCAGCTGAGTGTTTTGCCAGGACCCTCTGCTAAGAGGCTTTCCCACACCACTGGCTCCTAAGCATACACAGAGCCTCCCTAAGGAGTTTCTGCAACAGGGTGACAAAAATAAGCCTGCAGTCTCTGGGTTCATCCAGCCTTGTGTGGGTACAGGCATCTGTTAGACAATGCCTGGGGACCACGGCACAGGAACTGCAGCAGTGAAGATCAAGCTGACTCATAGTTCTTTGGCTTCGGTTTAACAAATAATTAATAAATAAATAAATAAAACAAAACCTGAACCTCCCTTCAGCCCACTGGGAAAAATCCAAGCATCTGCCTTCAATTCCCCAGCGCATAATAATACAACTTTATTACTACAAGTAAAATTATTATATTTTCTATATGCTGTTTGTGTGTGTGAAGATCTGTTACAAGACCTACATCACTCTGCAGATCACTGACTGCTGGGAGTATTTCATGCTATCACCCTTTGCCATCAGCCCCCTGTGAACGAGTCCTGACCTTTTATTCAATTGGTCATCCCTGCCTCACAAGCACCAGCAAAGAAACAAGAACTGAAGCTCTGACACTTAAGCCATGATCTCTGGAAAGGAGGTTGAAAACTGGACCTCAGGGTACCTAAAAGCTCATACAACTACCTCGTGGGCTACAGCAAATACCACTAAAAGCAGCTCCCGGCAGGGCTGGAGGGACATAGAGATGGGATGTGCACCAAAAGACCAAAGTTTGTTCATCCTGGTGGCTGCATCATCCCTTTTCAAACCTTCAGGCTTTTTTTGGTCTGCTACTTTAAATACAGACTGTAACAGCTAAGAAGGCACTGTTCAAGTAGTGGGAGCCTGGTCCTATGCGTGATCTGAGGTTCCTCTCCAATTCCACTCACCTGCATCCACAAAATTTGCCTTTTGCTGACCATTCGAGACTGCAAAAGTGTTTGAGTAATGCTAAATGTCACAAGGCTGCTAGGGGTTTTATTTCTTCTCCCAGTGGTTTGGAAAAAGCAAGAAATGGACAGGTGATGTGAACTGGCACTGTTAGAGATGATCCAGCCTAATAAGATCAGGCAAACTTCCTGGCTCTTGTCACGACCCCATCTGTCTTGTGGGCTTCGAGCTGGATTAAAGAATTGCGCACAAGCCATGAAAATGATCCCCCTGAGGAAACAGTCATTTGGAACAACTATAGAAAATCTTCACTTTTGGACAAGAACCTCTTTCAGAGTTCTGGTGGTTTGGGGTTTTTTTTCTTAAGGGAGCAGAGAACCACAACAGTATCTGCAGTCAGAGGCTCTACTTTGTGAATCCGTATCTCCTCAGATCCTTGGTATTACAAAATTCTCTTTCCTTAGAAGAATAACTTCAGAGTTTAAACTTGAACTCTGAATTTTTACAGTCTTGTCAATATTGTGAGATCCCAAACATGATCATGTGCCTTCACAGGAGCCTGGCAGAGACAAACCACCAGTTAGATTTTGAACAGGGGTGATGTGCTGATAAAGCTACCTCTTCATTTAAGGGCAGTGGAGCTCACCACTGTTGTTTTTCAGGGCTCCTCAGGCACATGCAGCAGTTTCTCACTCTTGTACATCATTCACTCCTAGCTAGAAATAAACTGCTGCTTGGTTTCTCCCTTAAAATCGCCTTATTTTCAGAAAGCAACTCCCTGAGGACCATGTGTGTCCCTACAATGAAGCTTCAAGGCCACAGCGTGGTGTACTGGGTACAGTTCCTACACAGCTCTCATTGTTCGCACACAGGAGCTTCACCTGAAGAAATAAAATGAAATTAAAAGAAATTAATCAAGTGTTTCCAAAAAGCTTTTTCTAGAAATGGAAAAATCCCACAGAAAACCACCATCTCACATGCCAAACCAGCCAACTTTAACCTGAAGCACTACTCAAGCAAAAAGACAAGCTGCAGTGTTTTGTAGTGTGAGTATATTAACACAAGATGAAAATTCCTATTCCAACAGCAAGTAAAAAATAGAGCTCAGAAGACTGAAAGTTTGTCAACTTAGCCTCACAATCCATCCTTAAAAACTTCGAGTAGAGGTTATCTTGCTCTAAATCAATTCCCTCCATCAAAGGCTGATTAGGCTCTAGGATCTACCATTATTGCCTTTCACCTGTAGACCTAAGATAGGACTTAAAGAAGGTGAAGATCTGCATTGAAGGAAAGTATATTTGAGGTTAGTATTTTTTTGCTCAAATGGAGATCTTCCATAAAGAACCTGTTCCAAGTGGTGGCTGCCATTTTCCAGGTTTCATTTTCCCTTACTTCCTCAGTTTTGATCAAACTCAGGACATACTATGTCAACTCCAACAGGAAATCTGACTTAAGCTAACAGTCAGAACCCCCATCAGATACAATAGTTCATGTAGTTGGCCTTTTTTCCTCCCTTTCAAGTGGCTGCATGGTCGTAAGACAACACCAGTGTGATTGGCCAAATCCATTGTGAAATACACAGCTGATGGCCCAGGCTGAGCTTTATAGGGTGACAACTCCTCCAAACCACTTTAAATAAGTGTTTCCTTTATTCTACAGCCCCAAAGGAATTGTTGCTTTTGCAGAAAAATGCAAGTTCAGAGAGTATTCTGAAAAACACAATGAACACAGACTTCATGAAGTTTACTCAAAGGTTTGCCACTGTACCTAAACATGAAGCATGCTCTCTAGGTCCAAACTAGATACCTTTTTTTGAACCCACAGAGGCAATTTACCTTCTAAGGTAGCCACTTTCCATCCAGTAGCTCAGAAGAGAACACGCAAGATATCTCCATGAGCTGTGTGGGTGCCTGACACAGCTGTGACAAGCAGACTTCACACAGCCCTCTTAAGATAAGGCTGCCATACCCAAACGAGGCAGAGAAAAGATATTTACTTGCAACAGGTTCTCATTCCTTTGATGGCATCCCATGGTGTGAACTTCGCTGCTCTTGCACAGTCTGGAGCAAGGCAAGGACTCGCATCTCCCAGCCACCGCCAAGTGAGTGTGGGAATGCAGTGGGAAAGAAGGATCCTGCCGCTCTGCTGGGCTGGCATCCCCTCCAGCCAGACCAGGCTCGCAGGCTGGGTACCCGCAGCACCACGTATTGTCTGTGCCTTGCCCGCAGCAGCTGCAGCGCCAGCGGACAAAAGCTCCCACAACGTCTCCGAAGCTGAATTTGCAGCAACACGTTGCTTCTTAAGGAAAAAAACCACAACATGCTCATTTCAAAGTAGCCAGCTGGTGAGGAACAACACTGAGAGAGGAAAAAAAAAATACAAACCACTTAGCACCACTTCCCTTTCTTTCTCTCACACGGAGTTGAGAAGCTTATATTAATTGCAAAGCATGAGAATCTGAACAAACACCCTCCTTGGGCAACCAGGGCCAACCCCAGGAAAATACTTGCATCTATGGGATGTGCAAGTTGTGCAACCAGCAAAATATCAAGACAGATAAGGCAGGGACCTTTCATTAGGATCTACAGAAACTCACAACTCTGCAGTGCTGACTCAGGCTAAGACAAGCTACTTTAGTTTTCTCTCCCTCGCTCTAGCCTTCACAGGGGAAATAATACCAGCCAAATTCATATCCAGTCTGAAGCCACTAGACAGTATTTGCAGAGCTGAATCAGAAACCAAAGCAGCCTTTGGAGGACTACAGGAGGGAACTGGGTTTCCTGTGATGGGAGTTCTCTTCCCACCCGAAAGGTAAAATCTTAAGGAAGTTCTTGGTGCAACAAGGTTGGGTCTACCCTGGACACAAAAGGGCTCTTGATGATATTACACAATTTCCCATGCCCAAGGCTTGATATGGCCTTGTCTGCCTAGATTTAATTACATATATATGTTATTATAGAGTTAGGAAAATTAGTTAAAAGGTCATATAGCTACAAAACCTTTGTGAAAGGGATGGATGGATCTTGATTTCTCCTGCCAGCTTTCAAAGACCCGTATGTGCACCTGTTCAACCAGGAGAGCAAACAGCTGAGTGACACTGCTGCGAATCTTCCAGAGACCTCTAAACCATCTCCCGTTGACAAGGCAACCAGCATGCTGTCAATGGCAAAAATTAACAAGTAAAAAGTACTGTTTTGCCACAGTGCATCCAGCCAGCAGCAGGCTGATGCCAGCAAAAGGCTGCTCCTAAGCACGAACCCAGGAACGCACGGGAGCTGCAAGGACCCGATGCTGTGCCAGGAGCCTCCCTGTCAGGACGCTCTTCAAACACAGACCCTGTTTACTGTACCAAAGGTCAGAGGGAAAGGACAACAAGGAAAGTATCAGAGAAAAAACATATGGTAACTGCAAGCCCTGATACACCTTCCTTACTGAATTTAAAACCTCCTGAGAGTTTTCATACTTGCCCTCTCTGTTCCCTAGAAGCATGAGATGAAAAGTACAAACGTTTGTGGTGGACACGTGTAGCCAGGAGAGACAGTAGGGAGAGATCAGATGCATTGTGAAGTGAGGAAAATACACCATATAATGGAATATAAGGTACTTTTTTGCCTTTTTCTGTAGCACAGTGTTTCCTACCTAGGAGCAGCTAGAAATTTCACCTCTACTAGACTTCCCTCTATTGTAAAATTTGAAGTGACTGCAGTGCACACACTAGACTTCTACAGACTCTCCAGAGCACCATTTAATGGGTGTCTGAAGTGATGGGAATTATAATGTGAGTATCAACAACAAACAAAATTGGGGTATAAAACTGACTCTTTTTCCTCAGGGTTGTAGCACTGAATCATGCTGACAGCACAGGCATGAGATGGAGGGTAAAGACTCAGGCATGGCACCATCCCCCACTGAGCAGGCTTGCAACCAGCTGTCAGCACAGGGACTCAGAGGCTGAGTTCAAGCTCTGTGGGCTCTTGCTGCGGACAGGTTCCTCGCTCCCAAAACGCCCAGTGTACCGCATTTCTGCCACCGGGCTAATTCTTCCTCAGCAAAAGGCATGATGGAACAAGTGCTGCAAATCAAAGGGGAAACTCAGCCAGTCAAGAAAATCCTCCCCAGGCTATCAGGCTTTATTCCTTTCAGTTGGCTCAGCTTCATTTTTCTAGTTCCTTCAAGAACAGCTCTAGCTCTCCTCCAACCTGCTCCCTGCAGACTACACCAGGGTCTTCAGAGAAACCATGAAGATTCAGGTCAAATGGGATACAAATCTACAGAAACTGGATCCATCATCCTCAAAGCCCCACTATGCCATTCAGCAGTGCCTCAGTGTTAGGAAAAAAGCTCTTTTTCCCCTAACAGAAAGAGTTTTACCCAGTAAGCCTGGAACACCCAGACATGCACCTCTTTTTGAGGCACTGGAGGGCTCCTGCTGCTATCACCTGCTGGTTTGCAATCTGAAGTCCCTATGCCATTGTTTCAGCTCTAGATTTACAGGTCTCATGTCTTTCCCCACTGCAATACAATACCTGTTTGGGCATATGCAGGAGGTCAGGAGCTCCTGAGAAGTACCCAATTAACCCCTGACCTATGTTAGCAGCTACTTGGCCTCAGTATCAAAGGATGAACCAAGGACAAAACTGTTCCATTCATACACACACTCTCTGCCTTCACTTGGTTAAAATATCCTTTGGTCCAGAGCTGGGACAGGCTTGGAGCTCTGTTCTAGGAGCACCTCTGAGAGCTGTTTAACTCGGTCTTCCAGTTGCTGTCTGGATTACATCCCTCTCCTCCACTCTAGGCCAGCAAGGAATCAAAACACAGCATAGCCCCTTGACCAAAGGAAGATGAAAATGCTTATCAGATGAGACAACCAAGCACAGACCACATTCAACAGTCTTGCTTCCTTTTTGTGCTACCCCAGTGTGCTCAATGCAGCTAGTCAAGGTGGGGCTCATCTCACCTACGGCATAGACATCTCCACAAGAGCCCATCGTCCAGAGCCTCTTTATCATCAATGAGCAGAGACAGGCACAGTCTGTCTGACCTGTTTCAGGTATCCACCTGCATTACGATGAGATAGAAGTGCTCATTTCCTCTGCTGCCTGTATAGGGGGACTGAGGGGCTGGGATGTTAGATGCCAGCATCTGGACAGGGGAATTGCACCCTGACATTCCTCATCTTGCACTTTACTGGTAAGCTTTTCAGAGAGAGACTATCTCACCCTGCACCTAACATGAAAGCACTTCAGTCCCTAAGGCCCGAGGGTAGCACTACACTTCAAGTGGGAGATGAGAGGCCCATGCCCTTAAGTGTTTACCATCAAGAAAAACTCACAACACCTTCCCTGTAATGATGTTCCAAGTGGATCCAAATAATTTTGGGGGATGGCTGAAGAGAAGGCAGAGCTGCAGGTCTCAGCCTGCCTCTGTGTTAGCAGGTGAAGAAAGGAGAACATCCCAGGCACCAAACACTTTGTGCCGTGAGAACCACATTGCCCAGAGAGCCTGCAAGGCTCACTTTGTGCCCGCCAAG
The DNA here is from genome assembly GCA_013397845.1 of Melanocharis versteri. Taxonomy (NCBI): domain Eukaryota; kingdom Metazoa; phylum Chordata; class Aves; order Passeriformes; family Melanocharitidae; genus Melanocharis; species Melanocharis versteri. The sequence continues at coordinate 514,846 of VZTG01006657.1, forward strand.
AAATGCACCATGACAGGCAGGGAAGGATGAACACATGCAGCAGGGCTGGGTCAAGGACATGGGAGAGGACTGCAATTTCTTCTAGTAGAGAGACTTGGGATTTACAGGCCAGCCTTGAGGACTCTTCTCCTTTTCATGACTTCTGATACACAATCCTTTGGGGCAGGCAAGATGAGAGCTTGATGCAGACAACTGCAAAATAATGAGTCTAGGGGCAGGAAGCCAAAGCAGACGGCGCACGTTAAATGGAGCTGTCATGCTGCTGGGCTGGCCAGGGGAGAGATGGAGGAGGTATTCTGAGATTTGTGAAGCCATCAGCCCTCGTGCTACAGAAAACAACAAAATTAAGCTCAGACAGGGATTGCAGGCAGCATAACTTCCCTGATAACAGGATGCATGGGGAATAAGTTGTTACAAAGGGCCCTCAAATCAAACAGGGGCTAAAAAGCAAGCATGGAAGAGACTGCACAACATTCACCCACAGTGGGACTGAATTGAAGAGTTCAGAGGAAAATGAGAAGTTTAATTCAGCTCCCTGGAAGGGTGACTTGCTGTTGGCAGAGCTTTTTCTTCTACCCCAGCATTCAGCTGTCACCAAGCTCACAGGCTCCTACCTCAGATTTTAAACATTATCTCTTTGCATTCTAATCCCAACAGTACTTGCTCCCAATGCCCCAGCAGAGCAAGCCATGCTGAGAAAGTGTGACTGCTGGTTGTCCACCTCCACACAGCAGCTACCACTCACATTCCAGTTCCACAACACAACCCATTTGATTATTTTGATCTGTTCAGGTGGTAGTGTTCTTTTTCTTTTTCTCCTCTGGGATTTCTTTTGAAATTGCTCTAAGCTGCAAATTGAATCAATTAATTCCAGGTGCAGAGACTTTGAAACAAAGGAGATGAAAACCTGAACTGACCTGAGAGATGCTGCACTGCCCACCAGCCCAGTCACTGCAGTCAATAGAGTTCAACCAACTTCAGTTCAATTTGAACAAGACCTCACAACTCTGTTGCAACGCAATTGCAGGGCTTGCCAAAAAACCACATACTTAGTAGCATGCTCTGAGAAAGCCCAGCCCTCTCCTAGGCACTCAGCTTCCCACCTCTTCACAAGGAGCACACTTCAGATAAGCAACTCTATACATCTTTCTTTTTAAACTGTACATCTTCCACTAAAACTCAGGAGGGCCTTCCTTAGCCTTCTCAAGAGCATCCTTGTTTTCCCTTTCCAAGGCAATTGCCTTGTTTTCCCTTTAAAACAGTAGAAATTTCAAGCCAGCTTTCCCACTTCAGTTTGCATCCATGGATTGGTGACTACAAAATCCAAGTAGCTGCCCTGGACCTTTACAAATCCCCAGCCAGGGACCTGCACCCTATGTGCCAGTTTCATGCTTAGGCCCATCTCTAAAGCTGGCTAGTACCGGAGGCTCTTCCCTACCATCTCCCTCAGAATCACCACCAAAACCTCCCTTGTTGCCACAGCAAGGACTCAGCAATAACTGCCCTGTTTAGAGTATCTGAACAGCTTATGGCCCCATAAGAATCGGAGGAGGAAGACAAACCTAAATCCCAGGAATTACACCACTACATGGGTGGTTTCATCTCAGCAGCCTCCCTTTGCTCACCTCCCATCCTGAACAGGTTTATCATCCACTCCACAGTTGCTCTGAATTACCCCAGAGGTGACCATATTTCAGAAACAAATTAAACTGTCACAATACATTCCTTTCTACACTGTTTTTTAAAACATGTGAGCCCTGGCTGCCAGAGAATTGTTTTGGAAAGATTAGATTAGGTGCCTCGGAAACTGCTTTGGAAAAAAAAGTAAAGGGTTTTCTCTTCTTGAAGAAACCCACCTTTTTTTTTTTTCCTGGGAAGTTTGTTTTCTTTTTTAACCTCAAAGATTTGGTCAATTAACTGCATCTTGTTTTTCAGATCTTTCCACAAAAAGCACCTCGGTGCAGATGACCAATAGAGAGATTGCTCATTTTGCAATCATCTGCCACCAACACAAATTAAGATCCTAAAGCCCTCTGATTTTTAAAACAACCCCCATCCAGAAGCCTCCAGCATCTTTATTTAATTGACCAACTCTTCTTACTGTTTTTCCAACTCATAACAAGATTCAGTTCTACCAAGAGATGTCCATCCATTTCTTCAGACACAAACCCCACTTGAAGCCCAGAAAACTGACATGCAAAGGATTGCCATCCCAGCCCTCCACTCACATCACTTCTAAGACTAGACACCTAAATATTAGAATAAGAGTCAAGACAGCCTTGTTTGAAATGATGAAAGGAAACAAACCCCCACCTTCTCAGGGTTCATTGTGCTAAGAAAGCATTTCTCTCATCAGAAAATCAGATTAGCAACACATCAACAGCTGGGTGCTGAATCTTTTGACACTCATCAGTTACCAAAGGAAATGGGAAGCTGACCTTGCAGTCAAATGTCAGACTAGGACAACAATTTCTGTTCTCAGCTCTGCTCTAGGCTCCTCCCGTTAATGTGAATTTCTATTCCCCAGTTCCCAGCTGTAAAATAAGGGGTTGTAATAATGTCTCTCCTCTTCCTGCCCAGTGTGTGCCCCAGCTATAGGCACTGGTAGATACTTGGCAATTTCTCACTTTCTAGCAGATATGAGGGGCAGCCAAGCCTGGACACTTCATAGACTGGGAAAGGGTGGCTGCTTGAGACATACACCACAGAGGAAGAGGAACAGCAGAGGTACAAACTGATGTCTACTGAACACAGATGAATGTGTTCATCATAGCAGGAATGTGAAGCAGAGGACACCTTGTCAGGCCCCTGATAATCAGGTGCAGTAATTGTGGGGATCAGATGACTATAATTTCCTCATGAACCAGAGATTTCCACCCTCATCCATCTACCTCCCTGCTTTGCCACAGACCTAGAGAGACCCTGCACATGTCCCTGTGACTATGAGCCACACCAGTACACAGCCTCCTTGTTTCTGCGGAAAAGCAGACGCTGAAGCACCTTTCCAGGTCTAGGTCTGACTCTCTCACACCTCTGTTTCCCATCTCCACCATGGTCACGGTAGTAATTTCTTTCCAGTGCATATGTTTTGAGAATCAATACCTTGATACTTGGAAATTAGAGGGGCCACCAAAATAGCTACAGAGCCATCAGCTGGAACTGAGTACAGCAGAATGGAGGACATGCAGCTGTACTCATGAGGAGAGAGAGAGCAGATCTAACCCTCAAAGACTTCAGTACAGCCACCACACACCCCAGGAGAACGAAGAGGCAGAAAGTGAAGCAGGGATTTGTGTGTACCTCCTCATCCATCAGCAGCTACGCTGACTGCCAGATGGGAGGTGACACCACCAACCAGCACAGCGATGTCCTCCCCCTGCCTAGCCCCCAGCGCTTATTCTCATCCTGCCTCCCACATCAGTGGAGCAAGAAGCCAGCACATGCTTGTCAAAGCAGGTCAGGGAGCAGACCACTCGCCCAAGGCTGCCTGTGTGGAAAGTGGGACAAGCCCTCCAGAAAAAAGCTGACTGGTCTCTTACAATATCATGCAAATCAGGAAAAGGCTGGGAGAAACAAGACTGGGAGAAACCTTGTATGACCAAGGTTATATTGTAAGGTTATGTATTAATCCTCTGCACGCAAGGGGGGGAAACAAGGGGTGTGCATGCACACACACACAGGCAGGAGGTACCTCCTGCTTTCACCAGCATTTGCTAGGTTTGCATTCTGCAAACGAGAGTGGTGCGGTTCACAGCAGGAGCCTAACAGACTGGGACCCAAAAGGAGCCATTGCATCGACAGAGATCCAAGGGGAAACAATGAAAAAAATTAATCACAGGATTAGCATACATGCAAGTCAGGATCAGTCCCATACAAGAAACAGGGATGTTTTATTTACTTAACATCATCAACTACTGTTTTATCTATTTATCATACCAACCAAAGCCCGGTTTCTCAAGCCCAGCCTTTTCCTGGAGGATCAATTCCAGTCTCTCACATAACATTAAGCCCCCTGACATCCAATGCAAAGCCATCAGCAGGGAAGTAGCATGGCTGCTACAGTCACTACAGAAACAGAGGACCTAGTGCCACACCAGGAATACTGCTCTGGCTGTCTGGGGTAGGATGAAATCCATCATTTGCAGGCTCTGAATTTATACATTCAAGCTTATTCTATATACATGGTTTGAAGCAGGCTGAATAGAGCTGGATGTAAGCCACAGAATTGCTGAAGATAGCACGGAGTGTCAGAGCGCTCAGCATGATCCCGGAGCAGGCCGATGGCTGTCTGTTACCTCAACAAACTGCTGATGAACAGAGCTCACTTCTCAGCAAGCCTCTAAACAAGATCCCAACTTGCCTCAGGCACAAGTACTTGCTGGCCAGACTCTTCTTAGGAGATTTTTCACTGGTTTGCCTTTCTCAGGGAATATGGCCCCATGCACTTCCACTGCCAGCCAGTCATGCTTTGGTTCGGCCCTGACCAGCAGGAGAGCCAACACACCACCCTGCAAAACAGCAGCCTACACAATGCCTTTTTCCACTGATCTCCTCGCTTCTCTCTCTGCAGAGCCTTACCCAGGGAGAACAGGGCAGCCTGGAGCAGCCCCCACTATGCACACCTGCATCCCTCATTTCACTCCTACTCCCCAGCTTTTTAGATCTTGCTCTTCTTCTCCCAGTAAGAGCATGACATCCTCTTCATTCCACAGGCCACAGCTTCTCCCTCACGTCTGCTGTTCTCTCAAGGATGCTAAACAAGCAGAAGACGTACAGGCATCTTCCCAGAGACGTTGCAGCAATGTCTCTTTTTTGTATTCGTCAAGTTATTGCTCCCACACACACACATTTAAACTCAGCTCCACCAGCTCTTGAATTTAACTTGCATACAAGCAGTCTGATCTATAATGGATTTAGCTATGCAAAAGGAAAATCCTCTTAAAGTTTGGCCCACAGCACAGCAGTATACAAGCACCTGGGCTACCACTGCCTCTGCATTATCAGACTGCCCCTCAACCAGGGCATACTACCCTTTTAACAGATAGGCTGGATATTTGCTGGTTATCTGCTAGGTCAGTATTCCTCCTAAAGAAAAGTCCAGTGAGATAAGCAACCAGCTTAGCCAAGGCCAGATGGGGGGTCAAGACTCCCCAGTTCACAATCCTGTGGCTTTAACCACAAAGTCACTTTTCGGCACAGACATCAGCTGTTCCAAGAGCCCACACTGCTGTCAGATGGGCTCCACAGGCAGGTCATGCATTAAGACGGTGAGCATGGAAAGACTATTCCCTCTGTAGGCATTCAGGTCAGCTAGCACCACACACAGGAAGCTGTAGAACCGTATTCCACTGGTGAGAAGTTGATAACGGGGTTTTGGTTTTACTGAGCTGGTCATTAAACAGTGCTGGTCCCACATTATAGAGAAATAGGTAGCAACACACAGAATAAACCAGATCATCTTGAAGTATTTACCTCTGGATATCTGTAATTATAAACCAAACATCATCAGCTTCTCTCTCTCCCTCCAGTAAATAATTAACTGCAAAAGAATATTCCTCTTGGCTCCATCCTCTCCAATCAATTCTGCTTTGCAACAATGTGCCGCCTGGATTGCTCACTGTATCAGTGCACCCGAGTGTTACCCAAACCCCCTTGGAAGACAGAGGAGAGGTGGAACTGTTCACTTCAGTACAGCACAGACCTTTCCTTCAGGATACAAGGGGGCATCGTGGCATAACTCCCAGTACTTCAAGCAGACAGCTATGACATACACAGCTTAGCTCATGCACTGCTGCAACATCACTGCAACCATCAGCGGAGGCGAATCACGCACTCCGAGCACTCCCATCACACCCCTCTGGACTGCCTGAGCTTTATTGCCAAGGCAGAGCAAATTTCCTCCCCTGAAAGACAAGGTTTTCTATTCATTGTTTTAGAAATATCCTCCCCACCCCTAGATATCATCCAGGGGTAAAAAAAAAACACAACAAACCACAAAACGATTAAATCAAGTCTTCTTTATAACAGAAACTTCATTTTTTAAGAGTCTTTAATTTTTGAATATGAGACCAAAGTTGAATATTGTGACTGCTCGGTCATGCACTATAACCTGCACATTGACCTGTTCACCTCTTGCCACCTACCCTCATCAACCTGAATTTCATACAGACTCTGCAAGTAATAGGTAAACCAGAAAACGTTCAGAGCACTCGTTCCTTTTGCCCTACTGAAAGACACCTCCTGGCTGTAAACCCAGCGGGGAGGAGGGATGATGCCAGGAGGAAAGCAAAACCGCCTGGCAGGAAGGCTGGGTTTGGTCAGACAGCAGATGGAAGCAGGTTGCATACAGATACACAACCAGGGAACAACACAAGGGCTGCCATTTGATCCTGGTTGCTTTCTTAAGATACAAAGTCAAATTCACTTTTGACAGAGGCATAAGGAGAACACAGGCAAAAATGAGAGCTGGGGAAAACCTCCAGAATTGCAGGAATACCCTTCCTGCAACAGCCAGGAAACACGGGGAGAGGCAGAGAAGCATTACCACCAAGCAAACATCTTCATACTCACACACAGTCTGGGTTCAGTTTTACATTTTTACAGGTTTAAACACATACCAGATTTAGTTGAGCTGACTACGAAGTGCTCAATAAAAACCTCCACCAGGAAGGTAGAGAAAAAGAGGAAAAAAGGCTAATTTAGACTCAAAAAGCATGGAAAGAGAGGTTCAAGAAAGAGGCAGAAGAAAGAGTGGAAGGAAAACCATGACACAAAAGAGATAAATGAAACAGATACCAGGGACAGTTCAGGAAAAGACAAACTATGCAAAAATGGAATGAAAACTGGAAGGAAAAGATAAGAGAACAACGAACATGCCATGGCAGATCAGTTGAACGGCAGTTTGCAAATAGATCATTTATTTAATCTCATCTGTATTTGTCAAATAATTTGTTTGATTAACACTCTTTTGTGGTCTTCAGCCAGGTATAGAGCTGATCAAATATCATGTCATAAATATATTATTAGATTAATACAAGTAAAATTCAAATACATTCAACATTTTTATCTGCTGCTTAATAAGCTCTAGTTCTAAGTTTACAGTTCAAAAATGTTAAAGTAGAAAGCTGGGAATAAATTACAATTAGACAAAGATTACTTGAAGCCAAACCATTTTGCTTTTCCCAGACTGACAAAAATACAGTATACTGTATAACTCATCTTGAGAGACAGAAGAGAAGACATTTCTACCTTCATCGCCCTCCCACAAGGAACCCCTCTCTATAGGCAGTACTTTTTGTCTTGATTTTATTTTGTTGAATGTTCCCCCAATATTCAACTTTCCTACTCCATAAAGGTTTTTCACCCCATAAAAACCTGGTGAGCTCCAAGTGCAGCCTAACAGAAAGGTAAATTTGGAGTGCTCTGGTAAAAAGAGGGAAGGCAGAGGGAACCATATCCAGCCTGGAAGCAAATGTTTATGTTCGAGCTGAGCTTTGCTCCTCTTAAAGGGATGGGAAGTCAGCTGAAAGATGGACACAGATGCCTCAGGATTTCTACTCTCACAGGGAAAAGTCTCCCACATTATCAGCAGCCTTTTCCAAACCTCCCTAGGAGAACCAGGAAAAAAAAAGATCAACTGGCAATTTTTCAGCCTGTTTTTATCCCCCCTCCCCCAAGACAATAGCGAGGTCCCCTTGAGACTCCTCAGACCACAGGGTGAAAGCCACCAAGGCAGACCATCTCCACACGCACAGTGGCAGGGCTGCCAGGGAGCCCTGGGAAGCAGAACCAGGCTCAATAAGGAAACCCTGGCCATGGCTTTCTAGACCGACATCAGAGGAGCACGAGGCTACTCCCACTGCTGTTCTACCTTCACCACTCGCAGCAGCCAAGAATCAAACTCACCACAGGAGAGAACCACAACAAGGGCAACTCCCTGGGGCCGGAAAAGTGTCCCTCAGGTCATAAGTCCTGTTTAAATATCTCAGCAATATCCCAAACTGAGATAATTATTGCTAATTACAAGATCATTTTTATGTAAACATGAAGGGTATTACCACGCATACTTCATCTCTTTTTAATTAAAAGAAGGAAGAGGTTCGCTGAGATAAAAAAAATAGACATGCTGACAGCTCCCACCCAAAAGCAGACTTTTCTGCAGTGATAACACCCATCAGCCTCCAGACCCACCGAGAAGACTGAACAGGGAAATCAATCAGCATCAGCCTCCCCAGTGCTGAAATGAAGCAGTTGGCACATTATTAATCACACAGGAAAAACGTTTTACGAGGAGAAGGAAAGGACCAGGCACACAGAGGGGGGATACACATGGATTCAGTCATGGTCGTCTTAAAAACACTTGAGAAAAATCACACAAATCACCAGCTGTAGAATTAAAATACTTCAGAGCTGTGAAGGATAAACACATCAGCAATTCTGACTACAGCAACTCTTTAGCAGAGACCACACCAAACCTCATGTGCCTTCCTCCATTCAAAACCAGTTCCTGCTCCAAGCTGCACATCCGACCCATGCCAACCAGACTGAAGTACACCGTGACACAGCCTCATCAGGAGTTTGTACCCTTTCTGCATTTCAAACACCTACCCAGGAGCAACCTGCACATCACAGGCTGCAAGAGATAGGACAATCCAACTTAGGACACCGAAACAGTCAATGGCTTAACAAGCCATTCCTGCTGCACAGTCCTGTTTCCAGCTGTCCTAAGCATTTCTCCAGCCGCTCCAGAGTTTGCCAGTCCACTCTGACTTCTCATCATCTCTTTTGTCTCCAGGCACGCTCCATTGCTTGAAGCAAATTAAAACACATCCCCAGTCAGGACCTGTACGGGCCGAGCGAGCCATCAGATGCACCTTCACCTGGGGTGAAGACGCTGCAGCCCCGGACGCCGCGACACCCTTCGCAGGGCAGCAGGGCACAGGCAGCCCCGGACGCCGCGACACCCTTCGCAGGGCAGCAGGGCACAGGCAGCCCCGGCACGCCGCAGAGCCCCGGCGGCGAGCGTCCCTCGCAGGGAGGGAGGGAGGGAGGTGTCACCAGCTCCGCAGAGCCGCATGCTCGCAGAACGGGGGACCTCGCTCACTCGCTCACAGATGCACACAAATACCTGCGCCTCCGCCACCCGCCTGCCCCCTCCGCGCCTCGCCCCGGGCCTGGCGACGCCTGGCACCGCCATGGAGCTGGTCTCTGCTGGGGGTGTCAGAGCCCAGCAGGTACCTGCTTTGGCAAAGAGTGGGGAGTCTGGTGCCCCTCCTTTGAAGCATTACAGGAAAATGTGAGAGATGCAAGGGGATGACGGAAGACGGGTGCAGTGGACTGCAAACTGGGGGTGCGAAGAGGAGGTGAACAGGTCTGCAGCTAAGGGATATGGAGGGGAGCGGGAGGGCAAGGGGGGGAAGGAAAGAGGGCTGCAGCTTGGGATGGGGAGGACAGGAGGAGTGCACAGTGGGTGTAGAAGGAGGGCAGGGGATGGAGGGCAGAGAGGGAATGGAGGGCACAGGGGGTGCAGAGGCTGTGGCTCGGTGGTACCCCACCACCCTCCCACCCAGGCGGCCTGCCGGGGTCGGCAGGCAGCGCCCAGGCAGCAGAGTCATGGCGCGGCCAGGCGAGCAGGTGGGTGGCCGCCACCGCCCCCAACACCCCGGGCCCCGCCGCCGCCCACCGGGCCGAGGGTCTGTCCCTTCTCACCCCCGCCCCGGGCACCGCGGGGACCGCCCCAGCACAGC
>VZTG01006657.1:524834-665195 GCA_013397845.1 Melanocharis versteri
CTCGCCCCGGCGGGTGACCCCTGCTGCCGGCGCGCCCCGGGAGCCGCCGGGATCGCGTGCTGCCTGCCCGGAGACCCTCTGCGCTTCCCGCCCCGCGGCGGCCCCCCCGCAGGAGCGCCCCGCGCCCGAGGTGAGGGGAAGGCCTGGCGGCCGCCGCTCCCACAGCCCGCCCTTCCCCGCGGGACTGCCCGGGGCCGCGCTGCCTTTGTCGGCGCCCCACGGAGGCGCGCTGGGGAGGAGGACCAGAGACCCCTGAAATGTGGTGTTGATTGCCAGTCACGGTCCTGCCTGATAACGCGTTGCGCTACATTCGGCTCACAGGGTGCTTTTATCTGGCCCCTGGAAATGCCTAGAAAAATAGATGACTCCAAATTATTCAAGTGCAATTAAGGCCACAAAAGAAAAGACACCTGGATTGACTCTGTATAAAGCAGATGGGGTTCAGTTAGGCTTAGCAGTAGAGATATGCACTGTCTGAGCAGAATTACTGCAATTTCAGATGAAGGTCCGAGCGTGTTGAAAGGCTCTTGTCTGATCCTATTTGGGTCCCACAAGGAGCACCGCTGAAGCAGAGCTAGTAAATATTGATGAACTCAAGCTTCATGTCCTGAAATTGGGTCTGTCAATGCAGTGCTTCCCGTTCTGTCACAGTACACCAGGCATTTTCTACAATTGGGCACCATGATTCCCATATTACTATTTGGAAACTGGATAGTGGATTGCATAGTCACTGTATTATCCAGCAGCTTGCAGAAGTAATCAAGCTTTGATGCAGAATATGATGTCAAATAAAGTATGCACTCCTGATACTGGAAAAGCACTGTTCTCTCTGACATATGTTTCAAGCACACTTCCACAATTTATTGTTTCCATTAGAAAAGTATCTAGTAATCTGAACATCGATCTAAAAACCATTGTTCTAGATACTACGCTTGACACATAATAAAAAGAAAGCTCATGCCCTGCAGAGCTTGTAGCAAGAGCAGATTAAACATGTTCTAAGGATACCCGTTGAGAGAGTTGTGCAGGTTTTCTCAGGTCTCACAAACGTGTTGCACCAGCACAAGCAAACCTGCCGGAGCACTTTTCCAAAAACCAGCACGCAAACAGACAGGTCCAAACAAAAAGGCTGAAGCTTTAACCTACCTCCAAACTCTTCCCTTGCTTCTAACAAGCCCTCCTGACTCTGAACGACCTCTCAGTTCTCCACAGAAGCAAGGGCCGCAGCTCACGGAAAGCCAGCATCTCTCCCGAGCGAGCCGGGGGCAGAGCAGCAGCACACACAAAGGTGATGGGTTTCTCCGCAGGCAGACACACGCACACACCGTGCACCGCCTCTCCGGGCTACCTGTCTCGTCTTGTTTTGGCCGTTTCTAACGAGCAGGCAGGGTACTGGAGCATGCAGAAATCTTGCTTTTTGAAGCACCTTGAAAGCGGGCTTGTATTTTTTGGTATGGTGGCCCAGAAGAACTTGTCAGAGAGCAAGTACCAAATAGAACGTAAAATAGGCACAGCTATGAGGGAACCTCAGTTTCATGCTTAGGCTTCTCAGTGACCTACATGAACCAAGAAACACCAAAAGAGGAGACTGAAACTGCCTCTCTCTTGCTCATTCTTCAGTGCCAGATCACATCAGGCTGTAAGATACCTGAGGACTATTTGTTTGCAGACTGCTGGAAGACAGAGATGGAATCGCCTATTGGTGAGTCATAACCACACAATTGCAGAGGGGTGATGGCACAGACTTGCAAAGACACAGAGAGTGATAATAGCTTAAAAGTGTCTTCTTTCCCCTTCTACTTTTTGATAAAAAAGCAAAATATTGGGACTAGATCCTGAGCTGTGGCAAAGCATCGTAACCCCATTGCTTTTGTCAGAGCACAGATTTACACTTTCTGAGGTCATAGCCTACTCTGTTTGTAAAAATTTGTTCTTCCTGAGCAGATTATTCCTTCCTTTCTCTAAACTTGAGTTTAATTCTTGGAAAATGTCTGGCTTGCAGTACTCTAACTGTTGCAAGCCTTGCTTGACAGAAAAGGAAGGCTAATCAAATACTGGGTCCACTGGCATGCAGACCAATAAAAAGGAAAGTGAGAGTATCTCAGGTCCTTACTGGCACAGTAAAACTACAAAACCAAAATCTGCAGTGGAGCTGAAAAGCTGTTCCATTATTCCCATACCTTCAATTTTCGTGATTGTTTTCACCAAACTGTATGTAGCTTGCAGTTGGAAGGCCATAACTCATAGATATGCTTATCCTGTCATGACTTTTTGTACCAACACTCTAAATTCAGTTTGTGAAGCTACATCACTGGTTTTTATAGGTGCTGTGACCCCAAATTAACTCCTTTGTATTTTCACCCCCTCTTTAACTTCTGCAAGAAGGGAATTGTAGACAAGACATAAACTTAGCTGTCCACTGTGTGATGTACAGACTTACGACAAGAGCTTAGTGAGCAACTGAACTTGCTCATCAGCTACAGATCAAGGCTACATTTTTAAAATTAGAATCTTTTTTGGAGTGATTTGTAGTAGAAACACTCAAGTTGAATTATTCTTTCTTTCTCCATAGTAAAAAACTCAAAAGAACATGAAAAGGTTATGATCATCAAAATCATCAGCAAAGTAGGTAACAGTTATTTTTTAGCTTGACAAGGATACATACTTAAATACATCCATGTATGCACTATATATTTTTGATGTACTGGTGGGTTTATCAGTTCTCAGCAGACACAGAGAGTAGATTAGTGGTGTCAGTTGCTATTGTTGTTCTGGGTCTCCTGTTGCTTCACCATGCCTACAAGTTCACCTGACTTTTAATCATGCAGATTGCTTTCTGGTTCTTTCCATGACTTTTGAGCTTACCCTACTCCATTTTCTTGGATGCATACTTTTTCTGTGTAACTGAAACTTTCTTGGAAAGTGTTTGCAAGGAAGGCTCTGTCACTGTGTTCCCTTTAACAATGTCTCTGAGAGCATACTGAGAAAAGCAGAGATCCCTGTGAGTTTTGCTTCCCCACTGCACCATATTCTTAATGATTTTTTAATTTAGTCCTGCAGATACACTGGACTCAAGAAACCTGCAAGTCCTTTTCTCATACTGGGATGTTTTCTTGCTCATCTCTCTCCCTGAGCTTAGAGGATGAGTAGTGTCATGGCAGAAAGCAAACTGGTAAGCAATCGACTTTTTAAAATTTCTATCTTTCTAGGGAATGCAAAGTGTTTCCTTGTAGTATCTGACAAAGTAACACAAGTAATTTGCCATGGCAACCAGCTTATGGAACAGAACAAAAAATTATCATTACAAGGTGCTTTGTTGCTGTAGCAGGGAAAGAAGCTGAGACCTTATCAGTTTTGTTCACTTGTGTGCCATGCATCATCTAGGTAGTAGAACTTGTCAGTAAGAGTTTGTGTTCGATTCAGTGCAAGTCATCTGCCTTGTGGGTCTGATACTTGGATCAAAGCTGAAGTGCAGTCAGAAGGAAAGAAGGAAGTGTTCAGAAGAATTGAAACAAGACTGGATTCTCAGAAACACAAAGACAAATCCATTTCCTCAGCAAGCTGATGGAACTCTGAAGATGCCAGTAAGGGATGAACCAATTCTGAAATTAATTTGGCTTGCATTCTCTGACAGTCTCCATTATTTTATGTCCTCCTTTATTTTTTTTTAAGTGAAGTAAGTCTGCAGATCTGTAAGTATTTTGGATTTAGCTGGGACAAAGGATGGAATAGGCTTGCAAAGCCTGTCTTCAAACCCATTCTCTTTACAGGGATGCTTCTGGGAAGGAGAGACTCATTGCCACACAGCTTTTCTGTCTTCTGTGGGACAGATTTGAAAAGTGAAGGAAAAACTGAAAGTTTCTTAATCCCTTGACTACTGATTTGAGCCACAAGTAACACAGCTCCAACTGTGTGATGGAATGAAGTGCATGCTCCCCCTTCTATTTTAAAAACACTCTCTCCCAGTTAAAATTTATGCTGTTCATGCAGTAGTACTAATGCTTGAGGAACAGTGGCCAGCTTTCTGAGCTGCCTGGGGCCTAGCTGAATTCACAGGTAAAATTCTCGTGACTCATGTACAGTTTTCTTCTGGCTTCCCAGTGAGGTTGTAGAGAAAATACTGCTAGATTACAAACCCTGAAAGTAGCATGACTTGGAAAGAAGCCTTTGAAAAGAAGCTCTTAATGTATGAGATAAATCTATGTGAGATGCAAAGCTACAGTTCACTCTTGACAATGAATTCTTATACTGTGAGTGACTGACTATAAAAAGACTTGGGAAAAATCCGAGTCTCCTGCAGCACAAAGAAACCATGAGATAAATGAAAGTCATCTCAAAGGAACCATGCTAAAACTGTTCAACACTATAATTTAACACAGTCTCCTAGAGACTGGGAAAAGTCAGCAGGCTAATCCTTACTGCAGGTTGTAGCAAGAGGGACATAGCCACAAGAGAAGTCACAAATGTGAAATGCCATAAGTGTGTACTGACATCCCAAGGGCCTGGGAATCTTGGAGATACCTAAGACTTGGAAGCAGCATTCCAACTGAGAGACCACACAGAGAAAAAAAGAAGACCAGTCAGTCCTGGCTGCAAAGTGTTTTTAAGACAGACACTGAACTGGAAACATCTCCTGGAGGAATCAATCAACAAAAGAAAACACTGAATTAATTAACCAATCTTCAATAAATCAACAAAATCTTCCTCTATATCATCTCCAAGGACATCACATTGCTTCAGATGACCCAAGCAGTGAATGGGACCACTTTGTTTTTAATCCCCAAAATAATGGCATTAATATTGGATTCAGTTCTACTAAATAAGAGTGCTCAGGCTTCTTTCAACCAAACCATTTGAAATGTTGCAGAAGATTCTGGGTGGGCAGAGCAAAGTCGTCAGTTCTGGAGGGTTATCTGATCCAGGACAAGATCTTTCTTACCATGGATTTCCTTTTTGAAATGAGCAAGTCAGCATCTTGCCAGGTGCCTGGCCCAAGCTCCACCGAAGCTAAAGAGAGGAAAGATTCCTGTTGACTGAAATAAATTTTGCTAACAGTTGGATTTGGTCAATTTTGAACTGAGAATAGAAACTTGCAGAGATGATGCTCTGGAATCGCAGAAATGAAAGGCTTTGTAATCAGAGCTTGGAAGTGGAAGGAGATCTATGTTCCATAGTTTAAAAATACAGACAGCTGCTGATTCCTTTTTTTGCTATTAAAAACGCCACAACCCAAACACACACACACACACAAAAGAAATAATTCAAAGACTGGTCATTTCCCAGTCAGCCTCCTTGTAGAGACACTGTGGGAATGAACAACTATCACATCTCCCTAGATGTGGTATGCAATAGTTGGTAACATGAGGCTCTCCTCTGAGTGGGTGATGGGAGGATGGTTGGATTTCAGATTTTGCTGTGTGGGGTGAGTAGCGGGGAGAGATGAGATTCGGGTTTGATCTCTGAGTATTTACAAGCAGTGTTGCTTTCTACAACTGCCTGCTAGTTTCAGTCTGGTCTGAAGCACACTGCCCTCTGCAGTGTCCTGTTTGTTCCTGTGGGTGTTTGCCTAAGCCCCCAACAGATGTTCTTTTTGGCTACTTGTGCTTTTCTCAGGGAACTGTAGCTGATCATCTGGTGGGTCTGGAGCCCGAGTTACTTAGAAACGACACTGATTCTTTCATGAAGTGCCCCCACCTCATCAAAAGTTGCCAGGGTTGGTGAGGTCTTGTGTCTCCTTCCACTCTCTGCTGAGCCTGCCAGCATAGATCAGCAAGGGTCAGCTACAGTCGGAGGCCTGGTAATGCAGAAATCTGCAAGTTGGGAGCCACACTGATTTTCCTGGCAGTGGTTTGCTGGCATATGTACAGGAGCTTTTGTTAGCTGTCAGCCTGAATGGAACGTCAATCATTCCCTTGGAGCTTGATCCTCAGATCACTGCACTCTGAGAGAGGGCTTTTGCCTTTGTCTTCATACAGCAATAACTCAGGTCTTTGGAAGCTGGAAGCCTTATTTTTTGTTAAGAAGCCCTTGTGATATTTAGTCCCCATGTGATTTTCTTTTTCAAACTCTACAGGAAAGTTTGAACGCTTTGCAACTGATATGCTAACAGGTTTTTTTATGGGACAGTTTGGATAACTTACCAAGCTCTGGGTCATCTGTCACTTTTGCTGGCAGGAGCCAGATTTCCAGAGTGGAAGCGGGATGAGTTGCTAAGGGATGTCTTGTGCTCTATATCATTTCTGCATTCACTGATGTGCAACAGATTTATCTGTGTAGTTCAAGGCTTCTCTGTACCAGATGAGTTTATACTGAAATCTTAGACCATCCCACATGTTCTCCTGGAGAAGACAGTAAGATTGTTGGTATTCTTTTTAAAATAGTCTTCTTCTTCATCAGCTAATGCTGATTTTCTTCCCCTCAGCATCAAAGAACAATTGCTAACTACATCTCTTTCTTGCAGAAATTTCAAAGCAGTGTTGCACAGCATGATTCAGGCATGCACACATGGTAGAACTAGATAGAATTAAAGACATTTGTGTTTGTCCAGTTAAACTACTGGGTCCTTTTCCTTTTACTGTTTTTTTAATATACTGGTCACACATTGTCTCTAACTCTACCATGCAGCCCTCCTTCTCATCGTCATGCTCAATCTGCTGAGCCATTTTTTCTTTTCTGTTAAGCCTCTCACTAAATTCTGGTTTTCCTTCTACTGTAAGGAGATGCCCTGAGCCTTGGTTCCTATCTATGCAAGCAAGTAAAGCTGATGTGAAGCAGTAGTCAAATAAAATAAAATAAAATAAAATAACCCTGTAGACTGGAGAGGAGGATGGAATTCAGCTTTCCAGCATCTCCCTGCTTCTTAGTGTTCTTGACACTCCAGTGTATGCTCTATTCCTACCCAACCTTAGTAAAGCTTGCTTATCTGGTCCCTTTCCATTCCAGACAGCTGTTAAGCAAAGGTAAACACTGTCCTGCAGTACAGCTGCTTGTTGTCAGAGCTAGAGATCCTGAGTTATAGAGCTCCCTGGGAGCTAATGGTGGTTGCAGTATTCCCACATCAAGTGAGACCCAGGTTAGGTATTGGAAGGTTTCCTTGGCAGTTAGGCTATGCTCTTGTGTCACTATCCTGTCAAGGCTGTCCTGAGAGACCCCTAGTAAAGGTGAGAGTATATTCCTCCCACACAAATGCCTTCAAGAGCAGCACAGGGCTAGAAATCATCCCTTCACTCAGAGACGTGACATGGTTGACCTCTCCAGGGTATTTCAACACCTATTTCACACAGATTCTCTTCTTGCTGGCAGTTACCCCATTTCTTATTACTTATTTCCCACACTGAAGCCATAAAGTTGACCACAGCATCTTGGGGTTTTTGTCTGCAGTTTGGTCATCCCCTTTCTTCTGCTGCTTCTCCATCAAGGAAGGTGAAAAGCAGAAGAGGACCTGCAGTCACTTGCATCTTGCAGGACTGGTGCAGGTCCATTGCATGTTTCCAGGTAACTTTTCAGGCAGATGTTCATGAGCTCAGCAGTGGTGTGACTGTGTGAGTGTGTGCACATGCAAATCACCCAGATACTCTCTGAGAGCTTTCAGAGGGCCAATGCTAAACATTTCAGAAGTCAGACCTCCTGAAAGATTCCTAAGCTGAGATGCCCAAAGCAACACATTGCAAATTTCTTCTCTGGTTTCAGACTCATGACTTTGTGTTTCCCACTTTCAGTCAGCAGACTTTGGTTGGGGAAATACTGAGGTTAATGTACCAAAACAACTGTTCACCAATGTTACATGAGTCCAAGTGATTAATGGAGTTTCAGCCATTGACTATGATAGCTTATGTTAATCTACAGATGTTGTATTAACACTGAGTGATTTCCCAGCTCTCATTAGCAATATGCTTTGATAGGGTTAGAAGGTGTATTTTCCCTTCAGTGAGCTGTTTAATCATTGGAGCTCACTGGCAGTGGGATTTGGGAGACTTACATGATCACAAAGTGAATTAAGAGTAAAACAATACCCTCCCTCTGGCTTCTCTGGGATAGTGCACAGGGGAGGGAACAGGTTCAGAACTGCTCTCTTTCCCCATTTAAGTGGCACTGGTGTGCTCCAGTGAGGGCTAAGCAGGAAGCTGCTGCCTCCTTAGTCAAGATCTTCCTGGTTTTCAGGAGCACACTCAGACCAGCTCTCCTGCAGATCAGCACATGCCAGTGAACTTGTTGTAGCATGTTTAGCTGCACGTTCTGGTTGGCTTACTGAGGTCTGATCCAAAGCTTACTGCAGATACAGAGAAGATCCATGTACTTCTTCAGTGGCCTTTGGTCTACTCTGTGGAGGCAAAAATACAACTGTGATAGATACATGGGTGAGTGAACCCTACATTACCACCACATTTCACTCTGAGGAGATGGCAAAAGGGATTCTGCAGCCCAACCTTGTGCGTCCTAGAGCAGTAAAAGCAACATGAATCCTACTTAATAAGTAATTCAAAAGCACTTTCTGGTTTGTGAATCATCTGCATCCCAGACTTCCTGAGGCTCATGGGTAATGAGACAAGAACAGTGCAGCTTCTGTAGTCATTTCTACCTGCTCACTGGGCTGCCAACCTGCTCTGGCCCTAATTTTGAACCGTTCTTTTAAACTGCTCTCTGCCACTAAGCAGTTCTCATCTAGAGATCTCAGACATGAAGTAATCCTCCCAGCTTTTCTATAAAAAAAGTCAACTACCATTAAACCTGTTTTACAGGTGGGTAGGCTGAGCTCCAGTCTGCCTGAGATCACAAAGTATTATTTAGGGCCAAACTGCCTGGGCTGACACGTTCCTGCAGCAGGGATGACCACCTTTCCTGGAGGAAAAGAGTGCCTAGGCGAGGGAGGGCTGGCCTCTTTTTACGTACATGCTTTGCTCATGACTATGAAGTAAATAAACCTCACTGGCTGCATGGCTGGAATCCAGGTGTTCCTCGGATGAAGATGCAAGTGTACGGTAAACTAAAACGCCGTGCTCAGCTCTTTGTGCTGAGCCATCCGGCAGGTGGGAATGCACAACTCTGCCTGATTGCTTATGCCTGAGTCACCTCCTTCAGCATTCGCCACTGCCTAGCATGTTAGCATGCTGCCTGCTGGATAATAAATGACTTCATCCGCTGCAGCAGTGAGGATACTATTAAAAATTAACCCTGGGAAATGGTCCTGCATATTTTTTTCAGTCAGACCCAGACAAGGGGGAAGAGGAGAGGAATGCTGTTGAAATGGGATTTGCAGAAAAGGCAAGTGTTGAGTTTTTAGTAATGGGGATGGTTCAGGCTTCGGTTTAATCACTGCAGTTGCTGGCAATCGATGATCAAAATTCAGAGGGCATAAGGCATTTGATAAAGTTAAAAGCAGTGCAGGTAGAAAAGACTCGATAGGCATATTGCAGAGGAGGTCAAAGAATGGGATAAATGGGGATTACTGTGCTGACATGAAATTTATGACCTGTTTGCAGAAATAAATGAATTTATCATGTGGACGTTATTATCACTTGTAAGGAATGATGCCTGTAGATGAAACACTCTCCAGTTTTGGTTTACGTATTGCACGTTTTTCTCACAGTATCACACTTAAAACCACACCCTACCTATAGCAGCCTGCAGAGTGTATTTACAGAAGTGAAGAATTTGTATTAAATATCTCAGGAAACAGAGCAACTGACAGACGTATATTTCATTTTCTTGGCTTCTCTTGCCTCCAGCACCCACACAGTATCCATCAAATTGTCTGGAGTCAAACCCTCACAGGCTGCATTTGAAGCTTGGGCAAGGAGCCAGGCTGGTGTAGAGAGCAAAGTCCTGTCTGTCCGCACGCACTTACCACTGTCTGCGTGCTGCAGTCTGGAGCAGGGGAGCTCAGCCTTAGGCTCAACAAAAAATACCCCCTTAACTCCCTTTGCATCGTTCCAAGAAAGGGATTTGGTCTGAAGCCTGCAGACGCTCATGTTAGTGATCCCATTGTTGACACAAAAGTTGCACCTTGTTCTGAGACGTCATTCAGCTGGCTTTGGTTCAGCAGCAAGCAGCACGTCCCATCCTGAGCCTATCCTGAGGGACGTCCCAGCTCCTTGAGCTGCTCTGTTCGTAGATGGTTGGTACCTATAGATGGTCTAGATGGCAACACAGGCTGTAATGCCAGGTGCAGTGACTGTGCAAGCAGATCTGCCCTCTGGCTGGCATGCTTTATTCCAGAAGCATATTGCAGCTGTTGATTTCACAAAGGTTGTGTGATGTGACAGCACCTATCCAAGGGCCAAGCTGAGGTCTGCATGTTTGTCCTGAGTCACCTGCTCATCTCCATGTGGCAGAGGTATTTTAAAATGTTGGGCTTAAGAAACATTTCCTGCTGCAGCAGGAAAAATTATATAAAATTCCTTCATAAACAGTGTTACAAATTTGCTGAATGAAAAGTACTCAGATATTGCTATGTCCAAATTGGAGACAATTCCTACTCTAAAATCTTTACTTTCCTGTGATATTTAAGGAACCATGGCTGAAATATTCCTCAGGCTAATTCCTGCATTTTATTTATTGCCTCTCCTTTCTCTCTCCATCCAGACAGAGCTTTGTCATTAGCCTTAGTCCCTGGTACCTACCTACAGCTCTTGCTGCAGCCAAGCATGCTGCTGGAACAAGGATTTTATTTTAATGATTACTGATCAGGAGTTATCACAACGGTTGTCATCAACACAACACCAGTTTATAAACATGGTCCTTTTGGAGGTTTTGGAAAGCCCAGTAGCTTAGAGTTAGTCTGGCACCTCTTTGCAGAGTAAATGGTGCATGTTGAAATCACTTCCTTTAACTTCAATAGGTTTGAGATCACACCCATGGTAGGGCTATTTATTTCCCTCCCCTTCTGCCCCACGCCCCACCAGGTCTCTGTATTTCACTGTCCAGGTTGCCAAGGGCTGTGTGTGTTGCTTATGTGTTGTGAGGCAAGTAGCTCAAAGAAGAAAGAAGTGACCCGTGCAAACAGCTGTAGGCATACGTCCAGCTGCCCAATTCTCTAGAAAAGGAAGTTGTGATCTACGCCTGGAAAATCTGCTTCCACAAGCCAGGAGTTAACCAGCAAACAATGAATATATAGTTGCGTCCTAGACACTTGTGATTCCACTGGCTTTTAAGGAGAATGAGAAGGAAATATATTTTTAACACCAGCTCAACTTGTAACCTGATCTGCTACTGCAAGGAGGAGTCAGCTGATAACTTAGGTATTAGCCAGCCGCCAGTGTTTGGTTCACAAGATTACTTGAACTGGTCTGTTATGAACAACCCTGTGTTAGTACATCCACAGCATGGCATAGGAAGTGGCCATTGCATGGCAGGACGGGGGAGGCTTGTGCGTATTCCAAGGAAGACAGGTTCTGCCAGTGGTGATGTGTCAGGAGTTGTTGGGGGGATACACATTTTGCTTTGTCAAAAGTCCATCTCTGTTTCTAACAGCAGTGGGAAAGTCTAGGAATGAAAGGTCTTTGCTCAGACTGTGAAGGAAGTGAATGAAGGTGAGTCACAGTACTACAAGAGCTTCATGGCTCCTACAGATAGCAGTAGTTTGTGGACATGGGATGATTCCCATTCTGAATTTCTGTCTTCTTCTGAAGGGATTTGCTCAGCCCAATGCCCACCACCATGCTCAGGCACTAGGAGTTTCTATTCGACCACTATAAGGGTTAATCCAGGGTCTCTTCTAAGGTATTTCAAGAAAAGAGGATGGAGTGCTTAGCCAAAAGAGCAGGCATTCAGGCCAAAGAGCAGTGATAAATTGCAGGTTTTCATGGCCAAAGAGCTGGCCTACAAGCACGACTGGAGTCTCCTGTAGAAGACAACATGCCATGTGCACTGCCATGTGCTGTCACCAGACAGTGGGGCTGCTGACACCTCCAGCCTTGAAAACAAACTGTCAAGCAAGGCTTTTGAGGTAGGTGTGAGATTTGTGTGGACTGGGATGTGTTTTATGGTTTTCAATACTTGGAAACACTACCTGAGCATCTGTCTGGATCTCAGCCAGCATGCTGAGTTAGGTAATGAAGCTGAATTTTACTGAAACTTCTAGACATTGCATAAAACATACAGAAGCATACCAATAATCCATCTTTTCTCATTACTAATCTAACTTAGCTGCTGGAATGTAAGTGCAGTCCTTTTTCTAAGCACACATTATGCAAAATTGGAGCCAGAGCTGTAAAGAGAGTGTCTGGAAATCAGGTCTCTCCTGTCATTTTGTGGACAGGGAAACATTCTTCATCCTCTGTGAGGATAGGATTCCTTCTAGTATTCCAGAGGAAGTTATATGTCACTGTTTGCGGCAATGACCCAAATATAGATGAATCCCAAGGCTTTCCAAAGAGGCTATCCATGGAAAAGGCAACGTGAGCTGCTTAAATTTAGGGAAAATCCCAGTATGTTATGGTGGTGTGTTGCATCACTTTTCATTCCTGTATAGTATTTGCTGAACTCGACCCCAGGCTGCCAGCACCAGAAGCAGATGTGTAAGGTCAAGGGTTCCTTTGACAGAGCAGAGAGCACCATTTTTGCCTTTGCTCAGTTCATTCATTGATGCTGAGCCAGAAGGAAGCACAAATCACCTCATAGACCGTGGAGCTGAAACACCCCTGGGAATGGGCAAGGCACTTGAGGCAAAATGGGCACTTTGGCTCTTAGAATATTAGGACAGAGTGCCATGTCTTCCAGGCTACGCATGCTGGCCCTAGGATTACATGGGTGAGCACGGGGATGCACAGGGTATACAGGATTTGTTCCAGTCTGCAGAACTGCCTGGCCTCTTTTATCTGCCTGCTGATCCCCTCCCTCCACATCTGCAGACTGCACTCCAGCCACCTTATTTGCTGCCCTTCAGGACAGGGATTTGTTGAGGACTTTTGCCAGAGCCGTTGTCCGTAGCGTGGCTCACAGTGGTGCTGTTGCTGTGATGGCTGCAAGCCCTGGTGTACATGAGCTGCATTCAGAGTAAGCTCTGAACTGTGCAAAGTGCATGCAAACTAGTGGTGTAATGGCATGCAAACTGGTGCTTTGACCTGATTAAATTTTTTTAAAGCCCCAATTTCCCCACTGCTTCACATCATATGTAGTCACTTACACTGATGGGAAGTGAAAATAACAACCCCTTTCTGATTTGGTAACATTTTATGGTGGCTTTGCATCGGCAGGAAAAGCAAGTACACATAGGAAAGTTGCTGGTTCTCCTGTCTGAAGGCAACTAGATGAATTTCACAGCTAAATCCTGCTTGGAAAAACAAACCTAAAAAGCGCAGTGAGGCCGCAGGTTCCTTTACACTGCAGCAAGCGATGAAAAATAACGAATGTTGCTCCTGAAAAACTATGGAGAAAGAGTCATTGACCGTAACTCCTTTCCAACATCAATTCATTTTCCCCTTGGTTTAATGTTGAAAACAAAGTTGTAACTCAATCATTGACCATGGAATTCATCCCAGAAGAAATGCAAGGACCACCAACAATGTGGTCCAGGTGTGGATTATAAATATCATCAGGAAGAGTAATTCTGTGTCCCAGGGGCATTAATCCTGCAGCCAGTGCTCTTCCTTTTATATTTTGATTTTAAGCCTGCCATTTTTAAGGCCTCTCAGCAAGACCTTCTCTTGCAGAGGATTCCTACCACATGAAGCACAAGATGCCCCTGAACTGAATGAAGCCCTACAGTGGTACTACAGTTGTAACAACATTGGGTTTTGTACCTACCAATTCTTTGCTAAAAAATTACCATCTGGCAGCTGCAGAGAAGCTTTGGACTTGTCCCATACTGTGGGACAGGATACCATACACTGGAAAAGCAGATGTGTGCAGACAGCATCCTTGAGCTTTCCAAAACCAGGAAATATTTTGACCCAAAAGAAACTGAGAAAGGTAGAGGGCCTTGAACAGAGGCACAAAACAATAATAATTTATACAGAGGCGTTTCAAGTTACCATTGATTCGTCTTGAGTCAGGAATTCTATGAACAAGGGAGTACAAGCATACTTTTCTGGCTCTCAGTATTTTTTTCAGATAAGAAGCTTTTGTTTCCTTTTTCCTGTAAAAATGTAAAGGGAGAAAAATATTACATTTACTAATTTATTTATTTACAAGTTTTCATTAAAATTAAGGCAGAAATAGGAAATAAGCGCTTCTGGAATTAGGCAGTCCTGGCTCAGTGGCTCAAATTTTAATACAGTGCCCTATCTCACCTTTGCTACCCTGTGTCTTTCATCCCAATCAATCATCTTGACTGCACAGTAATGCAACTACTTCTGAGTAGAATCACTTGGTCATGAACCAGAATCTGCTTTTCTAAAGCAATAGTACAAAGGAAGGAAAGATCCCCCTGGTGTGGTGTCTGCACTGGGTATTGCTTGAAAGTAAGTGGGATTCTGCCAGAGTTCTTCCATCTCAGCAGAGCTGAATCAGGGCTTAAGCTAATGAGATATCCCAACACAACTGAAGCCTGTCTTAAGCTTAACTTTTCTCTAAGAATCCCTACACCATGACAAGGTGCCATTTGCTGTTTTTATTGCTTTCTAGTACCCAAAAAATTTACCAGTCTAAGGAGGGTGTTCACTTTCCTTGAGCAAGCATGCAGCAGTGAGAGGAGACAGGTTCTGTCACTCAGCACTGGCTCAGGACCTTGGAAGTGTGTGGTCACCTTCAAAGGCCACACACCGTTTCTGTGCCACTTTGGTGACATCACTAGTTTGGTTCACTTGTTTATAGAAGCAAGGGCAACATAAAACTACGAATGCCCATCTTTCAGTGTGAGTTAAAATACTCTGTACAAACGGTGATCGAAAGTTTTTCCAGGTCTAGTTCAGTTTGAAAAGATACAGCTTTGTACAAAATGCCATATGTTTCCTGACGAAGCTTTCCTTTCCGATTGCAGTTTATGAATTCACATAAGCCTGTGAAAAGGAGCAAAAACAAATGCCCAGACTCATTGAATCAGAGAAGATGTTTTATTAACTGGATTCTCTCATTGCCCTTTCTTTTCATGCCAGGTGCAGTGACAGCAAAATAAATTCAGTTCGCAGACTCCTGCCATCCTCCGGATCTGTGGATCAGTTGTTTTTCCCTCTCAGCATCATTCATTGCTTCTGAAGTTGAACTTCTAAACACCTGCTGTGGTCGAAACTGTTCTTACATCATCTCCTGAAGACAGTGACTTCAATCACATGAAATCATGAGGTTAATGCCACAGTCGAGACTTCAAAGCTGTTTCTGCAGACCTGAGACGATTTTTTTTGAAAATGCTACAGTAGCTGCTAGTTCTTAACCAATAGAAGAATTACCAAAGTTGTCAGTTCTGCTTATCATGCAATACAAGAAGATGGGAGAATTTTCTAGCAGAACTGCTGTCTGGGTGGGGGTGACAGTACCATAATATGAGTTCTCCACTTAATCTCAGATTAGTTTTGATTTTTGTCTTTTTGTAAAAAATGGAGATGAATATCCTTGTTCTGTATTACCTGCTTGAAGCAGATGACCTTAAAAAGGTCCCTTCCAACTCAAAGTATTCTATGATTCTATGAAATTGTTAGTTGTGCTAGAAAAGGGATTCTCACAAGAAAAAAGGTGATTACAGGGCTGGCTAATGAGGGTAAGAGATCAGGCTGGAAGAGGAACTATCTTCAGAGAGACACTTTGAACAATCTTTCAGAAGGAGGGAGACACTGATATATATCTAAATTACTCTGATGGGGTTATGTGCAATAGCAGAAAACTTTCCTCTGACCAGAAAGTCTCCTCTGGTTCTGTGTTTCTGATTTGTAGTACAATGAAATTCCTAAATGTTAATAATGAAAGTAGCAACAGCGATTATCTATTGATCAATAATATTAATTAGAGACTGGGTTGATTGGATGTTGCTTGTGACTGAATAAAACCAGATGAACAGACATAGCTCTTCTTGTAAAATAAGAATCCCAAAGGAAAAGCATGTTTATCTAGGCTTGGCTTTCAGAGGAGGCTTCACACAATTCCTGTTCATTTGGGTAGCACCAATAAAATTAATCCAGAGTAACACATTTTGTGGATTTCCTGTGAAGGTGAGATCAGAATCAGGTCCTCTGTCTCCAGGTAGGTCCAAGGTATGCTAATTGTCAATATTAAGATTCTAAAACTTTCTTGGATAAACTGAAACATAACTTTTCTTTCCTGTAAAACTTCATGAATGTACAGCGTGGTTCCTGGATAGAGATCACATCAGCTCCACAATTATTAATTTACGGATTTCTCACTGACCTTAGCTCAGCTCTGGGAATGGTGCCAGCACAATTACAGTAACTCTGAATAAAGAGACATAAAGCTTCTGTATCTGCCTTGAAATTGTGCCAGAATTTTCTCTTCCTCAGTGATGGAAAGATGCATTTCTTCGATTGGTTTCAAATAGTTCAGACTGTGTTGGCCATAAGTAGATTATTTTCAGCAGAACAAGGAAAAGAAGACAACTACCATACAGATGTGTGCATACACAATACACATACTCCACAGATAATCTTTGGGAAATGTGTCCCAAGAAGGTGTATATTGGGAAACTGAATCGAGGTGACTTCAGCTAGTTACCTGGAAAAAAGAAAAGGCAGAAATGGGAATAAAATTCCAGGGTCAGATGCTTGATTCAGTATTGTTTTCACTGAATCATACTACCTTCCTGGAGCACGTCAAGGCCCATTGCCTTCCTTCCTGTGAAGATGGGCAGCTGGATTGCAATGACACCAGGTGGAGCTGAGTGCACTCATCACCTTGGAAAATCAGGCCCCTGGTGGTTTTCTCTGATGTTAATTGACCGTCAGACCCTGCAAGAGGGGAGTCAACACATTTCCTGACCTATGGTCTAAGTGTTTTCCAAACCCTGGAGTGAATGGAATGTAGTTGCAGAGGAAATGCTGATGCAATCCACCAGCATCTGCTGCTCTCCCACATCCTCACAAAGGAGGTGTGAGGGGGTGAGTGCATGCAAGTAGTGTAGTGAAAACCCCAGCCTCTTCTACATGGCAGGCAGGACCCTGTGCCTTCCTGCCTCTGAGAGAAGCACTGCTAAGGGCTGCTCCCAGGAAAACACTGGGTGCCATCCTGAATGTAAACCCCTGAGAAAGCAGGCTTTTCATGTGGGACCACTGACATACAATCACATCTTCCTAGGAGCCTGATTTATGAATCCTATATTGAAATGTGGAAATGTAGACATCTTCTAAGTGTGAGTGAGAATGGCAAGAGCTGCACTAGAGTTGCACTCTTGCACCGAGATGTTTGATAATGTCACCAACAAAAGTTGAACCACATCCCTTGGATCCAGATTATGATAAACTTCATTCTTACGTGTCTAATCTTTAGACAGCTCTGGTCTGTAAATTTAATCTGTTTGGTTTTTAGCTGGTTTTTTTAAAATGCAAAATCATTTGGTGAAACCAGCCTTGTTATCTGCCACAAGCTGCATTTTTCAGTCTTTAACACACTGCAGGCGTGTGTGATCACCTTTGTGCAGGATGATGTCATTAGTTTTTCATCGGCCAGCAAAGGTTTTGGATGTTGTGTGGAACAGAGATGTCCCCAACCCCTCCTTCAGCCGTGTGCTCACCTGTCACCCAAATCCCACACAGGATCCTGCTACCTTTCCCGTCCCGTTCCTGTCCTCAATGCCGTGCCCACCCCTGCTCCCCCCACTTCGCTCCCGCTGTTTGCCTTGCCGCTTCTCCCGCTGCAAGCACGCTGCTCTGCTATTCCCAGGCGAGAACCCTCGCTGCCTCGGGAGACTCTGCAGCCTCTCCTCCTCCTCCTCCTCCNCAGGTAGGAAGCGGCCCTGGGGAGAGAGGGAGGGAGCAGTGGGAGGTGTCTGTGTGTGTGTGTGTGTGTGCGGTGGGCGTGGGGCGGACTTCCCCTCCTTACTCTCCTTACCCTGGGCTTGAGCGCCCGGGTTTAAGGGGCGTTGGAAAAAGGTCGTTGTGGTGAGCACGGTGGTCTGTGTGGGACACACTGACTCAAGTGGGACACACGGAGTGGTGTGGGACACACTGACTCGAGTGGGACACATGGAGTGGTGTGGGACACCTCCAGTGCTTCCCGGAGTCTGAAGACCCCACCAAAGCGTGTGCATCACTGTAGCAATGCAGCCTGTGAGCAGGTGGAAAGCACCTGAGGTCTGAGACTGAAAGTCTCTGTTTATGCTCTGGTAGATGTAACAGCGTGTTTAAATTTTATGTTATGGTGGAGCTCTGAGGAGAGCAAAGTTGACGAGTAAATAGTCCCGGGCAGGTGGAAGTTGTAGGAGTATCCCCAGGTGTTTCACACCGAGAGAACGTGGCTCCTCCATGGTGCCTCCCTCAGCTTCTCTTGAAGGGCTGAAGAGAGTCGCCAGTGCCAAGCTTGTGGGCTTTAAGTTTCGTTCAGCTTCTTGCAGAAAGGGCTCAGGTGTGGTCCCTGTCCTGCTCATGACCCCTCTGAGGTATGCAAAATGGTTTCTGTCAGCAAGAAACTCGCTTTACCCCCTCATAGTTTTTAGCAGTCAGTAATTAGTTAATTGGGTATCTTCAGCTCTCTCTTTGTCCTGTCTGTGAGGCCTGTGCTATCCTGCTCTGCACCTGTCTTCTATACTATTGATGCCTGGTAGAAATGTTCCTGCTCACCTATTATTTTCCATTTTGACTGCTTTTCATGGCAACATTTTCTGACAACCGATACACTGAAAATATGCTAAATGTTGACGTTAACCTTGTATCCTATGCTACCCCAATGGCGACGTTTTCTCTAACACAAAATCAACTTACTTCTACCAGGAAATCAATGTTCTTTTTGTTCAGTGAAAAACTTTTTTCCCCCAACTATGTAGATTCTTCTCTATGAAGTTCTTCACCCTCTCATGGTCTCTTTGGGAACTGTAATGAGTTACACTTTCATTAAGCTCTTCTAGGCTCTACTGCTTCATGTCCTGTTCCATTTTTAAGCCCTATTGATCATAGGCTTCTGTTGCTACAGTGAATAAAGTACTTCTCTTTATTAATTGTTAAATGCTCAGAATCTCTTGGGTTTGTTTTGGTTTTTGTTCTCTTGAAGACTGTGTTCTTACTGTTGTTTTAGCAGGACATGGAACAATTAAATAACACTATGAGCACCTGTCAGTTAAGATAAATGAAGATAAACGGCTGTGACTACTAAATTAAAAGCTCAGTAGGAGAGGAATGGGAAATGATGCAGAACAGCAGTGGCATTGGAACAAAAGGTAAAATAATTTCAAATGTACAAATGACTGAAAATGTTACAGAACTTTTTAAAATTACTCTCCCATTTCATGATGTTATTTTTCTTCATGTTATGTTGTCTGGTTTCAATTCGCCTAAAATCTTGGATGAGAAGTACGGTGTTCAGGCATGTCAGATCTCAGAATTGCTGGCATTAACAGGTTTTGTTGTGGAGGTTGTAGTGAATTTTTTTTTTCTGGACTTTGCGTTCCCTCTCTTGGCTTTAACACTGAGAATGACTATGCTCCTGTAGGTCTGACCTCTCAAGGGGTTGTTTTCGGGCGGGTTCAACCTGTGGGCAGCTCAATTTGTAGTTGTCACTGCTGTCAGTAAAAGAACAGGCTCTGCCCATGGCTGGGGATGCCATCAGCCTGTTCTTACACAGTTCAAGGGACCTGATCCTATATAAAGCAGGGTGCAGATTCCATGTGAGAGCAGATGCGAGTTTAGCACTGGACTGGAATGGTGTTATGGCTGATGATGCATGTGCTTTTCTAACTGAAGTTCCTTCGGGGACACAGTTAAAGAAAGCACATTTATCCTCAATGTTTGAAGTAGTATAAAAGTGCTGCAAAATAGTAACATTATGTAACATACCATAAATTTGCGATTGCTGCGTTTCTCACTAATGGGAATGAATTCATATTTATTTGTGAGGAATTATGAAGAGGATATTTTTTTTAGTTGGAAAATTCATGAGCTTTTCACAGAAATTAATTATTTAGATATATCTGCATAATTTTAGTTTACTAGTATAATGGTTAGTGTTTTTATACCTTCTATGAATTTACATGTGGGCTTGAAAAAGAATTGGAATCAAAACCTATTTTATATCAGTAGGGTCACAAGTACTTGCTATAATACAAATCAGAGGACCGGATTTGCCATGGCAGATGCAATAAATAGAAATGTGTCTGTTTTAAAAGGAAAAGATTGTGGACCCTGGCTAATTCAAAGAAGCGTTATCTGATATTTAAAAAAAAATCAGAAAACACGCGTTTCTTTGACTACAGCTTCTCACATCTGGAAGCAGTATTCAAAGTATAGCAAACTGGCTGTTTATCTTGCATGTTTTACATCTTTAGTTTTAAATTAATTTTTAGAAAGAAGTTCTAAAACTACTCTGGTTTTCTTTTTTTCTTTTTTTTTCGATGTTCCTAACATATGTGGTGATTGGGCATGGGTTTGCTTTATTTTAATGGGGTATCCACCCGGGTTCAAAGTGGGGAAAAGAAACTTGTATAGAATGAAGGGGCTTAAGTAAATTATTGATACTTGGGAAAGAGCATTCAGCTATTGTGTTTGTTATCTGAAAATGTAAGCTTGCAGGTGGTCAAACAGACAAGCAGTGTTAAAACTTCTGAGAACAGGAATTGAAAACAGTGAAGGTTCATGTACTGTCTCTATGGCCATATCTTGAATCTTATGTGTGAAGCTGATCATCCTGGAGGGTAAATGGCAGAACTGAAATTCTTTCCATTAAATGCTTCAGAGAGGAGAGGAGGTGAAATGAGATGATGCAGAAGAAAGCTATAATTTAATGAATGGCATGGACAGTTGGATGTATCCTCCATACTTCTAACTGCTGTTGACCTTATTTCTAACTTTTGCTTCCAAGCAACCTATGCCTGTCTCCCACAATTTAAATAAATACAATGCAAAAATGCACTTTCTCAGTTTTTAAAACCGCTTCCTGATAAAATTTCTGTGTCTTCTTTAGTCATTGGATGACTATTTGTCATGTCCTGAGACATGACAAATAATTGCTTCCCCGTACACCTCCCCAGCTGTTGAACACCACTCACCTTTTGGACTGGGGAGATGCTGATTGCCAGAACTTACAGCAGTATGCCAGGGGAAGGATCACTTTGGACTCTCTCTGCTTCTGATACTGTTTTTAAAGGATCTGTTTCTGACTACGGTAGTTAGCTGGAGATCTGCCTTGGCCCAGCAGGACAGTTATAATGCCACCTCATCAGTAGCCCAAACTGATTTCCCAAGGTTCATTTTCACTGTGAGTCTTCTGCCCTTGCTAAAATTTTGGCAGTGTCTGTTACTAAATAAGCTCCTGTAGCATCACCCACTGTTCAGTGTTTTTCTACAAGTTCATCTAGAATCTCTCTCTTTTTATACAATCTGTCCCATGTGAGCAACACATTGGAAATCAGAAACTTCCCAGCCGCTCTTCAAGCGGCTTTGCAGGCCGGGAAGGAGTCTCTTGCTTCAAATAGCTTAATTACCAAACAAAATGGACTGAAAATTGTTTGAGGACAGCCAGACTGTGTTCAAACTCAGAAATGCCATATATGATGCATTTTCATCCTGCATAGAAGTTTGTATTTCAAAAGGCTCATAAATGCAATGCAATAGTATCTGGGGGAAAAAAGGTCAGTTTTTATTGTCCTTTTCTTAGCTGGAATCTGGAAATGCTTCTAAATGGTAGATACTTAAAAATGCTGTGAAGACCAAAACCATAAAGTTTTTCTTTTCTGCAGCTTTGGGCTGTCACTCAGTTCTGAGTCCATGCGTTAGAATATATTTGTTCGTCTTGAAAAGATACTGATTCTGCAAAACTTTGCTTTGCTTATCTCCTTTCTTAGTATGTCTAGTAACATGCCTAGCATCTGAATTTTTAAGTAAATGCTGAGTTATGCCTTTTAAATGCAAGGAAGGTGAATACATCTTCTGGTTACATCTACATTTAAGGCGGGATCTGTGTGTGTGACAAGCACAGATATGTTGATTGCTGTGTACCTTGTCATTGGCTATCCATGACAGGACCCCTACATAAGGACAAGAGGATTTTAGCTAGACCAGCCTTGTTTCTCCCTTATTTACCATCTGGACACTGTTGGATAAAAGCTTGTGGCCATGACAGGCCAAATTTCATTTCCTGATCCCTGGCTAACTTGATAAGATGGTGAGGGACTTACTGTTATGTAGTCCACTGAAACAACTGTAAGTGCATTTGGCAGCCTTCTGAGAGTGAAGGCATTGGTACCTTGGAGCTCTGTTTTTCCATAACCCTTGTTATTCTCCAGCTATCCCCACGTCCTGCACTCTGCTTTGCTTTTCTAGTCCTCATTGTGGGGACAGATAACAGAAGAGTGTCTTGAGACATTTTCTTGCAGCAGGAAGTTCACCTATATATGAAAAAACCTCCTCAATCTGTAGCATCTTGCGGTTTCATCTAAGGATTTAGATAATCCATACTCATCCATAGCCACTCTCTGGAGACTTGCCCTGCAGAGAGAATCAATGAACATTTGTAGCCAGATAGAAATTACCAGTGACCCCCTTCCACCACAGGACTCTAAAAACTAAAACCAATTGATTGGACTTTGGTTTATTTTTTCTTTGACATGTAATAGAACGCATAATAGAGAGTGATCTGCTTTTATATCCTGCTATGAGGACATTTTGTTGAGCAGTACCCTTAGAGCAGGTACTGGGTGTGCAGCTGCAGTGGGAGCTGCAGGTTGTGCCTTGGGTGGGGGACACAGTGGGAGCCCCTGACAAGGAAGGAGCTGTGACCTGGTGCACAGCAAAGGGCACAGGGACCCGTGGCACCAGCCAGGTGACCGGACACTCGACACGGCAGGAGCCAAGGGCTCAGCAGAAAGACCCCAGACTCTCACAGGCATGGAGGGTACAAAATCTGGGGATTCCTTTGTTGGAGGTGCCTCCCCAGAGACACCAGCTCGAGCTGTTTCTGTGTCACTGCACCACAATTAAATTACTTAGAGGATTCAGACACCTGAGAGTCTGCTGGGGGTAACTCGGGGCTGAGCCAAACCCTGTCTGTGTGAGTGTGGGGTGTGCAGGGAGCCAAGAGGGGCATCCATGGGGTCACTGGAGCTGCCTGCTGTGAAGGGACTTTGGTCCCAGCAGTGAAAATTTGGGGTGGTGGGAATGTGACTGCCAGAGTGGCTCCTGGATGGTCAGACAGGGAAGTTTCCTTAAAAAATTGGCAAGCTAGCTCCAGAATTATGTAATATAGGGGCATTGCTAGCTCATATGATAAAACATTTCTCATCACCCTGCTCAGCAGGATCTCAGGGGGAAAGTATTATATATGCAATTGTAATTATGAAATTATTATATTTATATATCTACATGGAATCTGTAGATGTATAAAGGAGAAATGAGTGACATTTAAAGGCATTGCCTTGTTATTATTACTGTTATGTTTCTAAAGAATATTAGACATCTTTTATCTCAATGGTGTCTGGGTTTGTAGCCTGCGTTTTCTTCTCTGGGGTCACTGCTTCTTTGAGTGACAGCACAGTTTGAACTCAGCTCCATGCATGGACGTATTACAAAGTCCACAAAGCTCCCAAGAGCTTTCCCTGAGGAGTCTGTGGGACATAGATCCCAAGGCTTACCTCCCATGGTTGTGGTAATTGTAGGGCAGGGTTTATATTTAATAGCAAAGAACTGTCAGAACACTCTTACAGCTTTTAAAACCATAAATAAGGAAATTAACCAAATGAGATAAATCAGTACACTTGCTTTATGTGTACATTTGTATACTTGAACCAAAGGCCTCAAATTAACTGAACAGTTACACAAAAATATAATTGTAAACATTCGAGTCATTCAGTGTCATTAAAGTCAGTGAATTTTTAATTATATTAAATGGGATATTGTTATCTTAATATTTCAGCTTTCTCTTTAAAGCTTTTTTTCTTTAGTGAGGCACAGACGTGGAATATTTATGAATGCTCTTTATAGTGTTTGCCTGATCCCTTGATATTAAAGTAGCATTACTGAAGTAGTTGTTACCTTGTTCTGCTTAACAAAACCAGAAGATTAAAATCAGATTGTTTAGTCATACACACAAAAAAAAAGTCATATTAATAACCGGACTGGTGTTTTATTTTTCAGCTTTTTACAAGCTGCACCTGCTAAAATAGACTGATGTGTTGCAGGATGCTTTATATTACATGAATGTTGCTGGAACTGTTTTTGCCATTATGGGTGGATTATTGTAACAGTAGTTTCCTGATGACATCATAGTAAATTCCAGCTGCCCAAACAGTTATCTTCCAGAAGAGGTTAGCTGCAGTGCACTTGCGCAAAATTACAGTTAAAAAGGGCACTCAGTTCCCTTGGGACTTGTAAACCAAACGTTTTGTCAAATCCATAGTAAATACAGAATTCTTTGTTTTCATTCTGTGTCAGTGGTAACAGTATGGGCACTACTGCAATTTGTGATTCTGAATTAAACAGACAAAAATTATATTACACAAGAGAGAAATGGATGTCTGCAGTGAAAGCTTCCTGTCACAAGGGATAGATAGCAGAATGGTTCTCAAATGGGGTTTTTTTTCTAGAGAATATTTTGGCCAGTGACATGCAGATAGGGGCCCAGGGACTGCAGTACCCCCACTGAAATGGCACCCTGCCTGTCCAGTGAAGGCATGAGTAGCCACAGAGCAGGAGAGGATGCTGGTTGAGAAGCTGGCCTGAGGCAGTAGAGATTCCTTTTTGTATGAGATGTTAATACATAGAGGTATATGCCTTTCCTAGAGTGAATTTGGATTAATTACTGTTGTTTGGGTTTTGGGTTTTTTTTAAATGGTAACTTAACTGCTTGGACAAGCTCTTTAGGTAATGTCGTGAATGCTGCATTAGAAATTATGCCTAGTGACACAATTCAAAGGTTCTTTCTCAGTCTTAAGAAGCCGTAATTAATATTGAGTCAAACATTTCTGGCAATTGCTGAATTTGAAATGAGTATTAATATATATTTAATGAAGAATACACAATCCTATCACTGACTTTTCGATAAATCTTGTAGCAGGAAAATAAAATCTTGGAGTCTTACCAGTTTGTCAGACCCTAAGAACATCAATTAACTATTCTCTGCCAATTTCTTTCTAGCAAATTACAGTATTCTGAGGGGATTTTAAATAACATGTTATTCCAAGGATCATTTAATTTTAATAATGGTTTTTATTACTGGTATTTATATATGTTGAAAATGTCCTGCAGTTTTTAATGAACTGTCACAACATGTCCGTGAATTGAATAGCTTACCATGATCACACACACTCGCTTGGTAAGGCGTGGCAGCAGTGGAGAAAGTTGGCAGATTAACTCTTTGTAGAATTCAAAATCCTCCATCTCACTGCTCTGGTTGTTGATTTCTCCTGCACTCAATGATTATTTGCTTCTAGTTATCCACACATGTAAGAGCCTGCCAAGTTAAGACTTTTGATGCAAATCCTGCAAAAACGAATTTATTGGTTTCTTTCATTCTTTAATTCTTCCCAGGATTCACATGCACTATGAAACTCCATTATTTTCCAGCCATTTTCTCTTCCCCTGACACACTCATGTGCTTACTGGTATTGCTGTGCTGTCCCACTGGATCCATTGCAGGTTTGTGCTAGGTGCAGTCAGCTTCCATCCTTGTGTGTCCCACAAAGCATTGCAGGAATGGCTCTGTTCAGCACATGGATCCAACATACATCCAACGCAACCATCTGCTCCGTGAAGGAAATCTTCAGATTTGTGACTTTTCAGGCCCCTTTAGTGGCCAAAGATCAAAGTCTTTCCAGTCCCTGTAAACTGTCCCACTGAGGCTAGCACTAGTTTGGGTCAGCGCTGTCTTGTCCTGTGCATTTGGCAGAGCCATAGGTTTATCAGATGGACCTGATGAAAATGAGCAATGCGGCTCCTGTGTCTCAAGGAGGAAGAATGTTGTGCCAGGCCCCCTTCTTGCTCCTGCACAGCGCTGGAGATTTCAGAGATTCATGGATTTTATGAAAGATTGGCACCTCACCACTAGGATTCCTGCACTCTTTATTTTTCTACAATCTCATTTTGAGCATGTTATTTTGATCCATGTTCAGGAGGAGATTGTTTCTTCTCTGGAGAAAGCTTTGAAGTGATAGAAACATGTAAAAAAATAGTGTTGCTTGCTGACAATAATTCGACTTGATCCCAAACAGTTTGTAATGAAAATACTTTTTTCCTCACTAATCCAATGTTACAATAATTAGAAGAGCAGATCAATAGCAGGAAGTATAAAACAAAGTATTACTTTAGATATTAAGCCACAAATTGATCTCCTTGTCAAGCCTAGAGTAAATGCTGTATCAACATGTTTCAAAGATTTGAGGATGTTCTGAAATGTGGTGGTGATGGCCCAACAGAGAGAGAACAGTAATTTGTTTTATGCAAGTGTGTTAACTTTCTGCAGCCCGCATCTACAAAATCCTGCTCTTATCTCATTTTTCACTCACACATTACATCAGTGCTCTCTGACTATTGCTCCACTTGGCTCTGATAATATACAAGATTATCTCTGGGTAATAACAATCCTCACTTGAATTAGAAAGAACCACCAGTACTTGCACACAATCCAATGCAAGTCTTGTGCAATTGGCAAAGGATTCCAGAATTTATGTGACAGATATTCTACTCCGAGTCAGTTATTGACCAGAATAATTCCTTCTTAGGAAAATAATGACAACACCAGAAGGTCTTCGTATCGCAGAAGATTCTTTCATTTTCTTGGACAACTGATGACTCTTGCAAATCCATACTGACTAAATCACACTGACCTGTTCTATAGAAAGTAGAGGAAAAAAAGTCTGAGAAATTCTAGAACTCTTTAGAAAAAGAAACAGGTAATAGAAATTTATGTGTTGTAACTTTTCTGCTAAAATGCAAGACACAGTGTTTTTGAGGTCTCTTTTCCCTCCTAATGGGCTGAAGTGTGAAAGTTGTCCTTACACTACTATAGGCATACTGAGGTTTTAGAAGCTGCAAATATCACTACTCAATTCACTTTATGGTGGTTCTTTTATAAGACAGTAAGAAAGATTGAAAGGAGTTGTGTGACTCTGAAGAATTTGTTCTTGAACATGTTTTTTAGGCTATTTGAATATTGCTGTGGCTTAGGTGTAGCACATTTGAGCAGTCAGCTTCTCCTGTAGAGTGCCTGCCAGGTAAGTGCAGTGACCTGGAAAAAATAGGACTTGCTTTCTGTGGACTTCTTCTGCCCTGATGAGTGTACGGAAGGAGCACTTGGGAGTCTGAGGGTCTGGTTCCTCCCTTCCTAGTGCAGGAGATCCTGCAGGGAGAGGTTTGGTGTATCATCAGTTTTTTGTTGCTGTTTTTGTTTGGGTAAGGGCTGCTATTTTTCTGACAGTACTGAGTCTTTCGAATTTCTTTTTCTTGTGCAAGTAAAGAATTTTGACTGGACTTGAGTAG
The DNA here is from genome assembly GCA_013397845.1 of Melanocharis versteri. NCBI lineage: Eukaryota > Metazoa > Chordata > Aves > Passeriformes > Melanocharitidae > Melanocharis > Melanocharis versteri. The sequence goes on from VZTG01006657.1 coordinate 552,329, forward strand.
TCAGTGGAAGAAGTCTTTTTGATCTAAACCTCTTTCACCTTCTACTGAGTCAGTCCTCTCAAGAAGAGATGACCAGCTGAGCAGTCAGAACTCCTATTTGTCCTAACAGAAGTTGCTCCTGTGTTTAACTGTGTATTAGTATGAGGAGGAAGGAAAGTAGTAATTCTCAGGTCTTGGCCACCACTGATGCTTTGTCAGCCAGTTATGATTAGCTTGATCATTTAATTACTTTTCCAGCACTAAGAATAAATATTGCTTCACAGTGGAGAACAGAACAAAACTGCAGGTGTCCCTTCAGCAGAGCAAGACGGCTTTTCTCTGGTCTAGCCTTTTGTTGTTACAGCAGTATTTCCAGCTGTGATACTTCCTTGTTGCCAAGTAGTAGTAAATAGCTATATAAATCACAGTAATGCTTGTACCATTTGGGTATAGCTGATTGCTTTTTGACTCTAACGAGTGTACATATGCTTACTCTCATATTTCAAAGTTAATTGCTAATATTTCTGTGAAAGTGATATCTTTGGGAATTGAAGAATGACTACATTTGAAGTGCTTCATCTTCAAACTTTTTATTTCTTCCCTCACTTGAAGCACACACAATTTTATTTAAATTGTATTTTTAATTTATTTTCTCCAAGACTGTCTTCAAAACTAGAAGTCAGTAGCCATGGCCTGCCTAACCTGGAGTCAGTAACAGTGCTGGGATGTTTGATTTAGGACAGCAAATATAGACAGGTTCTGTCCATGCTACCTGCAGGCAAAGCTTAAAATGCTAGAGAGAGGTGGTGTTGTGCCTTGGTACTGGCACTTGCAGTCTGGAGTCCAGCAGAGTTTTGCTGAGTGTTGCTCACGTTTCTCAAGAGGAAATGGATGGGTAGGGAGCCTGTGTGGATGGGAAGCTCACTGACACTGGCGGAGGATGAGTGGGGTAGTGAGAAGGCTGGAAAGGACTAGCGTCCTGAGTTGTTCGTTCCCAACTTTCTTCTTTGTAAAGAGCTATCGGCATGCCTGGCTTCTTGTATACCTGCAGACAATAGTTTGCTGTAGAAGTTTGCACTCAAAGCAGAATGAGGTGTGGGACTCAGGCAGCTCTTGAGGGTGAAGAAAAGGAAGAACATGTTACGGAATGCATGGCTTTGGGTTCGTGCTGATTAAAGAAACCTGTTATCTCCATAGGCATTTTCTGCCTTGCAATGGGAGTCAAAATAGATTTTGCTGATAGGAAAATAATAACTACAGGTAGAAAAATCAGACTGCTTGTTATCCTTTTGTTCAAAGCATGTTGAGATGGACCTGAAGTGGAATCCTGACACAGTTTCTCATCTGGGCTCATCCGAAGACCAGGAGACTGATTTGAATTGGCAAGACAACCCAAATCCCAGTCTGCTTATTAAAGACGATGGAGAGCTGCTTATGGATGAACATCTTTCCCCCAGGAAACTGGTGAGTAGACATCCAACTTTTTAATGAAGTGGAAGAGGCAAACTGGCATATACAGAGCTGTATTTACCTTCCAACTGCTATTGTACTGATTGTGGATTGTTGCCTCTCTGACATTTAGACTTCTGCATAAAGTAGATTCTGTCTTATGAAAGTATATCAAATGTTTGTCCTCCTTTCACCTTGTTTCATATCAAAAGTATTCCCAGCATGAATGTGGCTGTGTTTATTGCCAGGATTCTTGAAGCAGCCTGAAGAAAAGTACAGGTAGCATAATTATAATCTACACAGATCTCATTAATGCCATCTGGAGTAACTTGAATCTTAGCATTAGAAAAAGAATTTACATTAACCTTATTCTAGAGATTGGAAATGTAACTTTGAAAGCACACTTTTTTTTCCCTCTGAGTTAGTGAAATCCTCTGTCCTGCTAAGAAGCCAATTAAAATATTCTGCAAATGATAGAAGTACTTTCTATATATGTCAAAGTGGATGGAATTTCAAAGCATATTTGAAAGCCATGTTCTTTTTAGACTGGGGGAAATTATTTTGGTGTGCAGCCTGTTGAAAGAGAGTAACATGCTGAGATCTTCATGAAGGAATTCACCTTGTGAAATATTTGTGAAAGAATACTTGATTGCCCATTGTATTGTGCTTGCTCAGGACTAATTAATGATGAAATCCTGTGGGATGTGTAGGAGCTGACCAGATGACATCACTTTTCCGTGCTAAAGGAAGGGAGAGTTGAGAGCAGAACCAGAGGAGAGAGGCTTTCTGTGTTGCAGGCCTACAGAAGAATCTCTCTTCTGCTGGGGAGAATTTGTGAAAGACAGATGGGGCTGCCAAGGCTGTGATTCAGGTGCTCCCAACAGCCAGGGTGGCGATTGCAGCGTCCGTAACCCCCTGTGTATCCACTGCACCACTGCAGCTTCCAGCTGCAGGCTTACACCACTCCCTAGCCACTCCCTAACTGCATTCCAGTCACCATTTTGACCATGTGCTGTAGATTAGACAGAGCTATTGTTCCCTTATTAGCCAAGTCTTTTAATGTTTATAAAATGGTTGGAGATGCAAAAATCCCTTTCTGCAGAGTGGATATTTTAAGCATTCTGGAGAAAAAATTGCTACGTGGTTGTATGGTCTATGCCATTCACTTTCCTTTGGCTCGTGAGAACCTCTGACCACTTCTTGGTCTTTTTTTAAAACCTGGCATAGAATTTCACCAGTCTAATGTGTTTGTGGCCTACAGTACCCTGTATAAATCCGATGGGAACCTCTCAGGTTAGTCTGTATTGTTAGGGCACGAACCAAAGATCATTAGAATAACCAAAACGGCTGCCCTCTGATTCAATCAACTCTAAATGAAACCCTTAGGAAGTTCTTTCATTAGCATGAAGTTCTCTTTCTGAACCTCTACTGCTTTTAGTTCACAGCAAATTGTAAGCAGAAAAGTGTATGTAAGGCAATGTTACCCACATTCCATGAAGTAGCTGTTTATTACTTTGTGATTTTTTTAAAAATGCAGATAAGAAGTTGAATAATTGAGTTTTGCCTTTTTTGAGATTGTGGGCTTTAGCATTTGTAAGGAATCCCATTTCAAAGATTCTTTTAAATGGAAGTACACTGTCCTGCTAATTTTTCTGGACACAATTATTTCCTGCCCTGGAACCCAACATTTGTGTTGGCATAGTTGGGATACTTCCTGCTCAGAGGAAAAACTACATGACATTGTCAAGGAAACATTTATAGTGTTTATAGCTTGTTTTAATAACATACCCAGTCTATCTATTCTCTGACCTTTATGTTGATCAAATGGAAACCACTGCTGCCGTAAATTTACTTCCTCTGGATTTGCAAATGTTCAGAATGTTCAAACATTTAATACGAAACAAGTTTTCACATGCATAATTCTTTAAGGACCCACATGCCATTGACAGTCAAATGGTTTGAAAGGTTGTCTTGCTTAAATCAATACAATTGCAGTATCTTTTTGATTGTCTTATTGTTATGAATATTTTAGGAGTTATTGATTGTATCTGTTGAAGTGCTCTGAGAAGGAAACTTAATAGATTTTTAAAATACAAGCTCATTAAAGTAAAATTGTTTTACATTCAAATAAGGGCATGGGCCACACTTCTGCAGTGTTACGTAGGCAAATTTTTGGACACCTTATGGATGTTCCTGAGGAAGGTTTTTTCCTGAGACACATACTCAGCTTTACTCTTTGTCCTCGCAGTGGTCTGTCTTGCAGCAGTTCAGTCTGAGTTTGAGGAAGCTGCAAAGTCTAGTTGTGCAGAGTCTGTAAAGATTGGGCACCTTGGACTGCAGCCTGCAGCCTCATTTCTGCCTGCACATTTGACTCATTTTGCCTTTTTTCCGGGGGGATGGCTCTCTATTTTGTAGTGAAACCATTAGCAGTCTGCCTTATTAAGAACTCTCTAAAACTTGTGACACTTGTGTTCCTTCGCTTTTTAATCCACTTGCTGCATTGTTTTCCACCAAAGAGAGGAAAGTTTGGCTTAGACTGATTTTTTTTTTCTTTCCTTTTCGCTTTCTTGGGCTGTGTAGAACAAAAGATGACTTCTACAAAACCATTGGACCTTTGCCCATTTTCTTCCTCTCCATAGTGGATCCCCTCACTTAGACTTTATACTCATTCACCACAGAGTTCGTGGTCTTCTGTAGCCCTGTTTCAGCATAATGTTCACTTCAAATCCTGTATGATTCCGTATTTCCATTATGTTAATCACATCTAGTTTCTGCTTGCTGCACTATCACATACCATCCTTTTATATTTGAATGTTCTTCGTCCAAGCTACAGGTCAAAAGCTTTTGATGCAAGGGTTGGTATCATTAAATGTCATTTTTATTCTTTCTGCTAGTATCAGTATCAATTTTCTGGTGTACTCTTTAATTTTCCTCTATATGAATAGGCATTCTTGCTTTTCCATTTGTACCTGTCCTATTAATATTTTCAACTCTTTATTTTCCTAATTATTTTCCTATTAATATTTCCCTGCTCTGCCCATCCTTATGCGTGGTTGTCAGATATTGTAGAATACCAGGGTGAGCAAATTCTCACTTTGTTCTGAAAACTGGCTAACAATGGGCAATTAATTTTAAACTCTATTAGGGCTATGACACAGATTTTTCATTAAATGTGGAGAAACTGAAATTAAGGGCGCCACCTGTCTTTAATCACATTTTTATTTTGTTCTATCAACACTGTCCTCTTCCTGCTGTTTGTAAAGGATCTTTTTCTGACTTCCACTAAAAGCATTCCACTTCTCAGAAGAAACTCATTTTACAAGGTCAAATGATCTTCCAGACATTGTCACATTATAAAATCCAATCACGTTTGTGTGTGATCTTTAGAGAAGAAAGGAAGTATTCTCTAATTTCGCTTTTTATTGATCCTGCTCCAACTAATCATGTTTTCCAAACTTAGGAACACGTGTTCGGAACTGGTGTTTAGTTTTGTTGCTCAGGAGGTTAGGGTGTATTTCATATGGTATGCACTCATCCTCATGGGAAAAAGAAAATGCTGGAGGGTCCTGGAACAACGGATTGGATTCTTGCTGAAATGGCTCAGTTGTTTCCTTTTTTCTTTTGCTGGAAGTTTTCCTCACAGTTCTAAGATAAATGGATTTGAGAAAAAAACTGGACATCAAGGAAATGCAGAATCTTGATAAATTAGGTGGAGTAAGGGAATGGAAGTAACTGGCTGAATTTGGATCTGCTGAATCCTTCATTAGAAATGTATAATAATATTTTTTTAAAATTGAGGGGTCCTCTGGAGGTCTGCCAGTTTGGTCTTCTGCTCCAAGCATAGCTAGTTTCAAAGTTAGATGAGATTGCTCAAGGTAGCAGATGGTACAGGTAATACTGTGAACTGGAAAGAAAATTACAAAGCCTCCTTTAGTTTCAGAGCTTTCCTTTTATATGTTCTTCTCCTAACACTGATGCCTTTACAGTAGTGAAGGCTTGTAGTTGTTACATTAGTGTTCAGCTGTTGGATTAATGTTCATCCTGCTACTTAGGCATCTGATGTTTTACATTCAAATTTTCACATCAGGAATCTTTGTATTTATATGCATGCACACACCTAGGCATGCTTTTAGATGAAAAGAAACCCAGATATTCATTGACTTACAGCCACCAGTGCTTAATTAACATAAAATGACATTACAGTCTTGACTTTTCCGTGTTCAGTGACACAATCTTGAGCAATGATTGTAGCTACTGTCTGTGCACCTAATTCTTAGATAGGAGAAAGAATTAGTGTTGGGGTATAACTTTTTTTCTATCTCTGTGAGGGAAAGTAAATCCTTAAAACAAATCTAAGCAAAACCTGATGTAAGAATGTCTACTATCCTGTCCACTCCTGACCTGCCTGTTAATTCACCACACAGTTGAAACTGAGTTTTTTCCTCCTACAGAAATGACACAGGCGATGTCTGGGAGATCAGTAAACCTCCCATCTCATTTCTGGCACCCTACGTGCCCGCTGAAGTTTGCAATAGTTAGATTTCCCAGCAACTTGCAACATCAGATCCTTAATACTGGTTTCAAAAACGGTGTCAGAACTGTGAATCCGCAGCATGAGTCAGTGAGGAGCTGAACTGTAGATAGCAAGACTAGGCAAGGGCCTATCCATGTGGATCTGCTGGCATGACTTGAGGGCTTCAGCACAAGAATAAAGACATCTTTACTAATGCATCCACCACTACGTAAATTTCCTATTTACTGCCCTCATCTATGCTTCCCATACAAGCCAAGAAAATCTCTTTTTGTAGCACCTAGTTAATCTCTTCATCTGAGCTGAGAGAAGAGTGTATTTATATGTATATGCAGAAAGTCGTGAAATACAACTAAATATTTTAATTATGGGCATCTGCAGCATTTAGCCATTTTGAAAGGAAGTTTGCATGTGGGACCACAGAGAAGTTCTGTTCTCTTTCACTGAAAATTCCTTGACTTAGAATCACTTAAGGCCTATTAATTTGCTAATATTTTTCTTCTTAGAAGAAGTATTTTGTCATACTTTTAGCAACTTTTTTTTTGTGAAGGAGAGATTATACTTGAGTTGGGAATTTGAAAAAAAAAGCAATAAACACATGAATGGACATGAATCTAGAATTTGCATACAGGTGTAGTATTCAAAGAGAACAAGCTCACCACTCAGGAATTCCTGTCTTAGCCAAATTAACCAGGATCAGCAAAATAAATGCACAGCTGGAAATATTTCTCTGACAGCTGCACGCAACTTGTTCTTCAGCAACATGCCTACTTTTCTTAGAGTATGTGAAAAATCTAGGGAAGAGAGAAGACATCAGTTGTATATGCCAGTTTTGACTGAACAGATATTATTTGTCAGTTAAGGAATTTACAGATAGCTGCAAGTGGGACGCGAACTGGATTTCCCAGCATCCCCAGGTGACTGCTCTGCCAGTTGGGAAGCTCTGCAAGCATAGAAGTATTTCTCACTAGCAATTTTTTACAGAATACTTACTGGCTTTTCTTGTCAGTCAGAGGAGAAGCTTTCCAAACCAGTGCACAGTTCCCAACTGGCCAGACATTTTGCATGGTGGGAATGGTTTGTGAGCCATCATGGACTTGCTTCTTAAAATACTGGCTAAATTATTTACCAATAGCTTCTGCATAATATAATGAAAAATAGTTTTACTCCTATTTTGAAGAAGGTGAAAAAATGTAAAGTGAACTTTATTTGTTTTTGTTTTACTTACCCTGTATTCATCTTCAAAGACTTGTGCAGTGCTTTACCGTGGAAATGTGTCCTTTCCAGTAAACAAATTTACAGTGGAGTGTAAAACTGCTGCTCAGAGTCAACCTCTCAGGCCACCTTCTTGAGCATGATGTGCCAGAAAGATTTTGATGTTTGATTCTTCAGAAAACATCTCTGTCTAACTGATACCTACCTTGCAGGGCTGCAGATGGGTGGTAAGCAGAGTCCTCTCTGAACACCAGTAATCAGCATAGAATTCTATTGTTTTTTTCAAGGTATCTTTGATCTAAAATAACTGTGAATATATCCAACTCTTTGCCTAGAACAGATCCTTGGTCCCTTTTTGTTTGCCCTACGTGGACGCTGAGCAGCTGGAAATAGCCAAAGAAACACCTAGATGGTACAGCACCTTCATGTCTGTAAGCATTCCTGGGGCACAGGCAGAGACATTCTGTCCCTGGCTGTCAGAACAGCCCATCAGGCTATGGGCAGGCAGTCATTACCTGAAACCACAGTGGGACACCTCTGAATTAGGGCAGGAGCCTGTCCTAGACCTGGAATGGCCCCAGGAATGAAGAGACACAGAGCACTGTAGCATCGCTTCTATCCACATGGTGCCAGACATCTCTCTGTCCAAGCTGATGACCCCTTTGGTGTGTTGGGTCATGATTTTTTTTTTCTTGCAGCAAAATTCTTCCTAAATATCCCTCCTTTCAAATTTTGGTGAAGGTTCCCATGCTTTGCTATTGAACAACAGCATAAAAAGAAGATCCTGCAAAATAGGTTTTGGCTTTGCTTAAATGTTTCCACGTCCATGCCTGAATGTCCCCCATTCCTGGTGTCAGAATTTTGGCTGTGACATGAGAAGTATCACACTTGCAGGTGTACCAGCATGCCAAGAATGGTGTCTGGAGAGTAGTAATGTCCTAATCTTCCACAGGAGCCATTCCCCATGTATCCTTCTCTTGAACTGCAGCCCTCACCTTTGCTTGCTGACTCGCTATCAACACTTGGGGCCTCAGTGCTTCTGATGCCTTTAAATGAGCTCATATCCTCCACCCGAGAGCATTTTTTATTTCCTTCATGTGCTACACTATCTTGTGCATCCCAAAGCAAATTGTTTTCAAGCTGTCCCAGCATCTCCTCACCATCAGCAGAGGGAAGGACAGTGATTTTCATAGAGACCCTTGGAAACGCAGCACAGGGAGGTGGGCACTGAGAACATATGCAGTTTGTTGCATCTGGTTAGCACATGCTTCAAGGCAGCTATCTATAGTTCAAAGAGCTGGTGGTGACAGCCAATAACCCTTTCCAGCACTGGAGTCACAGTTCTGCCTGTTGCAGTACAAAAATACGGATGCACTAAGCAGCTCATCTCTCAGAGTGTGGAAGAGGTACAAATAGTGGATCAGGAAGAGGAAAAGGAGGGCAAGGAATGGCACTGGTAATCTCTGGTATGAGAAAAAGGAGTAGGGAACCCTAGACGAAGAGAGAGTATAACTTCATGCAGGTTTTATACTTGGATTTTGAAAAAAAAAGATCAGGGAGCAGAACTGTGAAGGGAGGCTGTCTGGAATACAGCAGGGGAAGGGCAGCATGCAGGGAACTTGCAGACAGCAAAGGAGAAAAGGACAAAAAAGGAGCAAAGGCTCCTTGGGATATCAGGACCTTTCGCTACTCAACTGACAAAGTGTGTGACCCTAAGCTTATTACTTGTTCTGAGACTTCTTCCTGTTCTGATGTAGGCTCTTAAAACTATTTTGATGGGGAGCAGAGAGGTATTTTTCAGAAGCTTCTTGCTTTAATGACAGTGAGCTTGCATCCAAATCCAGCAATCCGAGTGCATGGTTTTATGCCAGGACATCAGCTAGCTCTTGTTTCACACATAATCTCGTGCTATGTGACAGACAGAGTCATCTGCTAAAAAGGGTTACTGCAAAATGTGTCTTGCCATGAGGGATCTTGTGTTTGCTTGGAGGGAGAAAGCAGTCTGTAGTTGATAAGCTTGCTGCCTTTGCAAGAGCAAAACACATTTTGTGGTGGCTGCTTGTGGGGATAGAGCCTAGAAGCTTTCTTATGTTCAGCCTGCTTAAAATCACAGTGTTAAAAAAATAAGATTAAAAATAAGATTAAAAAATAATTTTAAACATAATGTTTTAAAAATAGTTCAAAAGCAGATGAAGATATTGGATAATTCTGTTTCTTAGGAGTACGAGTCAAGACCTTATAAAGGGGGGACAGTTTTTCAAGAAGGAATGCTCAACTTTTTCTGGAAACCATGTCCTTTTAAATTGCCAGCTCAGTTACACTCAGACTGTTTTTGGTCCTTTGTAAGAGGATGTGGAACCATCAGAGGAAGTTTCAGCCACTTGTGCACAATAAAAATATTATCTAATGAGCAGGAATTTTGAAACTACCATTTTTTCCTTGCAAAATGAACTGGATATTCTCATGGTTATTTTTTCTTCCCAAAACTCATAAGCAGAGATCGTCCTACGCATTCCCTTCTAATGAATAAGTTTTCCCTTATTAAAAAAGCCTAAAGAATGTTGTAGCTTTCTAATAGTGAGAAAATTTGTTTCCTGTATGTGGAGGTTACTGAATGACTTCCTGCCTTCACCTTAAGTAAAGGCCCAAAAGGTTGGTGACAATACTTTTAACCCATGCTCTTAGTTGCATCACTGAGGAGGAAATTCTGATGCCAGGGTCAGACATTTCTTTGAAGCGAACATGCTCAGCCCCACATCCTAACTCTTTTGACACAGAAAGGTGAAAATTTAGAAGTTTCATCACTATGTATAGCAACAACTATTTCAGGCAGTTAGTGTGACGAATAAACCTTGCTTCTAATTTCTCAAGGATTGTGTCAGGCTCCTCCATGAACCACTGACCCATCAGGAAGAAAGGATACAGTTCTTCAGGTTTGCTTTGTTGAATTCATGTAACTCAGGTGATGCAAAGGAGGTGGTGGGATATGAGCCCTGAATGAGGGAAACTGCAGGGGGAGAAGCTGGGTCATAGCTGGAAAAAATAGGGGATGAGAGCAGTGGTAGTGTGAGATTGCTTCAGCTCCTTGTGGAGTTGCAGCCTGGCATCTTAGGATTTCACAGCCTTGCTGTAGTTTTCACTGGCAGTCTTAGAGCTTCCCTCTCTCTTCTGTGATAGCTTCTGCTTGTTTTGTTCCTCCTGCTTACCTCTGCCAAGGCAAAATGTACATGTATGTAACAACACAGACTTTAGGATATTAGGGAAGATTAGGAAAGAGTCTGCGTTTACACATACATCCTTGCTTCATGCAATAGTTCATCCAATTACTACAATTTTGTAAAGATAATGAAGGATTTTGAAGGCCTCTCTTTGCATTGCCTAGATATTTTCAAAGGAATTAATAATTCTTGTAATTAGTGTCATTTTCTTTCAGGAAAGTGAGCTGCTTGAGCTAAAAACATGTTTCCTTTTATTGTTTTGGGTTAAAAGGTAAATGGTATGTTTTGTTGAGTTTTACTACCAGCACCTTTTGAATTACAGGTGATGCTTAAGGTTAACACTTTCTATCTGCTGAGGATTAGTGTGAGATTTGTGCACATCTTAAAGCATGGACATGCTGTTTAAATGAAGCTAGCTGGCATGCAGGTCTGTTGTTGGTTTGCAGTTTGAATGTAACCCTCAGCCTTGACTCTTTAAGCAATGTATATGTTAGGGGAGGCTAGAATATTTTAGGGCTACAAGGAAGAATGTCTTTGAATACTACATTTATTTTGATGTGATTGCACATCTAGCCATGTTGACCTGAAATATATGTTGATAAAGCACTGATTGAAAGCCTTTCTACACCTTTTTGCTGCTGTGACATCTGGCTTATTGCATGAGAGTACATATAAATTTCTGCTTATCTTTACAGAAAATTTTGGCAGGGGTAGATGATCTGCAGCAAGTGAAGGCCCTAGAGATGCGAGTAGACACCAGAGAGATCAGCTTGGGGAACTTTGGTAAGAAAACACTTTATTTTCTGCTCACCATCTTGAATTTTCCTTTATGGTGTCTTGACTGGGGACTCACTGACCAAGAGCCAGTGAAAGGTACTGTCCTTCTCAAGGGTTCTTGAAACAGGATCTCCCTGGTGTACCTCACGCTCTTTGATCTCTGTCTTCTTGTGTGAGCTCTGAATAGGACTGGAAACTCTGGCAATGGGATGAGTGACACGACTTCTGTCTAAAGCCAATTAGTTTGAACCAATTTTTCTTGTATGATATGCTAGGCCCTAAATGAGCATTTACTCTTGTCTCTAGCGAAACAGGAGACAAAGGTCAGCTTCTCTCCACTGTGAGATTTCCCTGTGACTGAGGAATTGCCTGTGGTATCAGGTGGCTTATGCTTCCAGCAGCCGGTCTTTGCACCCTGTACGGCCTCGCTGAGCTGTGCTGGAAAATGAGCTGGAGGCAGGTCCTGTAGATGCATCATTTTGATGAGCCCCGAACAGCCCTAACACTTGTCATTCATTTTTATGTCATCATCCCTGCACCAGAGAAGTGAGAAGTACCAAAGGAATTCCCTCTGTAGCAGAGTTAACACTGAGAATATAAAGCCTTCCTTTTTTTTCCAGTACTGGCAGTCATTTTCTGTCATGTGGATTCCTACCACACCCAAGTCCATCTTCTGCTACATTGAAGCTGAGTAACTACTGCAGGGTAATATTTTCTGTGCTAAAAAAGAGTCATGTCCCCAAAACTGAGTACTGGTGTTTTCAGTCAAGCAGCTAATTTTTCATATGCAAATGACTGTAATGCAACAGCTGATTAGCTTTAATGAGTCTTTTGATGTCTATTTGTCAAGAATGGTTGAGCAAGAACAGTGAAGGGGGCTTTTGTTTTGTATATATAGCCCCTTTGTATTGGTTATCCTCTTTATTTCATGAATAAGTCTCTTTCTCATAGGCACTTGATAATTTAAGGTAAATTACATCCGTTTCTTTCAGAGATCATAATCTATTCAATCATGTTTCCTCCAGTTGATAAGGAAATCTCATTATGCCATTTCTATAATGCTCAAAAGTGGTGCTCCCATTCCTATGCCATTTTTCATTAGCTGTGGCAAGCTAGCAAAATGTTTCACCTTCATCGCTCTCTACTTCCCTTTCCTTTCCATTACTGGAATAAATCCCCTTCTCCTCCCCATGGTTAGGCTTCTGCAACCTTTACAGAATACAAAATACAGAACACTATGTCCATGATGCAAATAATTTCCATCTTGTTTATCTCCCACTGTTCACACCGAGAGCTGGCCCTTGAGGGCCATAAAAAGCAGCACCTGCAGGTCCCCACTGCTTTTGAGAATAACAGAACATCAAGACCATTCTGAATTTCCTTCTGTTTTTTTTTTTTAAGGTGCATTTCTGAGTTTCCTTCCTGTGAAAATCTCTTTGCAAATGTCAGCAGGTGGCTGGGGCAGAAAGTTTACTTCAGTTTCTTTCCATTTTTTTCACATGGCGGATGATTTTTAGGCACATGGAGTAAGGCCTAAATTTTTAGGGGTTTTGCAGAGCAGTTTGCACCTCCACAATGAATGGTGCAAGCAGAACTGCTGTTGAAGGTGTTGTGCTCATGGCTCCCTGCTGGCTGCCTGCCCTGGAACTGCGCTGCTGACCTGGCCTGTGGTCACAGGGGTCTGGAGAAATAGCCTGAGGAAAAGAGTAGGGTAAGAACCAGACCAGCTGGAATGACAGACGTTCCAGTGTGACAGGATGTAAAGTTTTCCCCCTGTTAGGACAGTCAAGCAATAGGAGTGTCCAGGGAGGTTTGGAGACTTCATCCTGGTGGCTGAAGACCTGAGCACCCAGGTCTGATCTCACAGACAGCCTGGCTCTGAGCAGGATGCAGGGCTTCAGTCCTCCAACTGTCCCTCCAGACTGGACTGCTCTGTAATTTGGTGTTTCTTTTGCATTTCACACCTGCTAATAAGCCTTCTTTATACGCATACTAAACCACTTCACCTTGCTCTCACTGCATTCTTTAGTTGTGGAAGGTGGGTGAGAGCATCTTTATCATCAGCAAATTGTTTGGATGATCAGTCCACACTCAGTAAACAATATTGTTTTGACTGGTTTTATGTGTAAAGATAAAATAGGCCATGCAAACTCTTAAGTAGCCAGGTGAAAGCATTAAAAGCTACGAGATTGCACGTAACTCTGGGTCACCTGGAACCTTGCAGCACTCAAATCCCAAATTGACACCACAGTTTCCACTTGAGAAACATTTCAAGGTTCACAGTCTGTGTTACGGACTGTAACACAAACACTCAGGGCCTAAAGATTTCCAGAGTGCTTTAAAACTTGTTGCTTGATGTTTTTCTTGAGACCATTCCACTTTAGGATGTGCTAAACTTTAAAACACCATCCTGTTAACCTTACCCAGTTTGTCAGATCTGCCTCTAAAAAATGGCATGACATGGTGGGGAGAAAGATTTACTTTTCTTAGGGACAAGGTCTGGGCTAAAACATGAAAAGACTGATATTGAAACGTTTTCATGTGGTCAGTTTTAAAATTAAGGAAAGGCTTCATGCCAGAGCTTAAATCTGAATCTTTGCAGGACTTGGGGTAATTGCTGAATTCTCAAGCTGTTTTCAGTGCACCTTGCTGAGTGACAGATGAAACACTGAATTCCCTGGCAAGTCTTGTATCCAACTTTGCATATCTTGGAGTTGATTTCTGTGCTTTTCAGCTGCATGTAGACCTCAGTTCATATTCAAACAGAGGCACTATTTCCTTTTCATTAGCTTATCCCTTCAGTTTTGCTTGCTGACAGGTATGGAATTGCATTCATGACCAGCTCGTAGAAATTCCTGTTGAAAATAATGGTGGGATAAAGTCATTTAAGACACTACGTAGTCCTCTTATTTCTAAGTAATTTTAATAGCCACAAATCAAGTTACCCACAGTGCTGTTCGCTGGTCCTTATTGAATTGTTGCCTGCTGGTGGCCAGACTAAGTTGATTACTTGTCTGGAGACTGCCACTTCCCTTGCACACGTTTTATCCAGGCAAAGCTCTGCCAAGGGTGGCCATGTGCTATTTCTCATTCAAGGTCATCATCTCTCTTTCCTCTTGCCCTGTTTGTTGGCATTCCTGGTGCAGAGCCGAGACACCTTTGCTGGCAGCCAGCATGGCAGCAGCAGGTGTTTGCACGGCCAGGGAGCAGCACAGAGGCTGGAGGAGCGAGTCTGGCACAGGTGCTCCTGCCCAGAATTGTCTTGGCTCAGCTGGTACTGATGAATTTGCTGAGCAGGGCGTGGGCAGGGTCTCCAGGAGTCACAAGTATGCACTGGGGCAGCGTGCTTGTGTTAAACCCTTCACTGATGTGTTTTCTGTGAGATCCCCATCTCAGGTAGCGCGACTGCTGCTGCCTTGGGTTTGCCAGAAAGGGCTGTGGTCTCACCTCCAGTTGTATTGCCCAGTTCACCCCAGAAATGTGCAAAGAAACGCGTGTGTAGAAATAGCATCGAAGTGATGTGTCTTACTTGATCAAACACAGCTCAAGTGAACTAAATAGACTGTTTAATTTGCATATCAGTTTGCTCTTGCTAGAGGAGTACAGCCTGCTTTCATATGCCTGTTTTGTGTTGTAGGATCAATGAAGCACAATGGTTGCCTGAAGTCAATGCAAGCATTTGTCAGTAATTTCTTTTGTTTGTTTTTCAGTAGTCCATATTCCAAAAGACAAGTCAAGCCACAATGATTTTTTTTTTGTTAACGATAGAAAAACAAAGATATATGACGCTACCTAAAGAATACCTCATCATGTAAACAACAAGCATTAGAAATAGAAGTGTTGTAACTTGTAGAATATAATAAAACCGGCCTTTTGTCTGCTTTCTCTTTACTCCTCGTCAGTTTTCTAAATGTCACCTGCTGTACCAAGGCACCTTGGAAAGACATCTGCATTGCCACCCTGCTTGTGAAGTGCAGCACTTCAGGCAGTGCTGTTGAGTGTGTGTGTCAATCACTTTTATTCACCTAACTTGCACTTTGATTTCTTTCTGCCCTTCATTTAGTTTCATTCCAGTGGTACGGTAGAATAGTTTAACACTAGTACATTATTGGTGGTTAGTAATTTCAGAGCCATGTAACAAAACCGGTCTTTAGTGAAAGGGAATTGTAGACAGATGAGATAACACTGCGCGTCATTCTGAATTCTCAGCCTTGTCCTGCAATCATCAGCATTTTTGTCGACCATTCTTGTTTTTAAAAATCAAAATTATACAAAGGAAGGCAGTTTCAGGATAAGGAATATACTGCCTATACTTCTAAGATTAATATTAGAAGTTAATTCTGTTGTATTTTAGAGTATTTTTATATGTTAGTATCATGTGTCCTTGCTCTTAGGAAAGATGGTTCCGTGAGGGAATTTTAAGCCATGAGGGTTAAAATTTAAAAAATTAGAAATACATTGTTACGTTGGGATAAGTATCTTGTCACCTTCATTTTACAATTTTCTTTTCCTAATTTAATCTTCCAGCCTCTAATCTATTTATAAGGATTTGAGACTCTAAAAACCAGCAAAATCAATGGGACAATGAATTCTTAGCAGCAAAGAAGAATTACATATCAATATGAAACTTAAAGGAGGGAAGAACCTGCAGACTTGCAGGAATACATTGCAGAATATTGCTGGCAGAATTTCACACCACCACCCGTTGTATACTTCTATTTCAAGCTAGTAAACCACACATTAAAGTGTAACACTTTGCAAGTTCCCAGGGATAGATTGTGCCAAAGTGCAAAAAAAAATCTGAGATGGAGGATCAAGTTACAATAATGAAGCAACCAGATGTGAAAATTGTATCATCAGCCTGTCACTCAGCCTCTTTGGATCCTTTAATAGTTGCTTCTTTCCTGAACCAACCCTAAAAGCCTTCAGTGGAAAGCTTTTTCTTGGGCAAGTCTCTCCATTTCTCTTGACTCCTCATTCAAATCTTCTGCTTAACGCTGGTCCTTTAAACTGCTTTGCTTTGTAATGCTTTGCACCAGCCTTTGCTTGGTAACCCTTTTACCTCTCTGACTGAATCCATGGCAAGGCTATTGCCCACTTTTGAGCTGGGACTGGAGAGGCTACTGCATCCCTCTCAATTTTTCCTTTAACACTTCAGGGGATGTCATTTAATCTCTCTGTCCTTGTCAGAAACAGAATAGAAATTTTTTAGAGTCTAGGTTTTTTTGGTTTTTGGTTTTGTTTGGTTTTTTTGGACTTTTGACAATATTAAGAGATACTTTTCTTAGGGCATGATTTATATCTGAGGAAGTCTGCTCAATAGCTGGTAGCTGTGGGTAATTAACAGAGATCCTAATATCTTCTCTGCCAGGACTCCAAATTATTTTGTTGCCATATATACATATAAATGTATAAAACTTGTTTGACATGAGAAAGCATACAAGCATACCCTGCAGGATGAGGATTGTGTATTCTAATTTTTTCTCCAATTTTTGTGGATTGTGGAAAATGATTGAAAAACAAGGCTAAAAAAATTGCACAGTGTGTTTTGAATTTTTTGTATTTTCGAAAGTGCTTTGCAAAGACATGAACTTAAATACTTGCAGTACAGCATGAAGATCAATATATGCATTATAATCACTCCAAAATAACATGAGATGTAGATAATGCTTCTATTAAAACATGATTTATTAAAATGTTTTTGCCATAAATGCTCTTGTTCTGTTTGGGGAATGAACAACATGACCTCCTTTGTTTGCTTTTGAGATCCCACTCCGCTTTCTTTTTTTTATCCTTTGCAAAGCACTCAAATGATGTCCTTCTGGATATTGGTAAATCACCCTTGGCAGACAGTGATTACTCAGAGAACTCATAAAAATATTTGCTGAGAATACATTTTAATGTTTCAGCAATGATTCAGTTTGTCTAAAATTGGTATTACTTCTACATGGTTACATGTTATACTGGAGGGTGCTCACCAGCCTTGAGTAAACTCTGCTAGTGGGAATGGGTAAACATTTGCTACTGTCTGTAAGAAATCATTTCTGAGACTTGGGCTTATGTCTAAATTATTCTGTAGCTCAGAGGGATCTGGTGTATGATTTTGGTTCAGAGATACCTTTAGAGTGAACCAAAAAGGCAAATGTCTCTCAGGGATAGGGAAAAAAGAGCATTAATTAAAGTAATAACAACAGAATACTGAGGGTTTTATAGGTATGAAACTTGTACTATTCAATGGTAAACGATTGTATCCAGAAAATTAAAAGGAGAAAGCAATGCTTTGCAAAATGTAGCGTTTGGGGGACCTGTGAACTATAAAAGATGACGTTGTGACACAGAACATTATGTGTTTGCTGTTTGACTCAAAGTTATGTTTTGAAGAAGTGTTACTTGGCTGTATCCAGTAAGTCCATCACTACTTGCCATTAAATAGCTCATGGAATGCTATGCTCTAAAGTGTCCCTTAGCTCTGCAGAGTATCACTCAGTTAAACATCAGTCAGGATGGGGAATCAGACCAAAGAAAACAGACACCCATCAAGCCAGTTCCTTTTGTTGTCTGTCTGGAAAGGTGCCATATCAGAATTTCCGGAGAGGGGTTCAAAAATTGTAATTGGGTAGTCATGTAGACAATACGTATATGTTCCAAAAATGCAAAGGATGAAATATTTTTTGAGTGAAATAATCTCGTTGATTTTCTTAAAAGAAGTCCAGCACAGGCCTGGCAGAAACAGCTAAGAAATGCATGTAAAATTAGATGCTTCAACTTGTGATTGTTATAAATTTCCTTTACTCTAATCCCGAGTCTGCAAAGTGATCTTTATTCTCTTCCCACAGGTGTGCATCTGCCTAACCTGAGAGAACTGAAGTTGAACAATAGCTTGCTTGTGTCTGTGAGGTAAGAAATGAATGACTCTATGAAATAAATATAAAGAATAACAGCCCTCAATTTTATTGAAGTGATAAAATCTTCATTTGTGCTGATTTAATTCCTTCCATTTCTCTGCGCTATGATAATGGATTAGGTCATGAATATATGCTCCACTACCACAGAAGTTTAAGGATGGGACCTGATGTGGAATAAATCAGTGTAGCTGCAGTGGTGCCAATGAATTAGCCCTAGTTTGCCACCAGGGAAGTTCCTGCTATGCTGAAGTCCATGGAAATTCGTTGCACATTTGAAAGGAGCTAAAAATTCCCCTCTTATCTATGTCTAGGTGCTTGGATTTCAGAGTGTTTCAGCCTTTGGGCTTTTACTGTGCACGGTAGCCGGTTCTGTACAGGTCAGACCAGTTCCTCCGCTGATGAAAATCACTTTGGTTTTATTGAAGTCAATGGAATCAGGTTTTTGAGAGCCGCTTTGAAGACTGCATGTCCCTGGCTTGCTGAGCTGCATGAAAACATCACGTTTTCTCCCAGACAGCTGGGGAGTTGGTTGGTTGGAAAGGTAGAAGTGAAAACCATCACAATGAGAAGGCAGAGCTGTCTTCTCTCTCCTGTGCTGATATCTGTATTACCCTTGCTAATTAATGCAAAGTGGAAAAATACAGTTCGTATCAGAAAAGGGCTGTGTAAAAGGCCCTGTTTTAAACAGAACTGCTCTCTGGCTTTTTATGGCTATCTGCTAAACTCATGGGGGAAAAAGTAGTGGGTTTGCCAATTCTTGTTAAAGAGAACATGCTCCCTTATAAGAAATGGCAATAAATTCTTCTTGGGCTCTCTAAAGTATCTAGTGAACTTCAGTTGCTACACTTTGATCTTATTTTCCCTTGTTCTGGTGATGAGATGAAGTGTCTGCAGTCTAAATTTTGGTTTTTTTGCCTTCTAATCCATAACATGTAAAAGTGGTGATTCTACATTGCTGCAATTATTTTAATAGCAACTGACCATTGTCACAAGCATGAAATTGCTCCATTATTGCAGTGGAGGAGTAAGCAGTGGGTGAAAAAAATTTGACTTTTGACAATATTAAGAGATACTTTATTATATTAAAAGAAAAAAATTAAAACATGTTTTTTAGTTTGATCAAGAATCCATATTCTCTTAAAATGTGTTGATGGAAAACATTTTGATCAGTTCTGTTTGTGTTGAATAGAAGAATGCAGTTCAGAAAACTAAACTGCTTGCCTCATGGTTTTAGCAGGATTTTGCACCTCTGTATTCTGAGACTCCAATTTCTGTCATGAAACGTTCTGGCAAACTATTTTCCTTGGCCTGACACCCTTGTGGTCCTTGATGCAGGGAATGCTTGGTCTCAAGTTGAGTATTGATTTGATCTACTCTAATGTAAATATGTCTGGGCTTGGATATCAAGTCTAATATGGTGATGGTTCCCAGGCACTCCAGCCCCAGGAGAAGCTACCTGCTCCTCCTTCTGTGTGCCAGTTAAATGCAGTTGTCAGGGAATAGGTGAAGGAAGAGGAAGATTTTGTTAGCTCTCCCAGTCATGAACTCAGTCTGTATAGTTACAGCAGAAGCTTTCCTTTATTAATTCCCATCTTTGACAATCTGTCATTGATAAACGCAGATCATTTAAGGGTACATCCCATGCAAGCACAGCCTTGTACTTGAACTTTATTTTTGGATGTCTGCATCATGTCAATTTAATGCCCATCAGAGCAACATTGCTGCCGCAGCAGTAATGCCTGCTACACCTAATGTAATGTAGTTACTCCCATTCTAGAGGCTGCTGCCATTTACTCCAAAATTCAGAATCTTATTTCTGAATTAACCTTGTTGATATTTGAATTCTGTCCAAACAGTGATTATTTTGTTTTATTCAACCAAATCCTTGCAAATGAGGCTTTTGAGGATGGCAGAAAAAATGTTCTTCCTTACTGAAACTAATTCCCACAGATTTTGTCAGCCATAAGGTCAGAATCATTGTGGTTGTAATTTGAAAATGGGCAGCAGATAATAGGAAACGTCTTGTAAGGACCAACTGGAAGATTGATTTGTTTAGTGGAAAGAAGGCAAGGACAGAAAAGCAGGAAAAAGATAGAGGGTGTTTTGTATATACTTGGGATGCTAAAAGCAGACATTCTTTTCATTCTATTTTATGTGATAAAAACATATTCTGGTAAATCATTATGAAGAAAAAGCTGTCAGTGTGCATGTGTGAGTGGGTAATAAGATGGGGAACTGCATTTTGTCATTTTATTTTTGTTTCATTTTGTCTTGCAGAGTAGGATTACCTAATTATTTTGGGATGAAATGGAATTAAAACTTTTTTCTTTTTTTTTTTCATTTTGAAAATGGAAGAAGAATTGACATGGTAGATGTCAAAATGAAGGTTTATGGTCCAGACTTTAGTTACTGGGGGTTTTTTTGAGGCATTTATTCCTGTCAACCTCACATAGGAACGTAAGTTGTGAGGATGCTGAGGTGTGCATTGCCATGCACTGTTCAATGGAAATCAAGGGAGTCATGTTCTGGCAGTGAGGAATCAAGCTGTTCTTGTATTACAGTTTCCTATGGGACAAGGCTTGCTAGGTCAGTCAGTTGGAATATTGGCTTCTCCTGGTAGTTCCTGGAGAAGTTCTGATTCCCTTGATGGGGAATGTGGCTGAGCTACTTTAGTTGTAAGTTCATGGTCCCTCCCCAGTCCTCCTAAAGCCTGCATTACTTTTGAGTACGTGAAACTTTGAAAGGATATCATTATCAACTTTTTAATTTAATCTAAAAGGAAAATATATCCAAGTTTATTTGCAGATAATTGATCTTAGCATTTGAAAGGGAATTTCTTTCTTGGCCGTTTCTGGGTTTTGGTTTTCTACTGGCCCTTTGCTGAAGGGAACGGCTCTGGAAAATCCAGTGTACTGTGAAAAGAAAATAGTTCATATTGTTGTTAATTTTCTAAATCACAATAATTTTATTATGTCCTTGTTTGGTGACCTTCACCCATTTGCTAGCAACTGAGAAATTCTAGATTTATGAACTGATAATTGAGGATGAAAAGTCAAGCCTGTTCTGAAGAGTGCCTGTTAAAATCTGCCTCTTTCTTTTCTTTTTTTTGTTTTGTGATAACCGTGGTTCTCATCTTTGTAATGTTTCCAGTAAAAGAACTATGTTTCAAGGCCAATGAATTACTACTTCTGCTTTGGCGTGCAGCCTATGTATTTTTTTTTTATTAGATTGCTTTTATTCCCAATTCAGGGATGAATGAAAAGATCTGTTTAGAAATGTTTAGATAGATATCTTTACAAAAGGGCTTTTAAATCAGATAGGGGAATCTTGGGACCTGGTTCCCATACGTTTCCAGCAGAAGCTGTTTCAGCAGCTGAAGTTCATTTCCTCCCCTTCAGCACTACACATTGTAGCCAGCAGAAGACTGATCAACTCTCAGGGCTTCTCAAGCAACTGCTTCTAACGGAGAGAGGCTGTCGTATTTTAAGTGAGATGAAATGCAGAGACTGCAAAGTGTGGGGACAAAAGTGAGTGTGGAGGATATAGGGAAAGGAAAACAGATTTTCTTCATCCAGACAGAGTTAACATTTCATGGCTGCAGTTCTCTAGTTGGTCTTGCACTATTGCAGAAGCATCCCCCAGAACAAGAGGGAAATAATCCTGGTCTGTTTCAGCTGGTAAAATCATCTGGAGGTTCAAATGAGCAAGGTGCAGAGTACATTCAAAATCAACAATTCTTAGGCTATTATGAGCCTTAGGTTTTTGTTTTGTTTTTTTAACAACAGCTCCCGGAGACAAGACTAGCAATACAGGACTCTCTGTATGCACGTTTTGAAATGTTTTGAGCCCTCTTGGCTGTGAAAAAAATAACTGTAAATATGAGCCAAGTGATTTGAGTAAAGATTTTGCTGATCATTTTATGATTTTAAGAAACCAGAGCCAAACTAATTCTTTTTTAATTGAGGGTAAGGGCTCTAAAGTAATGTTTGAAAGTATTTTTTGAGACCTGAATCAGGATCTTTAGGTATTTTAACTTAGCAATATAACTCCTTGGTACTTATCCAACCAAGAGTTTAAGGAAATATAATATCTTGTGTTTTTAAAGCCACAAGAAGTTTGCCTTCAGTGGCATTGCTCAAAAGCTGAAAATTAAACATTGTCCCAATTGCTTTGTTGGATCTGGATCAAGTTGCATCATCTTGTATAAGACTGAGCCGTGACACTGATCACCCCAAAATTTAATGTACTGCTGATAGTGTGTCTAGGCACCAACTATTTGCTAGATAGTTTTCCCTCAAACAGGAGGAAGGGGGGGGCATCATTCCCATAAATTTGCTTTTTTTCCTTGTCATTTTTACTTTTTCCTTTCCTGTCGCTTTTTTTTTCCCTCCATCTTTTTTTCCTCCTTTTTATTCTGACTATCATTTCTAATCTTTTGCAATTACTGGATTACTATGTTTGATGTATAGTAATGTGTACATAGTTACATGGATATCACATGTTAAAGCAACAGGTTTTGTGCAACAAGGATCAGCATTGCTGTTATGATATTTAAAATTCCCAAATAGTTTCTAAAATCACTTCAGTTTGCATTACAGGTGCAAACGTTTGTCAACAGAGGATTTATTTGTGTTACAGTAGTTTCTTACGGTGTTTAGCAAGGAATCAGGGTGCTCTTGCTCTAGCTTGTTCTTACACATGCAGTCAGAGAACCACTGCTCTGATTTGGTCAGGGTGAATCCCTTCATCCCATTATTTCAGTGCCCAGAGCATCACTGTTTACTTTCATATTCACATTCCAGGATGGAGAAAGCATTTAATTTCAAATGCAGGCATTTCTGTAGGAAATGTTCCTGTTAATTCTTTTGTGTAGCCAGACTGAAAGTCCTTCAGCAGTTGAAGTTACTATGAAGTCTATCTTAAGAGCATGTTTTTTGAGGACTTTGAGTTCTTTCCAGGAGCTAGGAAAGCATTTAAATTGAATCTTAATCTCTGTATTAATCAGTCTTCTCTGTATTACTGCCTGCAGATCACTGGGAGTGTTACAACAAACCTGGGCAAAATAGCTGTGACCTCAAGTTTTATTTAGCATTGATGATTTTAAGGATATTCATATTATTGATAAAAAGTAATGATTTTGGGACAGAAATACAGTTGCTTTTAGTTGAGCAGATTATTTTCAGAAAAGCACCATCAGCCTGTCTGCCTTAGGCCCTAGGGAAATCTGATTGCTTTGACCACTTATCTGTCCTGGGCAGACCTCTGGTTTAATTTCACCAGGTCAGGTGCCCAAACTAGAAAGTGTAAGTGTCTTTGTGACCTTAGGTATCAGGGAATCTGTCAGGCTGATTCCCCAGCAAGGGAAGCCGAACTTTTTCTGTACAAAGGCACAGATGGAGCTCGGGCTCCTTCTGCAGCAAGCACAGAGGACACCAAAACAAGCTTGTGGCCTTGCAGTGTCTTTCCATGGTTCTTACCATCAGCACCCCGTTTTCTGAAGCCTTCCCCAGCTGAAACTCCTCTGCCTTCTATTCCAGGCTGTCAGGTACAGGGAGTACCTGTGAGGAGGGGGACGATGAGGCAGGGCCTGCCCTTGCAGCTCCAGGTTTGAGTGTCCTGGCCATGACAGGGTTGGTGGGGAGGGTGCAGTGCATCTCTCTCCTCACAGAGCAGAGAGGATGTGCTCTCGTCATCATCTGAGCAGTTCCACGGCAGCAGGTTTCTTTTCCCAGGGCACCACTATCATGTTTCTATTTTTTGACTGCCATACAATACAGAGCATGAAAACCATAAGAGGGTCATCACAGACCACAGCAACACTTTTTGCATCATGAATGTGGCTAGTGAAATAGCAAAAGAAATAAGTAATAGATAATGTGTGCAGGAAGGCTGCCAGTAAACTCCTGCGAGGTAAGAGAAGCCCATTAAATAATCGTGCTCCTTCTCTGCCCACTATCTGAATAGACACTCCACTTTGAGTTTATTTGGTAAAAAGTGGCCTTTCCTTTCAGGATGCTTTCTCATGCCTTGCACATATCCAACTGAACCAGGTCTTCAGAAAAATACAACTTAGTTCCTGGGTTAGTTGTTGTTTCTACAGCATCCTGGGTTAGCTGTATAAATATGCCATATTTTCCATCTCAATTGTTTATTTTATATATTACTCCTGGGCACAGGCACAGTCTTTTGAATGAGTTGTGTATAAGGTTTTGCCTAATGGTATCATGATCTTGCTTACATGCTCTGGATGGATATGATAAATAAAAATGTCAGGCATAACTAGCTGATTTCTGCCAGCAAATAAGTATTTACGTACCTGGCTATTAGGCAGTTTGCAGCTGCTCTGTTTCAGCTGTCAATGTCAGGGTTCACTTATGAAAGTTTACACCTAAATATTCATTTTAGCCAGTGATGAGAAAGAATGTTTATAATCATGGTGTGAGAAACACCAAAGAACAGGGCTGGGAAGCAACAGTAATTAGCCCATTTCCAGTGGAACTGTTACGGAAGCTTCCCAGGAGCCTGTCTGACCACCCAGGAGCCACTCTGGCAGTCACACTCTCACCACCCCAGACTTTCACTGCTGGGACTGAAGTCCCTTCACAGTGAACAGCTCCAGTGACCCCACAGGTGCCCCTCTTGGCTCCCTGCACACCCCACAGCCAGAAAAGGTTTCCTTACTGGCTCAGCCCTGGGTTTCCCACAGCAGAGTCCCAGATGTCTGCATCCTTAGAGGAATTTGATTGTGGCACAATAACACAAAAGCAGCTCAAGCTGGGTGCCTCCTTCCTGAGCAGTATCCAGCTGTGAAAAGATTGTCTTCATGGAAATAGGCAAATAATCAGCATTAGTTTAATGGGTTTGTAGGTTGTTTTGATTCTCTCCTACGAGGGAATTGCTTCTCCACAGCTTGTTTGATTTTTTTATTGAAAATAATTATGTTCAGTGGGAAAATACGTTCTTGGAATGCAAGGTAAGTGCTGATTTTAAAAAAGGGAAGGAATTAGGTTGGAGAGGAAATTAAGCTAATAGTTGTATTTGTCAGTTGTAACTACCAAGTGATAGGAATAAAAAATGAATAAAAAGGTAGAATTTCAGTGTACAATCAGTTTCATTATTCAATTCTATAGAATATTCTCCACACAGGAGTTGATTTAGTTGTTCTTATTTTCTGCAGACACATTGCTGCACACAAAGGGCCTGTTGCTATTTTTCCCCTGAAGTACATGCATACTTCTTTTTCTTTAGCTATGTTTCTCATTTGTTGTGTGGCAAAATTTTATCTTTCTATCATGAGATCTTTAAAAGACGCATCAGATCTCTCAGATGCATCAACAGCTGGATCAATAGCTGCAAGAAAGAAATACTGAAATGCCTTTGTGTTTTAGGAGGTGAAACTATGATTTCATCAGCAGGTGTTTTGCATGCACATTCTTCACCCTTTGCCATAAGCTGCACTCTGTGTTCTTCTTGTGGGGGTGAGAACCTGAACACAAAGGTCTGATAATGAAACCTGCCACTTACACTTTTGGTAACAGAAGTTTTATGAAAGATTGTGTGTTCGAAAGACCAGTTGTGGCATCTCCTGATTTGAACTTCATCAACCTCACAATCCTACCACTCCACTTTCTACTGTTTCATCTCACCATGGGCAAGAACTTAGAGAGGTTTGGTTTACTCTGCTTAGTGTTGTGACTACAGTTGCCTTGAAAGTAAGGTCAAGATGTTCTACGTCTGATGAACACACCTGCACCAGATTTGGGATGTCTATTGGTGTGCTGTGAAGGAAATGCTGAGGCTTTGCCTTGTAGTAACACCCTCCGTATGGAGATCTGTGAGGTCCTGTCTGCCTCAGTCCTGTGATGGACTTTGAGGTCCCCCAAGCTTCTCTTCTGCATCTTGTTTGCTTGTTGTGAAAGAACATCTGGAGGCCAGTACAAGCAGAGAAAATCTCACTTGAAGCTATTGTTTAAGGAAGAAGTCTTGACTCAGGACCTATGGAGACAAGTCTGTCGTGCCAGATCTGGAGTGAACATTAGAGGCTGAGAGAGGAAAGAAATTTGGAGGAAATCAACTGCCATTCACAGGTCCAAGTTGTACCTGTATCTGTTTCCTGCGAGCTTCTGTATTTTTTGTTTTCTTATTAGATATGTACACAGGTAAAAAAAGAAAGAAAGGAAAAGTTTCAAAGAAGAGATGACCATCAGCCTTAGGAGAAAATAATTAGTGTCATACAAATGTGCCTGATCTGAAGATTCTCAAGAACCTGCGTTTCCACCATTGTATATTCAGACTGAATCACTTTAACTTACATTTTCTCTCTAGGTTTTTGTATCAACCCACTTCTGCAATATTTCAAATATTCTTTTACAGTGGAAACTCTATAGCCATTACCATGACAAAAATTGAATAGCTACTCCAAGCTGATCCAGTTCTGCAGTTATGTGTGGTGATTTAATCAAGAATTCCAGTTTTCCTGATACGCAGAAAAAGACATTTCAGGGACTTTTTTTTTTTTGGTGGTATGTGTCTTAACACCGCTGAATCTGTCAGATGATTTGGATCTTTTACAGAATATTCCTTCTGCTTACCCTGAAGCATTACAAGTTTCGAATGTTGGTTTTGAAGGATGAGATCTATATTAAAGCAAAGTTGGAATATATCTGTCTTACTCTGCCAAAGCTCAGACCTGGAACATACTGTGAAACAGGCACGCAACATGTGGGAGACTGAAAAGTTATTTATGCAGGAAATTTCAAAGCACTGTGGGATTCAATTCTTCAATGTAAGTAACTCATTCTGTAACCACAGTTTCATTATCCTTTTTTTTTTTTATATGTAAGCTTTCAACAGTGAGAATGAACAATTGCCAAAGCCATAGGAACTGTCAGTAGCTCTGGGGCTAAACTGAGGGGCAATGGGTCTGTGGGTGTGAGAGTTTTATTTACTGTGTGTCTCAACCTTTTCCTATTAGAAAATTCACTTGGTCTTATGGAAGATGTAGTGCACCAAGTGGGATGCAGCCACAGTCTATTGGGTTTATACAGTTTCTCTGGGGTGCAGCTTTATGCCAAGGGTGGGAGCTGAAGTAAGGTGGAAAAAAAAGTAGTCAAGGGCAAGTCTTGTTCCACAGGACCACACTTTCGCAACCTCTACTCCTTTGAGGTTGTGGGAGCTGAATTAAAGCAACTGTTCTTTCATTGCAAGAATGCTATAGCAGTAACTAAGCTGACAAGCGACTTTAATGATC
Source organism: Melanocharis versteri (assembly GCA_013397845.1). Classification (NCBI taxonomy): domain Eukaryota; kingdom Metazoa; phylum Chordata; class Aves; order Passeriformes; family Melanocharitidae; genus Melanocharis; species Melanocharis versteri. The sequence goes on from VZTG01006657.1 coordinate 579,653, forward strand.
AAAAGGAAATTAACAGAAAATTACGTTATCCTTCCCACATGTGTTGTGTGTTCGGGTGTTAAGGAATTGCTGTTCCTGACTCCATCAGCGTTGATCAAGCCCATTATTCTACTCTAGGGGTTTTTTGACAGCAACTAAAAGTGAGAGCACTTGAAATTAAGGCTACATTTCATGTGTATTAACTTTAACAGAAGTAAGCATCTGGGTGACCTTAGGCACAAGTATGATGGGTTACAGAAGTGTATGTATCAGCACTCCATTCCGCTTACAAATATCTCTCTCCTCTTGGTCTCACAAAACACTTTTTGTTTAAATGAGGTATAATCTGACATGGAAAACAAAGTTCTTGCAAGTAACATAGCACTTGATGTAATACTGCAGTTGCTACACTGGTTTTAATGAGGCAATGAGAAGCAACAATGACAAGTGAAAAAGGTATAAATCAGGAATAGCCTGGAGATGCATCTCATTGGGTTTGGGTTCTTCATCTGTTGTCATCTCCTGTATCCAGATGCCATCCTTGCCTGCCAGCACTGGAGGGGGAGGCACGGAGGGGTGGGCACTGGTGTTAGTGCAACAAGAGTTTTTATGCAGTGTCTCTGGTTGATGCCTGGCCACAGATGTGTCCATGGCAGAGCTCAAGCACTCTTATCAGGACCACCAGCATGGTCTCTGGCTCCTGTCCTGGAAAACGGCCAAACAGCCTCGGACAGTTTGTGGGTGTGGCTGCGGTAGCCAGGTAGTCTCCTGTCCTTGTTTTCAGGCTTTTACTTTAGAGAAAGTGCTGGCCAAAAGCACGTGGCTCCTTGATAATTGCGATTTGCCTTAGTAGGCCCACAAAAGCTGTGGCAGGTGTCTCTCCCTCTGGCATAACAAAGATGAGAAGGCAGAGTCACAGGCTGGATGCAGTGTGATGCCTTGAATGTTCTCCCTGATTTTTTTACCCCTGGTGCAGCACCAGGCAGTTACATTTCCTCCCAGACACCCATTTTGCTGTCAGTGAAGTGTTCAGCAGAGATCCACAGCTAAAAAAAGCAATATACGAGATCTTTGCCCTTTTCCAAACTTGAAATTTAACACACAAGCAACCAACCAACAAATCCCTCCCCCCCAACCCTGGAATAAAATAGTGAAGTTTGTTTCTTGGGAGAAATATTGCCAGGGGCATTAGCACTGCAGCCTATTTTGAAAACAACTTCTTATTCATAGTAAGGTTGCCTCAAAAATTTGGGACAACAGAAACATGCTACTGCAAAGACCTTTGGCAACAATAACTTTTTGTTCACACAGAAATTCTTCATTTGCATGTAAAAGGGAGTTATGAAAACAGAATTTCATAGACACAATTTTTATTTAAGAAGACATTTGGTAAATGCATGCTTTCTGTTCAGGCTAAAACAAGCTAGCCTTCCTCTGGTGTATTTAGGAATTGCCTAGCAAACTTGCTTTTTGCTTAGTTTTTGAAGTCTCCAACAACATGTCTCAACAGGATTAGGAACTCTTTCTGTTGAAAAGTTGCGCAGTTCAGAAGGCAGGATGAGGCCAGATTATTAGGTGCTACATTTCCATGGTGTTTCAGCCTAAAAGTGGTCTTCTGGCAGCAAAAGATGAGACATGATCCTTGTTATCTTGTGCCTTGGGCCATGGTTCACTCTGACATAAGGGAGCATAAGGTGCTAAAGGCAACCTTTGTGTCATGGTCATGTAAGATGTGACAGAGGAGAACCAAGCCAACAGTTCTCAGCATATTGCCGCTTGAATTTGGAAGAGTGAGTACAAAACCAACAAAGACTGCAATGCTGCAAAGCAAGGCAGGTCATCACATTCACATGACATTTGTTCAACCGTGAAAGGACACTGCAGGGACAATAAGGACATGGCCTCAGCACTGCTCGCAGGGCTGGGGGCTGTGTCGTGGATTTGATCAAGTACGAGGAACACATGCATACAATCAGTTTTACAATTTTGAATACAGCTATTTGAGAATACAATGAAACTTTTATGTAAGCTTCCTATTAGAACATATGTTACTGATTTAAATAATATTCAGGCTTTAAAAGTTTTTGTTTCGGATGTCAGAATTATCTGTACAACCAAAGCATTGTGTGCTGACATCGACCATATTGATGTTATCACAGTGCGGCTTGATAAATGTCACTTGATTTCTGTAGATCAGAGATGGGATTCTTTTATTCCTTTATTTTGTAAGACTGTAGTTTGGTCACTCTCTTACAATCTAAATTTCTCTAACTACCAGTGCATTTCTTTTCAGAGCGATCTTTAAAATAAGTAAAATCTGCATCAATGGCTGTTTTAGAGGTATTGCTTCTGAAGATTTATTCAACAGATGCAGGTGTGCTTTGAGATACTGTTTGCAAGTTCCATGGATTTAGTGCTTTTTTTCTAGGTAAATGATTCAAAAGCAACATCAGGAAAAAATGATGGGGTTCAAACTGATGAATGTGTTCAGGGTTGTTCTCTTTTGTTTACTGGGTAGCTTGAGCTCAGTGGGGCTATTCAGTATTTATTGTAGTAAAACCAAGAGTAGGATTTGGCTCTCTAGGTCTGATATTCATCCAGTAAAAATTTGGCTGGATCAAATCAGTCCCTGAAGAACAAGGATGTTGGATTAATGGAAGAACACATTATTTCTCAAACTTGTTATTAGGTGCTGTGAGCCAAACTGTTCATTGCCCCTCTGCTCTCTCCCCAGCCTGGGGGAGTGATGACAAGATGGGAGCGTCAGATTTCATGGGAAAAAATACTAAATGGTTGTGCACAAGTAGGGGAGGGTGTTGCCAAGACCCTCACAGAAACACAAAGCTGTTTGATGAGTTCCCATCCCTGCAGCAGTTATTTGGAGATAGTTGGAACCCAGGCTTCAAACCCTTTGGTGTAGTAATACTGTTTTCTCAAAATCAATTATAAATGCAAATTTGTTGGTTAAAAGTGAAACTAGGGGAGTCTATGTTGATTTCTTGGCACTTTGGGATGCTAAAAACGTGATCTGATATTCAGTGTGTGTTTTGCAGGCAAGCGTGTGTGTAGGAGCACATGTGGAGTAATTACTCAGGAGGACTCTGGTTTGGCAGCTTCAAGGGCTGTAGTCCTCTGTTTATCACAACCAGAGGTTACGATATCCACATTCCCACCCCGTGCTCCATCTCTCTGCTTCAGACCTGTCTTGAATGAAGCATAGCAGGAGTGAGCAGGATATATAATGGCTTTGGTTGTTAATTCTTTGCCTTTCCTGTAAAATTCCCAGCTTCCACGTCACTTGGGACAGGACATTTGTCCACTGGAATGGGATTATTCATTGTGTATATTAATGGGAGCTATGTTTCCTCTACGGTGTCTTCTCTTTCCTTCTATAAGCTCTTTGTTGTTTGCTCGTCACTGGGGCACTCCTATGCTGCACCATATGACCAATTACCACCAGCCTTGTACAATGTCTCATCTTTTTCCTTTCAGCTGTCAAACTTTTCAATCCCACTTTCTATTTTTGGAGTAGGTGCTGTAATTTTCTGTATGTTTATGTCGTGCCCAATACGGGAGAATCCTGGTCTCTGACATGTGTCTCATTAATTTCAGCCTTGGTCAATGATTATTTTGGGGGGAGTGTTTTGTTATACTACATGTATGATTATAGTGGATTTTCTCTCTTACTGCCCTGATAAATTGTTATTAAGAGTTTAGTACTATATTAAAATAGCTTACCCTAGTATATCATTACCAGAGTGCAGTTTCCCATTAATTCCATTTCTTGGTAAAAAGTCAATAGATGTATCTCCCCAGTTTGGGCTGATCTCACCCTCTGCACTTAACATAAACGAAAACATGCCTGTGTGTACACTTGCACGCCCATGGTGGTCATGTGTGCTCAAACAACTCCTCACTTTGCTCTCACCCCCTCCAAGGTGGATGTGCCAGATGCTCTAGAGCTGGTCCCAGAGGAGACACTCCCATCTCTTGCAAGCTCTTAAGTTCTCATCTCACCAGCCAAAATATTTCAGAAGAATTTTCAGAAATGCAGGTGCGTGCAGTTGTGAGGAGCAGCTTGCTTTGAGTTACATGGCTGTTTCACCTTACAGCAGCCATGCTCTCAAGGGCAATTATCTCTATAGTAATTAACAAGAGGATTTTCTCTGATGCTGCAGCGTGAGTCACGCAGCTTCCAGAAGATTAGTCTGTTAGTTACTGAATAAAACGTTTGCAGATGTACTTTGCTGTGATAACATCTCTGACTGGGGATGACTCATTACAGATGCAGGAGTAAAGATCTGCAGGGCCAAAATGTGACTGCATGATCCAGAATTTTAGGCTCCTCTAGCAGCTAGCATGACCCCAGTGTCAGCAAGAGGAATTTGGTTCTGCAGTAGGGCCCAAAGGGGAAAAAGTCCTTTTGCCTCTTCTCCTCACTGCCTCTACGTTAGCAGGGGAGGAGAGGTGGCAGTCATTTGCTCTTCATAAGAGCTGGGGTGCCCTTCTTGAGGGGCAGGAGAAGAGATACCTTGGGCTGCTAACTCACTTCCCTAAACAGAGAGCACCACTGAGCCAAATCATACCAAACAGTGCAACAAAGTTCATGCTTTCTTAGTATTTTGTTTCTTGAGTTAAAGATGAACTTTGGGACAGCCAACTTCAGCCTTGTAAGAAACCACTTCCCTTTAGCTTCCATATTTTTTTCTTTTCTGAAGTGTCTGTTTAAGCATTTTTTAATAACAAGAGCCTGTTATCAAACACTGGGTTGCATTACAAACACACAGTGGTTCTGCCTTTTGCAAGTACCCAAGACATGGGATGCACAACCTAATTCCTTTGTCTGGAATACAAATCCTCATCAACTTTGATTAGTATTAACCTTGAAAATGCTACTCCTGACTCGTGCCAGTTAGCTGTAGGAGAGTCAGAGCTGCAACCCATGAATTAAGCTGGAATGGATTTGAAACTAAACTTGGTAGCACAAATTGTGAAGAGTAAGGTAAGTAGGCTTTAGAAGTCATTCAGTTAGGGTCTTCTGATGGTGTGCACAGCAGGAGAATGCTTTGAGGACTTGTTAGCTAATAATTCAGAGTGAGTGTGTGCCATGCATGAACTAGCACATGGTGTGAGTAGGGACTGATTCTGTCTGTGTGCACTGGGTTTAGCCACAGTCAGCTCTGGAACAGAAAACTGTGACAAACAAAGAGAAATAGGATTTAACTCTGGAAGTCGTAGACTTCTGAGTATGAGCAGGAAACTGCTTCCACAAATGCATGGAGTGATCAAGGCCTAGAGGGAATAACTGTTTGTTCTTGGGGCCCTGTGTAAAAATTGCTTGGAATTAATCCTCTGCTTTGCTTTGGCATTCTTTATATTAACAGGGAGACATTAGGAACAAGCATATTACTGCAATCTCCTTCGGTGGCAAAAACCCTTCAGTTAAAAATTCAAGACAAAAATGGAAATAAAGTCCATTAACCATTTCTTACTCTACCATATGCAGAGTAATCAGGTTAGGGTTGTCTTCAGTTTTGCTGGCCTAATAAACAGGGCATCTACCAGAAACACTGTTTCAATGACACAAAAATGAGAGTGACTACTTCCCTTTATCTTTGTTCAGTGGTTTATAGAAGAGAAAATTCTGCACTAAAATTAGCCCAAAATTTGAAAAACTCATCAGTGCTTGAAGAGGGTCATGCAATGAGCAGTGCAATCCCTTCATATTATTCCTAATGCCATATTTGTGTTTATGGATGTGTTGGCCTTGCTTGATGGTAGGTTCTGTTTTTGTAATTTAATTTAATTTCTTTCTTATAATAGGCATGCAGCTTGCAAATCTAATAATAAATTTTCTGTAAATATTACTTTGGGAGGCATCTGTTCCTTAAGGAAGCCTTAGTTTTTGTTTTTATGTAGAAAATATACACAATGTAAATAGACCTTGGAAGATCTTGTGCAAGGCCAGGGTTGTGGTGATATGGATTTGGCTTTCTTTATCCTTGTGTCACTGGAGGCAAGCTGCCTGGGTGCACAAAATTCAGTGGAGGTGTTCTGGTTCATATCAGTTGAGGGTTTTCTCCTCAAGGGAGGAGTAGCCTTAGATGGAAAGAGATGTGCAATGAGACTGAGATTTTTCTTTTTTGCTTAGTTCTTGCCATTGAGTCAGCTGCACTGTTTGTACCTCAAAAGCTATAAAATGTTACATAAACACATTGTATGGTGTATCCATTGTGAGCTTACTTAAATGGGCAGCATCCAGGGAAGGGGTAATTAGAGACACCCAATGCCTGCGGCCCCTGCAGTGGTAGAGGATGGATGTAGTGAGAGAGTGCCCATGATGTCCATAGACATACCAGTCCCTTGGAGGCAGAGGGATGAAAACCCCGTTTCACCTAGAAACTCCCATTCCATCCTGTCTTTGGCCCATCACAGAAGAGAGGCATCTGGGGATATTTTTCCTTGCACCCATCCTTTATTCAGCCTTATGCAGTCTGCATTCTCCTGACATGGCCCTTCCCAAGTATTCAGATGGTAGAGAATCAACAAAAAATACAGATAAGAATATTTCTATTCCCATTCATAAAAGCACTCCTTCCTGCCCTCTTGGACTGGCTGGATGCCCAGTATCCTTGAAGCAGGCAGCTTGACTACAGGGGTTCGCTGCAAAGCTGTATCAAAGCTGCATGAGGCTCTCAGAGAGCAATGCAAAGCTGGCCTTGTTCCCTGTCATCCACAAAGAGAAGACATGAGTACAAGAACTGTTAACCTTTATTTCAAGATCACAAGGGCTCCCATGACTTCTGTCTTCTGCAATTTTCTGTAGAAAACTTACTATTCTCTGTATTACAAGAATGGATATTGTAAGAGATCCCTGATCCAGAATTCTGAAGTTCAATAATCTGTATTTAAGAACTATTTTAGCTTTTTATGTGGTCCTGAGAAACCGGCTCTGCTTGAGTATGGATGTTGGGCAAGATGACCTTCCTTCCAATTCGGCCATTACCGTGTTTCTGTGAACTCCATGCTAGTCTCTACCTCCTCTGATAAACTGTCTTTGTATTTAGTTACCCACTGTTTAGTTCTTTATTATTCAGATACTCTGATATCATGGCTGCAGTAGAGAACTCCAAGCTTTTGATTGGTTTGGGATTTGATAAAGTGTTGTATTTTATGTTAGACTAGTGGCTTTATGCAACTTAATGCTACCGAAGACGGCAGGTGATTAAACCCCCAGTTTGATTTGCCACCCTTTTTGCGTTACCTTTGTATTGTGCACTGCTGTAATGTCAGTGGGACATTACGTATGCGTGGACTCAAGCAGGTCAGTGTGTGATTTTCTGGGTTATGACCAGAAAGTTTAAAGTTCATATAAATGGTCCCTTATTTATTTTGCGACACCCAAAGGGTGGGAGAATAGGATGGAAAGGATTATAATTTTCTGCTGATACAAAAAAATGTTATTTGGCAAAAGTGTTATTCCTTTCAACTGCAAAATCAGAACAGAGGTAACTCTGTGAGAGGGACAGAGTGAGACTGACTGTGCAGTCAGCTTGGATATGTTAATTTGGATTATACATGTACAGCCAATGATGCCGGCATAAGAAAACCCCGCTTAATTCTTAGCAATTGCCTGTGATTTATGGCAGAATTACCATGATGTAGCTCTTGGAATAATCTTAATCAAACAGAACTGGGGTGACGTGTTGTCATACAAGAACAAAGATGACAGTGGGATAGGTAAAGAGGGATATAATTTTATTCCGCACTTTTGAGGGTGAACGTTTTTAATGGAATTTCTTGTAAACAATGTGAGATTTTAAGGAAGTAGCAGTGGCCTAGTCTTTGGAAAAAGAAAGCAAGTCTTGATTTTTTTCACTCATTCAAATAGAGCTTGAATTGTTTTTTTTATAAGAGACCTTGGAACCTCGTTGTCCCACCTCCATGTCCTGTGGATGGCTCGGTGTGGGCTCTCAGATCTAGATGGGATCTCTTCCTGCGGCTCTCTAAAAGTAAGTATAGATATGTCCTGCCAAATGACAGTCTCAGAACTATCTTCGGTTGATATTCTTTACTTCTAGTTTTTGTTCTCCTCACCCTTTGCTTTTCTGACTGGCTTTGGTTTGATATCTTGAATTGCATGTATTAGTTTAACAGATGCTACAATATAGCTTTTTTAAATGATGTGTAACATTCAGCTCTGATCCTGAGTAGACCTAAAGCAGCATATGCCTGAATTAGCACTTGTTATTTAAGGCTGCAACAGCCACATTTTATAAAATGTTCACTTCCTTGCTGGTCTCATCCTGTGACATTTAGTATTTCAAATATTAGAAAACATTTTGCAAAGCTTGGGTGTTACTCGTGCAAGCCCGTGGTTTACGTATTTATTCTGTTTACTTCTGCTGAGGAACTCTACATTGCTTATAACAATATCTCTGACCTGAGCCAGCTGACCTGGCTGGATCACCTTGAGGTTTTGGACCTGGAAGGGAACAATATTGAGGACATCAACCAGATGCAGTACCTGCGACTTTGTTGCAAGCTAAGCCACCTGACAGTGGAGGGCAACCTTATTTGCCTGAAGCCAAATGCAGAATCTGCAGAGGTGAGGACTTGGTTTGCACATATTGTGTTAATTTTTTGTCAGTGCTTTTTAACTGTGAGCTGGAAACGAGAAATGTTTCTGCATCCTCCTATTGCATCATTCTAAATGATGATGTGGGATGCATTTCCCACCTTTAATTTCTGTTGATTTTGTGGTCTCATCAGTATGGTCTCCAAGATGACCACAAGTGAAATACAAGAGTGCTAGTAAAGGCTCGGGCCTGGTTCCCAGCAATATGAGGCAAAACTTCTTTACTTAGAATATGAGCACTGTAACAGGCTTCCCAGAGAGACTGTGGAGTATCCTTCCCTGGAGATCCTCAAAACCCATCTGGAAGCGAACCTATGCAACCTGCTCCAGGTGAACCTGCTGTAGCAGAGAGGCTGGACTAGGTGATCTTAAGAAGTCACTTCCAACCCCAACCATTCTGTGATTCTGTGGCTAGATACCTGTTTTTGAGGGTTTTGCATTTCTTTTGGAGGCTCTCCAGTCCAAAAGCAAGTCCTCCGACACCACCGTGCTCAGAAGCTGAGCCCTCAGAAAAACAGTGCTTGAGATAACTAGGTAAATCTATAATGTTGGAACTGCTTGTTCCCCTTTCCCCTGAAAGGTTAAAATCAAATGACCAAAAAGATCTTCAGAAAAAGCCGAAGATACAAAATACAGTGATTCACCTCTTATATACTGAAATGATAGAATAATTTCTGCTGAGGTATTTTGTTGAAGGCATGAGAGAGCCTCTGTGTCACAAAGATGAGAACACAGTAATACATTATCTGATTTGGGTTTCAGGGCACTCAACAAGCAAAGCAAGAGAGATCTAATTCTACATGAACAGCCTCGGAGCTGTATTACTCTCATTTTCTCCTGCTTCATAAAAAAAGCATTGTTGGGATATTAAAATACCGATATATTGCCATCCAGGTCTTTTGGAAGGTCCGTGGACACACACAGAGTTATGTAAAACACACTTCTCACTAAGGATGGTGCAATTCCCAGTGGCACCATAAACAGTCGATAATGCAGGGTTCAAAAATCAGAGCTGATGCTGTTATCCCACTGTGACATATTCCATAGCTTTCCTGTGTATTTTAAAGTAGTCATGCTCATGCTGTTAATTTGTCTGAAAGGTTGGGTTTGATATTTTTCCTGGACTTAGACTTGAAAACAGGTGCTAACACTAAAACTCAATCATGCAATAGACATATATTTTAAATCTTGGCACTTCTTAGATATATGAGTTAATAGCATTTTTCAGATGTAATTATTGGTTTGATCTTATTGCTCAGTAAAAGGGGCCATGGAAGGTAGCTCTTTAGCTTTCATAATTTTCCTCTTTGGAATTCAAAACAAAATATTATATTCTCGGTTTTCTAGTTTGAACTGGTAAAATTGTACTTAAGGGACCACGCTTGTTACTGCTTGTAACCAAAACAGTTTCTCCATTTTGGAACATTTCTCCCTTATGGAAGACGGAACCATGAGAGGAGAAAACATGTTGCTGCAGTAAGGAAGCGCTGCCTGCTTGTGATGGACAGGGCATGCCTGCTTACTCTTTCTACTCCCACAGAGATAAATACAGCTACTGACACTTCTGTCATAGCTTCCTACAGTGGAAAATGGTTCAGTGTATCCTAACAACACAAAAAGTCAGATTCCACTTCCTTGTCATTCCTGCTCAATGAAAGTGGGATTTTTGAAGGATTTGGCATCTCCAGTACTTAAGTGTACTTGTAATGGAGAAACATCAGATTTCTCTTGACTTGTTCAGGTGAGGAAATCAGTCCTTGGGATGCTCTGCCTGTTGTCACGTAATGGAAGTATAAAGAGCAGTAGTATGTGGTGGCGTGCCCTCCTGCTCTTCTCCATGCAGAATGGCTGTCTCTACTCCTGTGCAAGTAGGTGCTAAGATCTGATTACTGAGAGCTGCCTCTGCCCGAATTACAGTGCAAACCTCATGCCAAAGCCAGTGATACAGATTTTATTTAGCAATAAATGTGAGGTAGAGAAATACAAAGAAATAGAAAAGAAAGGAGAGGAGAGAAAAGAATATTGTCACCACCTGTGGATCCAGTGGCATCCCTGGTGGTCCTTCTTCACCCTGGACTTCTTGGTGATGGTTAAGGTCATTCAAAACTTTTCATTCTTTATACATTTTAGCAAACAAAGGCATTAATGCTCATTGGCTACACAGTTCTCTTATGCTATTGGTTAAATGATTCTGTCTTGCCTCGAATGCTAATTAGCCCACATGCTTAGTCTTCAACCAGTGATCATGATCTCCCCCTGTTGGAATTACCTTTTACCCAGGGAACTGATTTCATCACAGTTTCTGGTTTGTCTCTCTTTGTGGCCTGTAAATTCTGCATTTTTTGTGTTCATTATCAGTGATACATTCTTCTTCCCAGCTTTGTTAACCTCCCCCTGAGTCTGAGATAACATCCGGACAATAGTACCACCTTTATCTTATCTACAGTCCAAGTTCCAGGTATCCACAGAGGAATATCTGGGGGGGTTTCAGTGGTTGTTGGTGGTTGCAGATGCCATCTGTCTTGTGACTTGGGGTGATCTTTGTTTGACTGGTGATGTATATGAGCAGTTACTTCTTTACACAGTTTGCCTCAGTGGGAATTTTTGTCCAGGTGCATTATCCAGGATGTGCCAACCGGATCTCACCTCGCCCTGGAGTTAGTGCCATCCTGTCACTCCACTCTGTGCTTATCTCATAGCAGAGTCTTTCTGTGGCCTTAACAGTGTTTGAGACGGGCAACTGTGATCCTAAAGTCCTTACAGTAGCTGTGCTCAAATGCCAGGCAGAATTTGTTGGAGTCAGCAGAGTGGTGTATTTTACACTGACTTTTAGCAGAGGCAGACTGAGTTCACTGTAGTCTCCAACCCAATGTCTGTGTTGGGAAGATGCTTTGCTCTCAGGTGGTTACAAAGTGGGGCCCGCCTTTGGCTGCTGAGAGCTTCTCCGTGGACTTTATAGCTTTCTTGATTTCAATGGATGTTTGCATTTTTTGGTGTATAGAAAAGAGTAGATGTGGGCTTACTTTGGTGTGCCCTTGATGGCCAGCTATAATTCTTCAAGCTCCTTCTTGTAGTCTGGCCCTTGCTAGAGGTCTGTAAAAGCTCTCCTATTTATTTACTTTTAATCTACAGAATGGTCCAGCTAAATTTACTGCTCTTTCTTCAGATGGCCTGTTTGCTCCCTGTAATTCGATTTTCAGATGAGCTCATCTTCCCCTGTTATCTAAACCAAGAGCAACAACCTAATGATAAATTCTGCAGCCTCTGTTGCTGTAATGTAACATGAGTGTAACATGACTCTTCTCTCCAACAGGACATGGGAATTGGCTGCAGCTGAGAATGGTTGACTCATTTTCTAAATTAAGATTAAAGACTTAGTTCGAGAAAATTAGTGTCTGCCTCTTAACAGCAATTAACACCTTTTATTTGGTGAGTTCCCTCTGCCAACATCAGTGCTGCATCCTGCAGAGGGAGGGAGCATCCAGCCAGCCAGGACCCATAGAAAGATTTCTGTTTGTGACCACTGTATTGAATGAGGACTTGGCCTTGTAGGGGTTTCTAATATTGCATGCAATGTCCTGAAAAGCATAAGATTCGCCCTGGTGAAGCAATGGGTTGGTGGGTAGCTGTCCAGTTGTATTCTGCCACTAGGAGTGCACTGTTGCTTTATACGTTTTTTACCGTGTGCCTAAAACTACAATCCATGGAAATGCTCACTCTTTTTCCATCAGCAGGTGTAGCAGCACTCATAATGTGTTTTCAAGTTTTCCTATCACCAGAGTATTGATGCAAACACCAGAGAATCACAAAAGCAGGGAGACAGATTGGCTGAGTGCTGAGGGTGCCCAGGCTTTTCATGGGCATCAATGGTCTTCTATGCTTTTGCACGTTATACATAATATAACAAAGACAAATGGCAAAGTCATCAGTGGGTAAGCAACAAAGGAGCCTTTGAGTGAAGGCCATGTCTTTGCCCTGCTCGGGACATTTTCGCGATCAGTTCAAGCAGAAATCATGTGAGAAGCATTTCAAATTACACGGCAGTCATACAAATTGAACAGTGCTGTGCTACTGGAAGTCCACAGACACTTAAATAAACTGACCACTTTCTCAATTTCTACAGGACCCAGACTATAATTACAGAGCAGAAGTAAAAAAACTCATTCCCCACTTGAAGTATTTGGACAGAATACCAGCAAGCCAGACTGCTCTTCTTCCTTCCAAGAAGATGCATGAGGATTCTCTAATCATCAAGGAATCCATCAAGGAAGGTGGTTTAGCCAAAGAAATTTCATGGTTAGGTATGACAGGTTTCCTGTTTGGGTTCATTTTTCAGGTTATGATGTGTATAAAATGAAAGATGAAGAGCAAGCCGACCTCTTTAAAGCCAATCTTTACTTACAGTGAAGGTACAAAGGATGTTGTTTTCTTCACTTGGGAAGTAAGAAAGCTGGAATTCAGCAGGTAACAGTGCAGATTTAAATGGAAGTTGTCTTAAGCTGGGCATCAAGATCAAAAAATGCAGACAACTTCTAGAGCATCAAGCTAATCCAGCAGTAGCTGGGAGTCTGTACTTAGGGCTCGTTCTGCGTAATGGGAAGACGCAGAGCTTGGAAAGGAATGTTTCAACAACAGCTGTTCACAGCTCTTCCCATGGTAACAGTCAATTCTGTGTAGCATGGATGTAGTAGGATTTCCTATTCCAATTTAATATAATAGGAAAGGCAACTTGGTTACCACCCTTCAGTGGTAGCAATATCCCAGGAAGATTGCATGGTCTCGTAAGAAATCTGTTCCATTTTCTTTGTTCCTGTGATTAAGTTCATTACATTCATTAGTAGAGAATAAATGGTTTGAAAGTAAATCTGTTGTCCCCTTGCCTGTAGCCTTGGTAATAGTTCAGATGTCCATGCTTTTACGTGTCGTGCTACATGCACTTTACCACATACTATTAAATATTGCTGAGTATTTCCTATAACTGCTCATGTTGCTTCCCATTAGTGTGGGCAATGCAGTTGGCTTCCCAGCCCCCTCCCCAGGTTGTGGTTTGCCTGCCAACCGTACTCCATTAAAAATTTAGTTTGTTTTGGAATAAGTACATACATTTGTCATTTATTTAATCCCTATGGGTGCAAGTCATTAGTTGTAATAGTAGTCATGGTAGGGAAAAAATCCATTAAAATCTGATCCCTCAGTGATCCTGCTTTGGCAACATCACCTGAGGTTCAGAAAACCAGTTAACAAAGTTTGCTGACAGAAGCAGTAGGGGCAGAGCACAAAATTGTGAATTCATGTCACTTCCTGGTGTAACCAGACTTACATTCTTGCCTTCAGCTCTAAACTGGTAAGTTCATACAGTCAGATTCAGACATCCCAAGTACTTTTTTCTTTCCAGTAGCAGCACTGATTTGGGTAGTTTTCATGTGGTGTGTATTTCGTGGGCTCATATTAACAGCTGTGCCCAAGATATATTAAAGGTCCCTAACACACAACTCTTAGGGAAATGACCATATTATCAGAGAGCTTATGCCTCACTTTGGAGCTGGTAGATGCTCAACACTTTACAAAGCACGTTATTCATCTGGGCACTAAAATGAAATTCTCTCTCTTGTGGGTTGTTGGCTGCTGCTCTTAGAGCTGTGCTGGGCTCCCAGGACAGCCAGCAGTTGGGCAGGTAAGAGGACGAGGCTCTGTCTGCCTTTGCTAGTTTTTGTATTATCCTTCCTGCCCTGTAGTGTTACAAAAACAGTTTTCACCTTTCTTTCTGTGGTAGAGAAGTATCTGTCTCTGGGGCAGTACTGGAAAAATTTATCCTGCCATTCCCAGATTTCTGTAACTCCTGATACACAGTTTCCCCTGTTTCACCGGTAGCTCTGGTAAGGTGTCCATCACCATCTGCATTGTGCCAGCACATTTAAACAATGTATTTTAAGACTGGGGCCTAGGCTGTTCCTGTGGCACGTCTGCGGTGGTTCCCCTGTGGGCAGTTGGGCAGCAGATGAGAGGCAGCTTACAGTTATCCTGAGCATGCAGGCAGGGAAAGTAGCAGAGCCCTGGATGCATCCAGGCTCACCTGTGGGGCAGTCAGAGGTGGGTGGTGAGCACAGAGCTGTTCCTGACCCATAACCCCGGCAGTCTGTCTCTGGGGCCCGGGAGCAGGAGAAGGGTGGGATGGGATATCAGTTTAGTTAGGGATCCCCAGATTCTGCCATGACTGTGCAGCACAGGAAGACCTCTGTCTCTAGGCTGCACCCATTCCAGCATGTTTCTTGTAGCTGCAGTTACGTATTTTTCTGTCCCCTATAGCTGCAGACGTGCAGCAGCAGTCACCATATTGGCAAGGTACAGTGATGGTGTGGTTTGAAGCCTTGCACAACTCTGCTTACACTAATGAAATCTCTCTTCTAGATCCGTATCTTGGGGCAGTAGCAAAGCAGTCTGGATGCAGCCCAAAACCCCCAACAACTCCCAGACCTGGAAATGCACAGTGTTCTGCTAACCTAGGGACGTGTAGTGATGCCAGCCTCTCATCCGGTAGCTGTTCTCTTCCAGATCCCACTGTTTTTCCTGATAAGCTGTTCACAGAAGATGGCTCCAGTGATTTGACACATGGTAATGTATGTTTTTTAATCCTGTTCTTTCCCACACCTCCACCTCCTTCTGAATGTTATTACTGATGAGAGCCAGGGTGCTTTGAATACCACCCACCCATGCCACTGCTAATCAGGTTCAGCATATGTTGTTTTCCACGAGACTCACCTGCTGTAGCGTAGGCTTTCCTTTATTTCCCCCTGCAGCAGGAGGTGCGAGTCACCTGGGCTGCCCACTCCTCAGCCTCCCGCCCCCGTGCACCATGTGCTGCTGTCCCTTTTCCCAGCCCCACACTGCAATGCTGCTCCTCTGCTGGCGCTGCCTTTCAGACCTCATCGCAGCTGTCCTGCTTGAGCAACATCTGGGCACATCCTGCTCAGCCACGAGAATGTGGTCCAAGGTAGTCTGCTAGAGAGGTGTGGTGATGCACATTCACTCCCTGCTGGATCATGTGCTCAGACTGTGTGTAGGGCAGTCTCCTACGGCAGCAGCATCGCTGCTGTCAATGAGCACTTTGTTTTGGATTTCCAGAGGTTGGTCCCTCAGCAAGAGGAGTCAGTTCCTTGACTTCACATCCCGGTCTACAGGCTAGCCCAAAACACAGGAGAACCCTTCTTGCCCTAGTCACTTGGAAATGCTACCCATCCTTCCCTGACTCCTGGAAACACCTTGACAGTGTAACTCCACCAACACAGGGAGTGCAGATTAGATAGGAAGGTGGCATTTGTTTCCAGGCATTGTGGGCTGCTTTTCTCAGATGCCAGTCTCTCCTCAGTTCCCTGCCTATAGGTAGGATTCAGGATGATGGATTAGGTGAAGCAATGCAGAGTCAACAGCTGAGTGCACATTTGGAAATGTACATGGAAACCAAGTACAGTTTGTCAGGGAATGAGACAGTAATTTTACATGCGCTTTTAGGCAGCTAACACTACTGATAGAGACAGTTTCACCCAATGTTCACTGCTTCTTCTGACCCATTGCTGCCTTATCTCTCATTAACCTGATTTTGAGCAAGATCCAGCTGAAAAATAATTCAGCAGAACAAACAAAAAAGACCCCCAAAAATCATATTTTGCTTTAATCTGAATTTGTTCCCTGATCTGACTGACCATGTGCCCACACAAATAGTTGCACAACTAAGGAGGCAGGGCAGGAGCAGAAGACAGATTCTGGTGAAAGCAGAGAAACTGCCTCTTAGCAGCAGTGTCAGGCTATGCTAGCTGATACTGTGAACCTACACCATGAAATATCAGCTCCCTGTCTATGGGAAATTGTATTGACTGACTTCAAAGACAGCACAGTTTGTTTAATGCTGGAGTAAAATGTTTTCTTTTTTCCTGTTTTTCTTAGGACTCTGTCAAGTTATATGTGGGAACCCTGCCAAGGCCCTTCATGCAAGGAGGCAAAAGCTAGGTGTATGTTTTTCTTGTATACTTCATATTCCTGCATGGTGACCCCCATAACTCCTGGGATAAACCGAACTCCCCCTGAGGCTTGTGGCAGCTCGCTCTCTTCTGTAGCCCAAGAACCCCCGAAGTGCAGTTGCCTTTGGGGACGACAGAGGGTCTCCTGCCGTGACGTTGCATGTGCCCATGCGTTAGCAGCAGTGCAGCACCATCAGCTGCAAGGGAACACGTGAAACTCACATATCAGCTGCTGGGGGCAGACTTTCTATCGTCCTGCAATGAGCAAAGTACAAGGCAGGATTGCAAAATTTGATGGTGTTTCTACAACAGCTGTTAAGCAAAAGACGTTTTTCAGCAGTGTTTCTTTGATGTTGGCGTAAACAGCTTGCTACTACTGCAAGGTCGTTCCTATTGATTAAACAAACACAAAGCCAAAGTTTGTTCTTCTTGACAGTGGGGTGGTACCACTGGCCTGTGGGTCAACCCGCTCATTTTGGCAGTAATTTAGTGAGAGGATACCCATGTGTGTGAAGGGGAGCGGCCTGGCTTGTCATGGTCAGCTTTTGTGGGTCCTGAGGTTCAGCACAGCACAGCTGCACATGTGTGGGTTTAAACAGGCTGGAGTAAATCAGGGAGATGCACGGGACACTGACTTAATGCTGACAACAGATGTTAAAGGACTGCAGGGAAAAAATACGTCCCACCTTTGTCTTTCTTCTGCCCCTGCCTAAGCACAGGAAGTTTTCTGAAACAAATTTGAACATTTTAGTGAATTATTGTGTGCTAAAAACTGGGATGTGGAACGGAACTGTGGTCATATACTGAGCGATGCAGTTTCTGTGGTACTGGTCTTAATATGCTTATGTAGGTGCTATAGGCTTATATCCAGTGAAATATAAATCAACAATTTTGTAACTGCTACCCTGGGTTCCTCAGGCTGTAACAGCACATGACTGTGGCGTGGGACTTCTTAAAACTGAGGAGTAAGAAAATGGTGAAGGGTGATGTAAAAACTTAGAAACAACTGTGGGCTTTGATGCATTCTAAAATCCACAACTAGAAACGGAGCTGGGAAGAGTTCCCAGGGATATCTAGATAACTTCTGCCATTTCCACAGCCACCTGCTGTGAGCCCTTTGAAGCCGTCTGGTCTGACGGCAGAAAACCTTTGTGGCTCTGGAGGAGGAAGAGATCTGCACCAGGAAAAGGTGTCCCCTGACCTGGGAGCGTGGACGGAGCAGCACAAGGGGTGAGACCGCCGGGGAAATCTTGCCGTGCAATAAACTGTGCGTTCATTTTCTGCTGCAAAAATAAAATCAGCGCTTTGGCCACCTGGCGGCGGTTTCGAGGGATAGTCTCGGCCTCCTGCCTTCCTGTCCATGCTTTGGGCGGCAATCCTCCCGCCTGGAGCATCTGCGGGATGGCAAGGAAGAAGAATCCTCTACCTTCTCTCTGCAGCACAGGCAGGATGGGCTCACTTCCTTAGCAAGAGCAAGGAAATGACTTTTCATAACTGGTTAGCCGTTCTTGGCCCTGACAGTGTCTTACCTTCAGACAGTAAAAGAGCTGAAAGGGGAGGAGCTTTTCTGCATTTTCACATTGGCCTAAGCAAACAAAAGGCTGAAAGACAAATACCACCTTGCTGAGATCCCATAGATGTCACAGATAGGTAATGGTTACTTTGGAAGTAAAAATGGTTTTATTTCTCTGAGCTTACTTCGCTGGGTAGTATTTTAAATCTGCCCCGCTTCACCTGATTAACTTTAGGACACTTGAGATAATCAGACACAGGCATCTTAAATGGCTGATCCAATTAAAATGATTTTTCATATCTCCTGGAAGGTGTGAAATAACAGTGGGTAGTTAAATCCACTGCCTGGGTGTTTGCCTGAGTGGCTATGCCAAGCTGCACTTGACCAGCTGCATAAACACACTCAAAAGCTAATTAAAGGTGTGATACGTGATGTTGTCCAGGTGCCTGCAAACAGGTCAGCAAGAACAAACCAGCCGAGCATTGAAGGTGAATGAGGGTGAAGACTGGAGCCTGACTGACAGCTCCGAAGATGAGTTGGTGGAGGCCTGTGGTGAGGACCTCATTGAAAGGATTTCACTTGACCCTTCTTCCCACTCCTCCTCAGGTACTGGACCTAAACCCCTGGGGAAGGGTTGGCATCAGGCAGTAACACGTGCTGTTTGTAGATAGGTGCATCAGTAACCCCAGTGTTTTATGAGATCTAGTATGTGTGCTCTAGAGCAGCAATTGGAAAATGCCATTGCAGAGCCAGATTTAAGCAATCCATCCCAGTTTTTAAGCAAGACATTGTGGCCAGCTGTGTTGACCATCAGTTGATATATTTCAGCATGAATATGTAGAATTAAGAGGAGCAAAGCAAGTCTAGTAGAAGGACGTGTCTCTGTCTTACCTTGTGTCACTAATTTATGACAGTGCCAGGTGAGTCTAAAATACTGTCATTCCTACTGAGCTGTATTTGAACCCAGTTGGCACTGATGTAAATAATGGCTGAGCTAATGATTAAGGTTTAACTGAGCAACTGGGAATTCTGGAAAGATACACAACGAAAAGGATGCATTCAATAAAAGGTTTAAAAATGGAACATACTCTTCTACTCAGGAATAAAGCCAAAGGCTTCTCTGAAATTGCATTTACATGAATGAAAGCAGAATTCCCACTCTTCACTACTTGAATATTGTCTTTAAGAATATTAAAAACATTGATAATGGTTATTCCAAATACGTATCAAATAGAGGACCTTAAATAATTACAAATTCAATCTTTTTTCTATTGTTAATAATAACTCTTTTTTTCTCAATAAATAAAAGCATATGAGTTTTCATTTTACATTTCTTTCAAGGGAAAAAATTGATCTACTAAAATTTGGAAGAATATAGTATATTTGGGAAAAAAAAGGAAATATTATTAAATTATTAAAAGCTTCTGTGTGTATTAACAGTGCTATAAACAGTATCTTCCTAACAAGAATAAAAGCGGTTTGGAAAAATCTAAAGGAATGGCCTGTTGTCCAGTGACCACAGAAGTCTTAGATTATGATCTCATGGTCTCTTTAGATTTAATCTGACCTTTTACAGATTTTATATGATTTCTTTACATTGAGTATGATGGTCTTATCGTCTTTGTAGGTTGAGAAGGCAACGTCACAAACATCTCACAGTGTACCAGTGTCATGCCCTATAGCACTGTGAAAGTGAATGGTTGGGCATGGATCTGTCCATCTTCTAACTAAATCTGCTGGGAGATGATGGAGTGGTTTGAAACCTAGAATTTTCTAAGGTAGCAGGGGGGACTGACCCAGATCCTGAATCACACGCAGAAGTGTGTCCAATCCAATGTGAGTTTCTCACAGAAGAGCTTGTTGCTGGAAGCAATCCTTCTGACCAGAAAAGGACAAGTCATCTGAGCAAAGCCTCTCTTACATAAAAATGTTTGCAGCATCAGATCCATATAAACTGCATTTTTTGGAAGGCGTTGAATGTTATTTCGGGCTCTTGAGTCAGACATCCCAGTCTCTCAGGGTGGCTATACTTAAAAACAAATACGAAGTTTAGACATTTTAAAAGCATATAGTATGATACAAACTGTTCAATGAAAGGTTTTTATCAGCTTTACCTGGGCAGTAAAATACATCCCCATCAACTGGGAGCTGCAAAGATGAACTTTCTGGGCCTGAGTTTTGGTGGCACATTCTTTAAATTATATTCCTGCCCTGGACCCTGCACGTCAGGCACTTAGGTACAGTTGGTTCTTTTAATAGACAAGAGCAATCGGATCCCTGCTATTTATAGAATGGTTGGTTCTTTCAATAGACAAAAGCAATCAGATCCCTGCTATATATAGAATGGTTCTAAGCATGTGTGCATGCTGGTTATATTTGTAAGTCAGCAACAAGTTTTTTCTTCTCTGTGTGTTGCACATATTACATGGAGAGAATTACATGGCTGAAACACAAACAGCCAGAAAGTAGCCCTGCATGTAGTGCAATATTCTCCCCAGCAGTCAGGCACTTACTATGAGATTCCATGATCTCCACCTCTGATTTAAAAAGTGGATGCACTCATCTGTGATTATTCCTATGCCTTGCAGTTCAGATCACTGGAAGGAGTCCTAAGGTATTTAGAACAAGTCAGTGCAAACACTGCCAGGGAAAGATGCAGGTGTGATCCTGCCTGAGAACAGGAGGGCAGATGAGCTCGCGTGTCCCGCTTGAGCTTTGCCTGTGAGCCCTTCCATGCGTGGCTCGTCACCAGCAGTGCCAGCAGGGAGGCTGCCAGTGAACCCAGACTGACTGTCAGAGGAAGCAATTCAGCATGGCCAACATCAGAACACACCTGCCCACCCAGCTCCATCACACAGCATCTCCAAAACCTTTCACTCCATGGTAAATCACTGTGCTTTCCACTCTATTTCAGGTTCGTCACAGGCTCAGGAGGGTGCAGTGTTCTCCAGCACAAAACGTTATCTAATTCCATCCCCTCCAAAAAACCCTCCACCTGCCTCTGCAGTGGATGTTGCAGCAAGACCCTGGAAAACAAGGAACCACAGAGGCCTAAAAATACTCAGCCAAGAGGAGGACAGGCAGTGTACACAGCAATGCCAGTCAAAGGCTCATCAAGAGAGTTCAGCCCAGCCTCTGGACAAAGAAGCTGCTCTCCTGGGCCTGCCCAGCACACCGGCTGCCTCTGGATCCCAAGGGCAGCACCAGCCTGTTGGCTGCACCAGCCAGCAAAGGCCTCTTGCAGGACCATCAGCTGGTGGATCATCAAGGATCAGGTATGTGCACTGCAGTGTATCTGGAGAAAGTGGAAGGGACTTCATGGCAGGGAAAAGCAGACTTGTCTGTGGTCTCTGGGGTCTCCTGCTTCTTCTGTAAAAAGAATTCCTTTTATTTGTGCTGACATTTACCTTTGACTGTCTAAAGCTAAATGAAACATTTTTCCATGTTCCTTATACCTTGAGTATTGTAAATTTTGTATTTTCTTGAATAATAGCCCAGAATTTTGCAGTGTTCTTACTGCTCCATTCTCATGTTCCCCACCCAGAGCCAGTGCTGTGTCTGTTGCAAAGATCTTGTGGCACTTGTTCGAGACTCTCCTCCAGTAAACTCCAGGACAAGTTCCTAACATCCCACTTGGGCTTTTTCCCTGACACAAATTCATGTTAGAATGAGCTCTGGAAAATAAAGTAGGCATTAGAGAAGTATCACATGCACCAAAACGTGTTTATTTCTGAACCTGTTTGCTGTAAGTTTAGCATCATGTTGTTGCTTCTTTGGAGAAATACAACTGAGGACTTGTGACATGACAGCTTGGATTTGAAGTTAGTGTAGTCACTTTGGAGTCAGCCTAGGCAGAGAGCACGTGCCTTGTGTGGGAAGCTCGTGTGCTTGGGGCTTCTCCCAGGCCTGGCAGCTTTTGGTTCAGTTTTCAGGGCTGGTGAGGAGCATGCAGATATCCAAATCCAGAGTGCAGTCTCACCACAGCCTTTTCCTCTTTTCCTCAGGCCCATCATGGATGAGAACCCTTCTAAAGAGATCAACCACCAGCATCCAGCTGCCTGCTCATCCACAAAGGCCTCACAGAGGTTTAGGCCGATGAATTCTGCTTGGCCCCTGACTGCCAGGTCCATTCTGCAGTCTTTGCCACACAAATCCACTGCCGCAAAAACATCTCAGAACAGAAGTCCTCAGTCCTAGAAGATGTCCAGCTGCTAGCATGTGTTGGAGCCATGTACACAGTGCAGCCATGAAGGATCAATGCTATCTTGCAGCTTCTTCTGCAAGCTAAATACAGAGCTGTGCAAGTAGAGCAGTTCAAACAAATGACGTGATTTATCTCAATTCAGGATACAGCTGGTCCAGAAATATTTTAAGAGCAACCACTGATCAACCAATGAGCTGATGAACCTCTTATTACAGAAAAATGTGGTTATTTTTGCAACCGTCATGCACTAAAACAGAACAAATAATATCACACTTCCTCTCATCCACACCATGCCCAGCTCTGTGAGTCAGGCAGGGACACTGAGCAAAGCAGAGCATGGAGCCTGCTGTCTGTGGAGTGGGCTGGAGGAGGTGACCCACCAGCAGCCAGCAGTGTGTCTTTTGCAGTCCTGGATGTTTAACACGTGAGGGCCAAAACCAATGGCTTGAGAGGAGGTGTTGACCAGAGCAGGTTCTAAGGGAGGGGTGCATTGCCTGAGGAAGAGCCCAAGAAGGTTGGTGGTTGGATAGTTTCAGGGTTTATGCCCCCACAGGAGCTCACCCCATTCACAGGCATTGGAGGTTCTTGTAGGATGCATTGCTATGGGAGCAAATGGTGAACAAGTGGCTTATCCCAATATTAACACATTTGTTTGCTCCATAGCTACCTGGAAGTATTTGTCTCACTTCCTCTGAATACACATTGCATTCCAGAATTTCTCTAGCAGAGCTGACCTCTGTCACCAGGTGTCAGAGCATCCTCTGCATGTGCCTTCCACCTCCATCTCACTTCCAGCTTTTTCAGATCAGACTTTCCAATTTATTATAATTGGATAATTTTAAGTGATGATGCAGCAAAGCAGGGAAGTAAGGGAATAATCTCTTGTTTTTTCAATTGGACATTTGCTTTATGTTCGGGTGAGATCCAAAACATCTGTTTTAGTGACTGCAGTCTGTGAGATGCTGTTCCAAATGACTGTGCCTTACAACTTCATTGATGTTGCAGTCTGAAACCAAACATCATCACATTTTTTCCAGTTTAAATTACTATGTTAGATTACATTTTTAAATCAGTTTATAAAACAGTAATTACATGATGAGTTACTGAATTGGTTTATGTTTCCTTTCTGCTGGCCATCTTAACTTAAAGAAGCAGAATAATAGACAAAGCCCTAAAACTTCCTTTTGTCATGGTTCCTTGCACCGCTTTATCTTACAAAACAGTCTGAAGCTTGAAGCAAGTTTGCCCAGTTTTGGTGTGTCCTAGCAGAAATCATCTATCAAAAATCATTTAAAACTATGTGGTATGTGATTCTATGGATGGAGCCAGGATTTTACCCAGTGCCTGTGTCCTTAAATAAGCTCCTAAATTTGACTTTTTGCCAGTGTCACTGACCACACCATCACACACACAAAAAAGCTGGCCTTGTAAAAGAAAGAAGACACTGACAGCAGTGACCCTTCTCTATAGCCAGGGTCATACCAGGGGGTGATGGGTAGGACAGTCTTCTCCAGATATTCAGAGCCTCCTTCTCAGTTGACATCTTTCATTTAAAGGGGGTGGAGGGGAAAAAAGGATCAGTGGGTGTGTAGCTGTGTCTGGACATGAGAGACAAAACTCTTGGTACAGATCTGGAAAGTCTCAAAAGCATCTGTGGTCTCATCTCACAGCAAACTCCACTTGGCTCTGTATGGGCACAGAGCAAGAAGCTTCTCTGAGCTGGCAGAGAGGATGTGGAGAAATGGTCAGAAAAAAACAGCTCTGCCCTCGTGTTGGAAATCAGTGCCTGAGAGCTTCATCAAAACCGTTTAACTCGGGGTGGGCTGCGGGCTGTGTGTGACCGTCTGAACAGCCACTCCACCCCTCACTAAGCAGCTCTGCCCCACTGGTGGCCTGACCAAGGTCACATGCTGCATGGTGGTGTGGTGTATTCACAGGGGCAGGAGGAGATGAGCAGTCTGCCTACTGATCACCGCATCAGGTGGTGGCCCATCACCTCCTCAGGTGCCAGTCGGTAGGGATGGATGTGTAAGACAGGCTGGATGCCATCTGCTCTTGTGTCTGTGGGGATTTAGTGTCCAGGACTGAGTGGCCAGGCTGTCACGCATGGAGCAGCAGGGAGGCTTGCTAAGAGGGCAAGTTTGTGATCACAGCCCAGTCTGATGGGGAGGAAGGGCTGGTAGCCTACTCTCTTCTCCTCTCTGCCAGTAGTGGGTGCACCTCAGGGTTTCCCAGGGCTGCCACACTGATGTCTGTTGCAGTTTACAGGACTAGGAAAATAAACAGGGCCGTTGCTGTCTGCACAGCTATAGCAGAACCACAGGGAAAATTATTGCCCTGGCTTAGCCTCTACTTGTCCATCTTCCACCTTTTTCATCTAGAAAATGGAAAAGCCAGCCAGGTCTTTAATAGGCTAATTAGGAAATATTAGGCATGATGGGCTATTCGTGAATTCAGTTGTCTTGGCCTAAAAGGGAAATATATGGGGAGTTTAATTGTGTGGGCTTTTTGTCACTGTTTCCTCTGTTAAAATCATGCATTGGTCTCTTGAATATAGACAAAGTCCTTTAATGAATGAGCTTATTCCCATCTCTGCCTTTGCAGACTCTTAATATTTGTCTCAGTAGGATCCTTGTTTCCAGTTGAATGTGACCAGTTTCAGATGTACATTACCAGAGCCCATCCCCTCGTTCTTGTAATGGGCCAGGAGCTGCTGATGCCTTTAAGTATCTCACTGCCTTAATGGGATTTGCTGCTGGCTGCCAAATTGATATCTAGTGTGTAAGCGGGAGAGAGGGGTGAGAACTGCTCCCCTCACCTATTAATAAATCAGCACTGCAGGGAAGAGTTTTCTGCTGGGAGCCAAGTCTCACCAGTACATGCTGCTAAGGGAGGGGGTGGTTAGCTGGGAACAGCTGCCCTGCGGCGAGCTGGGCTCGGAACAAAGGGATTTGGCCCAAAGTGACAATGCTGTGGCATTAGCAGAAGCATGATCCGTTCAGGAGGCCTCTCAGCATCACTTAGCTGCTGTCCCACAAAACAGCCCTGCCAGAATGGCTGGTGGTGCCCTGCATATCGAAAGGCTCCACTCAGCCAGAACTTTAAAAAAAACATGGGGAAAGAAGTAGGGAGCTGTGTGCCAGCCAGTTATTTCAGTGACTAAGAATCATCCCTCCCGCTGAAGGGGACCATGTCTGGGACAGCATCCCACGCAGACAAATGGGCCCTGACAAGCAAAGGTGGCTCCTGCTCAGACTTGGATCTCCCACCTCTGCAGAGCCCAGCCCATTGTGGACGCCCTAGCATCCCATTTGGGAACAAGCTGAAGGGAATGCTCTCCCTGTCCAGTGTCTCCATGGCAGCTGTGTGCACAGCCCACCTGCACAGGGCTCGTGGCTGTCGTGCTTGTTGCCAAGGCCATTACTCTCATTGAAGGCCTGAGATTGCTTTGCACTTGGAACAAATTCATCTTCATTAAAGGATGAAGAGAAGATATTTTCTTTGGCTGTCAAGGAGAGAAAACCCAGGAGATGTTCAGGAAGGAAAATCTCATACATGTCCCTTCTTCAAATACACACAAATGACAGGTCAACTGAGGATCATTTCCTGCGTGGTTCCTTGGCTTGTTCAGAGCCTGACAGGCTTGGGCTCCTTGCCACGGGCAGTATCTGCACCCATAGTAGAACACAGGTACTTCTGGGGTACGATGGGTCAGATGGCTCATGATCCAGCAGTGCCAGTCTCTCCACTGATAAAACAGGGTTTGTGATGGCTTAGATGTCTGCTTGGTACCACCCAGTGCCAGGTGAGATGAATCCTGCCCTGCAATGGCTTTCTCATTACACCAGAGAATCCTGGCCGTGTTTTTATTTTGTCTTGTTCCTCTAAAATTACCCCAGGAGATGCTGGAAATGTCCTGGCTGAGACGAGGGATCAGCCTTGGAGAGTGGAGACAGCATGTGAGCACTGGGGCAGCATACCTCAGTGCATGTGGCTCTTTGAGCTGGCCTGGGAAGCCTTTGGACCTTCCAGAGAGGCACAGGCAGGGGGCAGGTGGGGCAGGACGGCTGCAGGACGCCAAGGAGGGCTTGTCCTGGACTGAATTCAAGGTGCCAGAGCAGACCCTGAGCTGGTGGAGAGCTGGCCTGGTGCAGGTGCATCTGGGAGAGCAGATCTGCTGCCCCGTCCCCAGAAGAGGAGGAGAAGTCTCCTCAGAGAGGAGGCTTATGGCTGGACTTCTGGAAACCAGTTCAGCCAGCTGGGAGGTGACCCAGGTGATGGAGATCCTACCCTGGAGGTCTCTTGCTCTCACAGCTTTTCAGTGACAGCCTTGATCCAACCTTAGGGGCAGTGGAGTAATTTCTAAGCTCTGCCCTGGTTCCCTACAGCCCAAGGAGAAATTATGTGATCTGAGAGGAGGTGTAGCGTGGTCTTACAGAGGCAACAAGTGCAGGGGCTCGCTCCGACCCATCCCTCAAACAAGGCGTCCTCTCTACACTGCCATCAGAAACCTCGTGGCTGCGCATCCCCGGCTGGAGTTCAGAGTGATCGTGGTAAAATTAAGGTGGTAATTGAGATAATTGTTTAAGCTGCCAGGAGACGACGGCCTTGCAACAGGATCCTCCTGTCTGGCACAGCGTAAGCCAGAAAAAGAAAACGTCGGATTACTGGGTGGAGAGTTGCAATATCATTTATACGTATTTATATGTATAAAACTTGTGCCTGAGGAACGGGGTGAGTGCAAATGCGACGAGGCAAGCGCCGCTTCAGCTGGGTTTGAAGAGCAAGAGGAATGCCTCGGAATGGACGCTAGAGGGAAGAAGAGAGTCTCCCAAGTGAAACTTTCAAAAGCAAAAAGACTCAGAAGCCAAACTCAAGCAGCTCCAGGGCGTTCAGGAGGCGTTTGGCACTCAGTGGGCTCAACATTTTCTTTCTACCTATCCAGCATACAGTGTGCTGGCCTCGTGTTGTGCCCCCAGATGCCCTATGCTGATAGTGGCTTGCTGTATCATACACCACTTTGATGTATTTGAAAATACTTTCTTAGAAAACCTGCAATGCCCACAAAGTGGGATGGAGACCATCCCAGACCCACCTTGGCACTGGAAAGGTGAGGTGCTTTTGGGGTGTTATAGGGCATGTCCATTTGATAATGCTGTTTGCAACCCCAGCATGTCTTAAAGATCTGATCTTTGTCACAGCCTGTAGCTACAAGCTGCAAACAGGCTCAGAACCACACATGGCTTGTGCTCCAGCTTCTCCTCCCTTGCTGACCAGGGACTTCTCATCTCTGGAGCCCAGCAGAGCAGGCAGAGCTTCCTTGGGGACTGTGCTCCCCAGTGCCATTGGGCAGTCCCTGCTGCCAGGCCTTCCAGTCCGGAACCAGCCCTCTCCCAGGCCAGCTGTGTGAAAGCTCTCTGCCACTTCTCTTTATCCCCACCCCTGTCTCTTCTATCCTTCCCCTGCCTTGCTCCTGGTTCTCATCCAGCTCAGCCACTACCTGCAAGCAATTGCTGGCACTTTGGTGCCTCCCTGGCAGGACCTCTCTGGAAAAGTGATGTGAGGTAGTCACGGTTTACATTCGTTACTTTTATTCTCTCTTCCGTGGCTCCATCTGCAGGGATCTTGGCCCTTTTCCTGGTGTCCGGACAGCACTGGGAGACCCTGGCAGGTCACAATGGCCAGTCCCAAGGCTTCAATATCTGCCACCACCCAGCCCATGTAATTTCTGTCCTAGCCCTTTCCCCATGTGGAAGCTGGCAAAAGTCAATGCCCACATTCTCACTGCTGCTCTGTGGGCAGGGTCAGACCCTTTTTCTCCAACAGAGAGCACCCAGTCCCTTCTCTGGGCCACTTTGCTGCTGCAGGCTCCTGTCACCTGCATCATCCACACCCCAGGGGACACCTAGAGCCATGGCAGGGATCCAAAGGTGAGTACCACAGCACCTGCTCTCTCCTCTCCAGCCAAAACACATCAGCCCTGCCCGTGCTGCCTGCAGGGACAGAGCTGAGCATGTGCTGCCTCCTGGTCATGCCCTGGGCTGATCAAGGCTGCCCAGACCAGGGCTGTGCTGGGCACGTGCTGACCAGTGGTACAGGCAAACGTGGCTGCACCATCTGCCACGTAAAGGAGACACGGCGATGTCAGGTTCAGGGGAGAAGGAAGAGGTGAAACTGCCGTGGGAGGAAGCGGTGGAAGCCTTTGGAATCTGTCGCAGGAGGGAGGCACTTTCCAAGCAGAGGTGGAAGCACACTCCAGTGGGCAGCACAGGGCAGATGGACGTGCCAGCAGCAGGGATCAGGTTGGGAGCACCAGCAGTCCTGTCACAGGAGGAGAGGCTTGTTCTGCTGGATCAGAGGTGGAGGTAGTAACCAGGCAGGGGTGATGGATCCCCCTGCAGCCCCCTCAAGAGTGGGGGGGTTAGAGCCCCAGACCACCCAAACAACTGCTATGTCTTGCCAAGGCAAGCACCTTCCAGCATCTGGGTATGGACCTGTCAGCCCTTACCAGGAAAATGCTGCACACCGGGAACAAGTCAGGATCAGGACAGGTCATCTTGTCCAGGAGAAGGGGATTTCCTGGGATTAGTCACCAAATCTTCCCTTTTCAGAAGCTCAGTCCCAAAAGCTGCTAGGATCCTCCAAGGAATGTCTCCTGCTACCTCCGCAAGTGGGTCTTCACTGTGATAGCAAGGAATTAAAAATATTTAGAGGTCTTGTAGGGTCAAAGCAACAAACACTTTTTTCCCCTGGATGATCACTAACAAAAACAACTTTTAAATAGGGAAAAAAATCTCAAACCCTCTATTTTCCCTGATTTCTTCTATTCCTTTCATCTAGTGTCAATTTTGGTGGTTTTGAAGAAGAAAAAAAGAGGTATTACTTTTCCCTTTCAATTGCTATTGCCCAATCATGAAATTTTTTTTATTATGAACAGTCCAGGGGAAGCAGGAATCCAAACACAAACCTGTGGATTAGATTAGTGGTGTGTGAAAACAGATGAGAGGCCCTTGCTGCTGTGGGGAAAGCAATTACCTTAAGATCAAGCAAGTTTGCAAGTGATGTACAGAAGACAGGAAGGAGATGGAAGGGGCTGCCGTGTCGTGCTAGCATTTGGGAATGTGGCCAAAAATGCAAGAGGGAGATGGTGTGTGTGCACCTGTGTGTGTGTCTGTGTGCACGTGTGTGTGCGCTCCCTGCCAGGTGCTCAGCCCTGGCAGGGATGGCTCTGGCGTCACTGTCACCCTGCCCTGAGATGAGAGCAGAGGGCATGGGAGGTCAAAAGAGAGCTGCAGGGTTGGTTCGAGGTGCAGGAGTGTTGCAGGCAGAACGGAAGTTTCAGACAAGGTCTGTCATGGAGACCCTCCCATTGAGTCTCATGGGTCAGAAAGGATCCCCTTGATTTCCAAACTCCTTCTCAGAGAGGAGTCTGGATCCAATCCTTGGTCAATGGTTTATGTCTAAAGAATTATATAGGTGTAATTGAGCCTTCATACAACTTTGTGCTACTGAATTAAGGATGACTAACCAAATATACTTACATGAATGAAATAAGTGATTTATTTTGATAATGATAATGATTAGACTAAAAAAACTTTAATCAGAAATACTAAAGCAATTATATTAAAGTTGGCAAAATAATTATTAAGTAGAGATGGATGTTATCCATATCAATGACCATGGGCAAATCTCTTTTGCTCAGCCTTGAGGGGCGTCCCCACTCAAGAGAGGAATCTCCGCACAGACCCAAGAAGAGGGGTATTAGAGGACCCTGCCATTGAAAAGTGGGACTGGGTTTTTATAGTATGAAGTGATTGACTGTCAGCCGTATGTTTGTGGGCCATCTGTGTCAGCTCTGCAGCCTTCAGCTCAGCACCATTAGATAAATCATCAGTACTAGCACTTGTTGGTTTCTTTATCAGGAGCTTTGTCTGCCACCTCCTCACCAGTGCCAGTTTCTGTCAGGAAACATTGTTCTTCACATCCTCAGAATGTTTAACTTTGGGCTTGATGAGTCAGCCTCATCTCAGCATTCTTCAGCACCGAAAGCAGCCTGACCCCTCCTACTCCATTTGCCACTGATAACTTGATAACTTCTGCAAATAGGGTAAAGTCTGATCTGGTTTACCCCCACCTAGGCGGAGCATCCTGCTACAAGGAGGGCTTAGCCCTCAAGACCCTGATGAGGTCTCTAGCTCAGCCACTGCCAATCCAGGGCCAGTGTGGAGATAGCAAAGAACTGCAAACACACTCCTCCTCCATTTGCAGCACTTGGCAGGCTTTTTGTCTCCTCCTGGATGCTTGAGCCAGCACAGTCTCCCAGGGAGTCTCTGGCACAAAGACTGCGAGAATCCTTTCATTCTAGATCATAGAATGGTTTGTGTTGGAAGGGACTTCAAGGATCACCTAGTTCCAACCCCATGCTGTGGGCAGGGATGCCCCAAGCTGTGTCCTACCCCGAGGCACATTCCCCATCTGCCCTGTCACAGCCCTTCTTTGCTCCAGGTCACTGCAGACAGAGGACATGATGCCCAAGCAGCTCTGCAAATCTCAGCATTGCTGCTTCCCTCGGTTCTGAGGTGTCTGTCGATGCAGGGGGGAGCACCTCAGGTTCAGTTGTGGTGTGGGGTCACCCCACACACCAGCAGTCACCCCATACATCAGCAGTCAAGCAGCATTTCAGCCTCATGAGGAAGGCAGCAGAAGTCCTTTTCTGTCACCCACAGAGGTGTCACCCAGGGGAGCCCTTAAGCAGCAACACGGGTGCGTGGGGCGGGGTCAGCCCTTCTGACAGGGCCAGTGGTTTATAAAGCATCAGGCCAGATTTCCATCTGGTGCAAACGGGTGTTGCCTCCCGGACTTTCACCCAGACTAGGTTATATGTGCTAGCTGCGGAGCTGGTCCTTCAGTCTCCAAGCACAGTGCCTGTCTTGGCAAGGATCCTGGGGTGCTGGCAGGGTTTGGCTGCTTTGTTTGATGGGTGCTGGGGCTGTTGTCTGCCACATGCGATTCATTCCTGTTCTGGATCACAGAGTTTGAACCATCTCCTGTTTCCAATGCTTCTGTCACAGCTTTGTTTGCAGTAGCATTGCCGTTCAGCAGCTGCCTGTGCTGCATGTCCAAGTGGGCTACCAGAGCTTAAGGGCATCTCCCAGGCTCCCATGAGACCAGCAGGTGCCCAGCACCCATCCAGATCTGTGTCCTGCTGGCCTCTGGGAGGCACTGCTCCAAGCTCATGGCTTGAGTCTGGGAGTGGTGTGCTTTGGTCCCGATACATCAGCCCGGTGTGTCCAGGGTTCCCCATCTCCTGCTCAGACATATATTGGTGCTTTTCACTGGAGCCACAAGCTCTTCACAGTGGGATCAGGTTGGCTTGGGATGAGAGACCCAGGGATGAGCTAGCGTTCACCTCGGTGAGCAGGCAGGTGCCAGTTCACCTGCTCTGAGGAAATTCATGATGCTGCCAGGGAGAAGGCAGTGGTAGACAAATATAGCTGAAAAGCAGGAGAGAGGTGAGTATAAGAGAATATAAAAATCTCTCTGTTAGAGTACATTCTAACCCCTTAACCCTTTGTCCCTGGTCCTGCATCATCTCCAATTGTAGCCCGTAGCAGATGCCCAGGGAAAAGCCATCAGAGCATAGGAACAAACAGGACAAGTAACATCTCTTCCTCATCTTGCCTCATCTCTGTGGCTACATGCCTGTTGCCTAGGACAAGTGAACATCAAAATGGGCCCAAAATGCTCTCTGGCTCTTGGGAAAATCTGTAGCTCAGTGGCTGTGAATTTCATCAGTGAACTTAAATCTTTGCATTTAATACACAGCAGATATGGTTAGATTTTTCTCCACTAAGTCTCCCAAGCTTTTTCCAGGGGTGTGGGCAAGGGTAGTATCCCTTCAACACTCCTTGTCCCCACACTGGGATGCAGCTGGTGCAACTGCCAATGGCTCCATATTTCCAAGGACTTATTGCCGTTTTTCTTTCTAATATTGAAAGCCCAGAATAACAACTGCTGTGTGGGGATACAATGTTTGTTTTTCAAGTGGAGTAGAATTTAAGAGAGACTGTCATTGCTACTCAATCAATGTTATCCAAATTTCTCTACTCTCCCTCATGCTGCTGCATGTCACCTTTTCCCTGCTCCATGTTTTTCCAGGAGCAGGCTCTCCCAGGCAGGGCTTGTCCCTGAGGCTTTTCCCTTTGATTTACTGGGGCACTTTGTGCTCCAGCACTATCACCTGCTGCCCATGGCCCTGTGTCCTCCAAATTACAGAGCAAGCAGTAGGATTGTGCACGGAGAAGGGACCAGGGGGAGCATGCCAGGCTCCATCCCTCTGTAACACCCCGGCCACTGTCATCCTCTCCCCAGCATCTCCATGCTCCTGAGTGGGCAGTGGGCACCCTGGGAGAGGGGTGAGCCCCTGCTGCTGCAGGTGCAAATATTTGCACCCAAATTCCTGCTGGGGCTGTGGAGAGGAAGAGCTGTCCCCCGATGCCCTTGCCCACCTGGTGGGGACCCGCCGCAGTGCCAAGTGTCACTCTTCCCGCGGCTGAGCCCTGCGGCAGCCCGCCTTTTCCTTATTTGTTTTTCTCCCTTTAAGAGCTATTCTTTCCCTCCCATATGCTGTAATAATTACAAGTGATAACTTAGCAGCTGCTCTGCTATTCCGGGCTCAGCAGAGCCATGCGCCTCCGCCTTCCCTCCCTCCCACGGCTCTGGGTCAACGTCTTGGCTCCAGCAATCAGGGATTCCTGCAATTTTTGCCACTCAGGAGGATCTGTACTCTTTTCCCCTCCATTGCCATCTGTCTCCCACCCGCTCGCCCCAGCATCATGAAGGGGGATGGGACTGCGACATCCATCTGTTACCATGGAGAAAGCTGAGCCAGCGAAGGGGCGCACCCTGCATCCTGGGTGAAGGCCAGCGGAGACGGGGTGAAAGGGATTTTCTTGTGTATTTGTTTTGTTATCATGTGTCTGTTGTCACTCGTGGTGTCTGCTGCCACCCCTGGTCACAACGGACCTTAGGACCCCCCGAAGCCCTCTTGCTGGAGAAGGTAGTGGCCTTAGGCCTGATGTGGCAGGTGCCCCCATCACACATGGTGGACCAAGTCCACATTGCTAAAACGTATGGTTTGCTGTCCTTCCTCCTGTGCAAGAGTGGTGGTGGCTCCCAAGGAGATGATAGACTCCCAACAGCAGCCCTGGGACCCACGGCAGCACCCAGGCTTCCCATTTTGGGTGTGAAAGGGTTTTTTCTCCTTCTACAAGAGAATTTTGCCTCCAGTTTATCCAACTGCTGAAAGCCCAGCATGAAAAAATGTCAGGGTGAGGTGTTTCTGCCTGCTCCCTGCAAAGCAAATGCATCCCTGAGCATTCCAGTCCTTCCCTGGTCAGCAAGGATACCGAGACAGGAAGTGCCTCTCCAGCACAGATGAAGATTCCCAGAAATGTGTCAAGAAGCCCCATCTTTGTCAATGGTAGCGAGAGACATGCGAGTCTGTGTGGGGCGGTCTCATCCAGCCTACAAAAGGCTGCATTCTGCTTCCCAAGCACTGGAAACCCGACACCTGCCCGCTTGCTCCTGTGCAGTCCCATACTGGTCACTTCCCATATTCCAAAGGCAGCAGTCCCAACACCTCTGGTTGCAGCAGACTCTAAACTGTGGTAAAGCCCAACATCAACCTGAGGCAAGTGTCTGCAGCTTGGCCAGCACCTGAATTCATTTCTGCCAAGCTGCAGCGCAGGCAGGATGCCTGTGCTTCCTCCCTTACGTGTGCTCGGCTTTACTGACATAGTAAAATGCTGGGAATTAAAGACAGGATTTTACTTAAGGATGGGATTTGCCAGAGCCATCAGCCCACAGTGGTCTTGGCACTTCTCACCCTGCACAAACCCGTCACCTGCAGGTCTGATACATATCACAGCGGGTGACATCTTCCTCTGCCACCTGCCAGCTGTCCTTGTAGGCAGCAGATCCCACAGGATGCCTAGGGTAGGTCTTTCTAAAGGGCAGTGGTGGATAATCTTCCCTGTGGTCCTCCCAAAGTTTTAAGTGGGAACAAAAGTTGGCAGTGTGCAAGAAGGTGGGCCTTCCCAGGAATTTCACTTCCCAGGCTGGGAATACTGCTGCTGGCACCACTTAAAAGCAATGGTCAGGGTCCACAGACAGGGGTTTTGTGCATGCAGGCACTTTTCACACAGCAGGGTGACCACAGAAATTGCATCCCTTGGCTTTTGGGTCACCAGCTGCAATGCTCGGCCTTGAATTGTGCTCCACCCAGAGGGCCTTTGGAAGAGGTGACGTGGTGCTTATCTGAGCTGGCTTTGATGCTTGGCAGCTGTGCAGGACCACCCAGCACAGGCTTCAGTGCTGGCACTGGTGGCACTGGAACACGCTGGAGGGAAGCTCACCAGGGGAAGCAACACGTGCCTCGCTTGCACCTCCCACACAGGAGTAGGCAGCCCCAGGAAGAGGCGGCTTGGAAAGCCTGTGCCATCTCGTACGGGAGAGCTGGCAGCTCCATCTGGCTCGGCTTCGGAGGAGCTCTCCGAGGAGCTGCCAAGGGTGGCCAGAGCGAGGCCTGTGGGTGTTGTGCCAGGAGCAGGAGAGGAGGAGGAGAATGAGAAGGAGGAGGAGTGGGTGGGATACACGTGCCCCATACTGCCAAGTTTCCCTTGCAAGGTGGTAATCCTTCGTTAAAGCAACTGCTCTGTCCCAGGAGAAGGGTGGTGGGTTTAGAGGCTCATGTGTGGTGTGATGCTGGTGCTCAGGTGCAGGGGAGGTGCTACTGCACAGTGACCCCGCAGTGACCTGGGGACATGCCAGGCTTTGTGCACAGGAGCTTCAGCCCAGAAGTGCTCGAAGGCACCACGTGCATTTGCCGCATGGCAAAGTCTCTTTGCAGCTCTGCTCATTTTCTCGGGTCTCGCACCTTGCTTTTACTCTTCCAAAAGGCAGTGATTTTTTTCTTGAAGCTAGCAATGTGATAACAGAGTTCTCATTGAAACAGGGCAGCCAGGGTATTTGTTAGGATAAAAACACATGGGGTTAGCACTGTGTTCCTCACTTCTCCAATCCCAGGCTATTGCGCAGCAGAATTACAGTCCTTATCTGCACCCAAGTTTTGCAGCAGTGTAACTGCAGCCATTTGGTTTTTGGTTTCTTCATTTCAATCTCTTTGATCATGTGCCGCGATTAATCTGATCTGTACGAGGCGGGATGAGTAGGAGTCAGAAGAAAAATTGTAATCGTCTGTGCCTTTGGCACGCAGGAACGGAATAATTTTGTAGTCTCATCTCCACGCTGGTAGCTCTAGGAAAAGTCTCCATTCCTTTATCAGCTAGCAACACTATTCAGGGCTAAGGGACACTGATCTAAATGGAAATATTCAGAGCTAGGTATAATCACTGTTCCTTGTTCCCTCATTTTTGCAGGCTGCAGCATCTCCATGATACAAACCGCATGGTCAGTGACTGAAACCCAGCTGGCAACAATGAGCTCCAAACACAAAGATAAGTTCATGATAAGCTCCTTGCTGTTGTTTGCTCTCACCTGCCTTGTCATGATACCAGGCAGTTAATCCCCTGTGTTGTTTCCTTGCCTGAGTCAAACAAAACATGAGGTTTTGTTGGGCTGGGAGGAAGGGAGCAAGGGGAAAGGGCATGGGGAGGTGACATCATGCTGCCCAGCCCTGTCCTGGCTCTCCTGACAGTTTTTCCTTGCCAGTTCCCACCAGTGCAGCACCAGCACTGGTTTTTGCTACCCTGACAGGTATATAGAGGTGTTTTCCCCCTTCTAGCCCAGAGCACCCTTGCCCTCACGGCAAAGCATTGCTTTAATTCTGTCTGCACCAACCCTGGTGTCCATCACAGCCCCTGCTGTTTTGAAAGCCCTCCCTTTCCTAGGCAAAATGATCCAAATTCCTTTACCAGCACACCTCATCACTCTACTCCCCATCTGATTGCATAGCTCTCTTTGAGCATTGCTTAATTTTATTGAAAAGCATTACCAGCACAGAGCAGAGATAACAATGTGAGGGACCTGTTTTAAGCTGTCCAACAAGGCATTATTAACCCATATCACAGATTATGATCAAAAGCATCTTTTCTATGGAAATTATTCTTCTTGTCCAACTGACTATTCCAGCAAAAAACAACTCTCTCTGTCCTCCATTTGTCCGAATGATTATCCCATGTCATGTCCCCCGCACTTCTGTTGAATTATGTTTTGCATTCTTTTTTTCTCCCTCCTCGCACACCCTTAGGAAGTGAGCAATTCCTTTCCTAAGCTCCATCAGAGAAGCTGGGGAGGTGGGAAGATGCTGAGACTGGAGGATAGAGAGCCCAAAAGGGCCATTTTTCTGCTGAAGTGGTTGTGCTTCTGTCCACAGCACCAGGTTTAAAGAAAAGGCCTGGATGTGTTATCACTGTCCCCAAGTCCCCTCACAGACCCTGAGGGCTTCTTGGCTCCCTAAAGAAGAGGGAAACTCTTAGGTGCTTCTGTTCTGGTGTAATTATGACAGGCAATTTAAAATCAGCCAAGAGCTGTATTGATGGTGTCATTTGGAGCATAACAGGCTAATTGTCCCTTCAATTTAATTAAGGATTTTTTCAAAGAATTACAAATTAACCTAAATTAAGATGAGAGTGTATACAGGAAGACTTAATGTGGTTCCACTAATTTAGATTTGCAGTCTTAATTATTTTGGATTAATTTTCCAAAAGGATATGTGACATTTTTATTAGTATAAAGACCAGTCAGAAATGTAGCAGGTGTTTTGAAAGTGAAATAGTTTTGCCTTTTCAGGGGTGCAGCTCTTGATAACACATCTTTTAAGAATCTGTACTGGTACCTCCTTCCCAGGCAAGAATAAGCTATGGCGATGTAAAGGATCATGCTTCCATTTTACAGGTGTAAGTCTGCGTATATACATATATATGTATATACAAATATACATATATATATGCACACACACACACACGCATATATATATGTCTGTGTCCATGTGAAAAAACAATGGCTGGAAAATTAGTTCCACTTTGATTACTCCAACAGCTTTAAGTCAATGTAACATCTGAATGGTAGCAAGGCTTGAAGCAGTGGCCAGAAGGTAATGACAGAAGCATCTGTGGTGGTTTATGACTTGTTTTTCCTCCTGTTCCTTCCCCTCTTCCTCCTCTCCGAGCTGCAGTGCTCTCTGACTGCTCAGGATTGATGTGTCCATAGCAGAGGCAGCGGGAAGCGTTGGGAAACCTCTTCTCATCCCCGCAGCACACTTGATTAGGTTTTGCTTAGACAGCCATTGTTCAGAAGTTCCCTCACTGCCCAGCTGGATCTGTTTAGGAAAAAAACCCCAAGTCACTTCTCTTTGCAGGAGAAACTGCCCTGGAGTCCCCCATCCAGTGCAGCTGCTGGAACACCACTTCAAAAGGTGCATAGTAATTGAGTCATCAAACTCTGCCTTGCAAAAAGATCCTTAAGGTGCCGTGTTTCGCTCCACTGTCCTTAACGCCGTTGATGAGAATGGGTGGTTTTGGGAGCAGGCCAGGGCAGCCTCCGGCCCTCTGCACAGCAGGATGGGGGGAAACGAGCCACTTGTGGTGTTTGAGTTGTGGTACCACCCGGATGATCAAACGAAAACCACCACTCTTTTGGGAATGTCACTATCTCGGCACACACCAGAGGGTGGTGAGGGGAGGGTGAAGACCTTTGCTTTGGAGAAGAGACGCCAGAGCCCAGACCTCGGTTACGCTGCTGCAATACAAGGAAGTCCAAGGGCAGCTGAGTCAGGCTGTGAACAACACGCCTGGCATCTCCCAGGAGATCAGCTGCAGAGTCAGGAGCTGAAGCCTGCTTTTCTGCACACAGCTCAGGTGCCTGCAGACACTTGCAGGTGCGTAGGAGTGAGCTCGTCCTGGGAAAGGGAGACCAGTGGACTTCAGATGGGAGAAGAGCCATGGCTTGCCATTGCTCCCAAATCCTGATGCTCATGGAAAAGCAGCATCCAATCTGGCTTTCAAACCCAGAGCAGTTTCCTTGC
Source organism: Melanocharis versteri (assembly GCA_013397845.1). Lineage (NCBI taxonomy): Eukaryota > Metazoa > Chordata > Aves > Passeriformes > Melanocharitidae > Melanocharis > Melanocharis versteri. The sequence continues at coordinate 618,047 of VZTG01006657.1, forward strand.
AAGAAGGGGAAAGAGACAGGGAAGAAAGGAGAACTGCCTTTTTAAAAATGTTTGCATTAGGTAACCCTCCCACCTCGGGGTCTCAGGACCGAAAGGCTGGAAGAAAGGGCTTGTTGACCTGATGTTAACCTTCAGCTGTCAGCCATTCAGCTCCATGATCCTCACATGCCGCTGCTTAATCCAGGAGGAAAAAAAGCACAAAGCCTGCCCAGAGCCTGTGCCATCTCATTAACATTTGGCTTAGGCAAGATTTCTCTCCTGCACAGGGGGTGCAGCAGCTCCAGTTCAAACAGCTCTCCTCTGCTGTGTCCAGGGGCAGGGGCTGGCCACAGTTTCTGCAGTGCTGTGCTTTGGGTTTGGGGTGCTTGAGCTGGCAAAATATAATTCAGGTAGAGACACCAGCATGTTTTGGCTTCAGGAGAACTTGAAAAGACCTCTCTGTGAGGTTGCAGGGTCCTTCTCTGTGCCAGGATGAGGTGGTTCCCAACAGGCACAAGACACAGGCCCAACACTAATTTGGCTGGTGCCTGGCACCTCTTATTGGCGTTGGGGATCCCGCAAGGCCGTAAAAGCCAGACTGCAGTTTCTGATTTGACATCACATCCCACATCCACATCATGTGTACTCAGAGGAAGGGAAGGTCATAGGGACGGTTGAGGAAGAAATAATATGGGAGGGACAAGGAGCACATGGGCATCTTGGCCTACAGCCAGCCATCCACTGCCCCCAGGCCCTTGCAGCCTTCATAATTAATCTTGAAAGCTCTGTGGTTGCCTGAGCTGGCAAATATGGTTCAGCACACCTGAAGCTGGCAGGGAGACCTGCTGCCCTGGGGTTGGCATGGGGCTGGCAAAGGTTCCCTCTCCCCATCTGGGAGCTGGGAAGAGTGTGTTCCCATCTGACAAGCGGGTGGGAGGAGGAAGGTGGGTGGCTTTATGCTGACTGATGTGAGCAGTGTGCTTTTGGTGGTGGAGGAACATGGCCATGGCCATGGCTGAGTGGGATCACATGAGCTTGGAGATGGAGCTTGAACCGTGTGAGAGATGGATGATCCTTTGAAGGCATGGTGGGATTCTGCAGTGGGAGGACCTCTGTGTCTAAGTATAGCAAGTCACACTTTAGAAATAAGTTGGCTGAGGCTCTGGCTGAGTTTCTTTGATGTAGGCTGAGGACACACACTACAGGGAGAAATCACTCAGTGTTCTGCTTTCCTGTTGATAAACTCTAGGACAGCTCTGATCCTGGGACAAGGCTGGGATCTGTGGGGCTGTTTTAGCCGTGAGGAAGTAGAAACTCCTGCACTAAGCCAGATCAAGGGTCTGAATTGCTGAGCATCCTGAGGCTTCAGGGAGCAGTAGGTGCTCCCAGGGGCATGTTGATTAGCACTCCCTTGATCCTCACCCCTTGTCACTGCCTCTAGGAGTGAGGTCTACATGGGCAGAGTGTGGCCCATATGGCTCCTCACCATTTGCTACTAACGCAGGTCAAGAGCACAGTCCCACAGGCTTCGTAAACAGCATTTGTCTGCATTTATTAATTCAGATTATTTTTTCTCCATCTGCTGGTCTAATCTTCTCTTGAACTCATGCAAATACTCACAGCTGACAGCATCCTTGGGCAAGGAGTTCCCCAGGTCTGACCCCCACCACACAAGGACCTACATGCTCTGAATTAGCCCAGTTTTTGCACGGGGAAGAGGCAGCAAGGCCAATCACTGTCAGCCTTCTTTGGGCCTGACTTTGTAGCATTCTACCATAACCTCTCCAGCCACGTCTTTTCCAGACTGAGAAGTCCTGGTGTGCACAAGTCCTTGCTTGCAGGAAGGCTCCTCCAGACCTTTGATCCTCTTTCATCCCCTTCTCCGTGTTGCCCTATTACATTTTGGATTTGAGGCTTCAAAGAGGTGCCTTTTGGGGCACAGGTCAGCGCAGTGGCTTGGCAAGCATGCCTGCCCCACAGCTCTTGCTCCCTCCAGATGCTGCTGTTTCTTGGCCACAGGCTGTGCCAGCTCCTGTGATCCCGTTTGCTTAACTAATTGGCAGTGCATACCATGCATAACCAGCTCAGAGTTTGTGTTGGGTTTTTTTGATCCAGGGCTCTTTCTCCTCTGGAAGGGTAGAGGTGTCGTCTAGGTGTTTTTATGAGTGTTGGGCTGTCTCCTGACTGCAAATCCATCCTCCCAGTGTGAAATCTGCTAGGTTTTCCTGCAGAGACCCTATGGTGTGTAAGGGGCTGTAGGTGAGAGCCTGGCATTGTCTGAGACCAGAAGGGAACACTTTCGGGGCTGTTCCAGCTCCTTTCCTTTGCTTTTATCCCAGGTAAAATGTATTTACATGACAACATAGGAAGGCAAAATAAGCAACTAAACCTCACTGCGGTCAATTCACTCCCAGCCTATTTCATGCCAATAAGACTGTGATGGACTCAAATTGGAACTCCAAACTTCTTTGAAGGCATTCAGCCAGTTACAAAGGTGAGAACCAGCTGCACAGTTTGGGTCCTGAGATGAACTTTGCTGTAGGTGAGGCTGTAATGTGAATTTGTCATGTGAATCAGTCTTGAGGAATAATAACTCTTTATATTTTTTTTATTGTGGTTTTTTTTTGCTACAGTTTTTCCTTCCTCCTGACCCCACCACAAATCTGCTCTCACTCTAATCTTTTCTTTGGCAGCTAAAACTATTATCTTTATTGTTTCAGGGCTTGGCTTCTTCCTGTTAGATCTCCTAATTGGATTTTTACTCTCCGATCCATTTAGTCTCTCCTGTGCTTTCACTAAAACCCTTTAACCCTTTGGCACCAGTTTCGCTAACCAGTTTCCCTTGGAGGTGTTCCTCTCCCCACACTACTCCGATTCACCTCCTCTCCCTGATTTGCAAGGGAACAGCTTTCCTAAGCCATGGGGGTCGCCTCCAGTGTCACTGTCTGTACACAGTGCCATCACTGCCTTCACTCTTCAGGCTGCAAAGGCTCGTTGGGTTTTAACCAAGAATAACCAAAACAACCCATATCACCCTTTAAAAGGAGGTCTGAAGTCACCGTAGAGCCAAAATCACCCAGAAATTACAACATTTCAGCTGTAGCTAGGAAAAGTCTGTTGCTTTGTCCAGATTCACCTCCCACCCAGACCAGGTGCCAGTCCTGTGTTTCTGGCTGTGTTTTAAACAGTATCAGCATCTACAAGAGGGGTGAAACAGCAGTGGGGCTGTGACCACTTCTGGTGCTGGGGTCACCTAACCCTTCCACTCCTCTTCATCCTCTTTGGAAAATGCTGTTCACAAAACATGCTTTCTTCCACCTGCCATCAGTTTTGTTCCTTTGGCCTGCAAGCTCTGCTGGACAGGGCCTTGCCCAAGCAGAGCCTCTCATAAGAGTGCCAGAGTCTCCACTGGAGGCTTTGAGTGTGCCAGGAGTGACCTGATTGCATTGCAGGTGCTTTCTGTACAGCTGAAAGGACCTCTGTCCTCCATACCAGCAATGATCGCTGTCCTCTCCATGTGTAAATCAGTGCTTTGGTTTCTCCAGCTAGAAGGTGTGCTCCAAGCTGTCCTGTGAGCACAGCAAGATGGTGATGGAATCTGGCATGGAGGGGGCTTGGGTACCCCATGTCCCAAGAAGGGGCTGCTGGTTTCATGGCCTGAGCCACGCGGCTTCTCTCACAGGAGGAGAATGGAGCTGAGGCGATGGCATCTCACCACTGGTCTGGTTTTTCCATCAGGCCACGCAGTGGTGCAGCGCTGTGATTTTTCAAGCAGCCAAGATCTTCACTTGTAACATTTCTTTGTAACAACTCAGGGCACAGGGAAGGAAGCTCCCCTCCAGATCAGTCAAGCCCAGTGCGGGCAGAGGTGGTGGAATAAGAGCTCCATGTAGCAAGATGTTAAGTACAAAAGGAGATATAAATAGAAAGGGAGGAAAAATGGGGAGAAGAGGTACCAACCCTATTAACTGCCTGCTCAACCCAGATCTAGGTGCCTGGCTCTTAACATGCCTCAATGGACCCAGTCCCTCTCCTCCTTTCATTCTTTTTTCCAGCCTTTTTACAACCTCAATGCCTTTGTGTTTATGTTGCTGGAGTGCGTTGCCATGGTTAAAGCTGTTATTCTCAGCAGGGTTTGCATCTTACCTGTGAGACAGATAGATATGGAGATGGAGACGTGCGTGAATATGTTTGTTTACCTGCATTTCAGTTCCCACTGGCCATGTGGAAAAACAAATCTGATGGGAAAGGAGAACCCTTCAAGGGAAATGGGGAGAGAGGGAGAATACCACCTTGGAGGAGTTTCTCCAAGGAATACATCAGCTGAGCCAAAAGCAGAGGATAGAAGAGATCACCTGAGAGCAAGGGTGGGCAGAGATGGACATAGGTTGTTGGAGGTGTTATTGGGCTGAGAAAACACACAACTCCAAGGTAAGTCTATTATAAGGGTGCAGTGTACATGTGGAAATGTGGGGATCCCAGTTCCCTCCCTGCACACTGTTCCCACACTGGCAGTGCCCGTACAACATTCCTCCTTAGCCCTGTCATTTTCCTTGGCTCTGGTTGCTCCAAGTGCTAAAAGGGGTTTGCGAGTGTTATTTTTAAATTATTATTATTTTTTGAATGTGCTTATCAGATACATATTTTCTAAATTTTACTCTATTCTTATTCTTCTTTTATAATATTATTTATTCGAGGTACAGGGAAGGTGGAGAACTGATTCTTTGGCACATTCACATAGGTATTCTTGTCCAGAAGAAAATGATAACAAAACCTTTGTCTTTTAGACTTTTAGGATTTTTGGATTTGGTGTATCAGGCCATGATAATTTTATTGTTGCTCCTCAGGGAATGATTCAGAATAATAGATCTGCTAGGAAAGATTGACCAAGTCCCTGAGTTTTTTGGCTAGCATTATTATGCGAGTTTGAATTGATGGAACGGTTCTGAATTGCTTCACTCAAACATGCACTGAATGAAGAATTGAATCAATAGTTGCTGGGCCCTCTTCCAGCCCCTCCAGCTCACTTACACAATCCACCAGTGCTGCCCATGTCTGGACAAAATGCGTGGGGCTAGTCAGGGGTGGCTGCTGGCTAAGAAGGGAGGCCCAGGCCCTCTGGGATATTTTGGTATCTCACATCTTTTGATTCTGCCTGGAGGCAGGACTCCTCTCCCATCTAACATGAGGCACTAGGCTATGCCTGGCTACACCTGGCTCCTGCCTAAGCAGAGGAGGAAGATGGCACCTTCAGGGGCTGAGTCAGTCGCCTGAGAGAGAAATCACTCTCAAGTGGGATTTTTCCATTGACTGAAAATCTCTGCAGGTTACTGGGGCCCAAGATGAGCTGTCTGCATTAAAGCCTTAGATAAGAGATGGTGAACTGGGGGGCTGGAAGTTCACTCCTGTCTCAGGTGAGGATCCAATGAGTTGGAGATAAAGGGGAACATTTCTAAATCATGTGCAAGAAGTGCAGAAATGGCTTTTTCTCCATGAGAGAAATGCTGGTAACAGCCCCAGCTCAGTATTTCTGACAGCCTTATCCCCAAACCCCACTGCTGGCCAGGGCTGCTATTTGCCTTTCTCATGGGTGTTGCTACTCCATGGCAGTGCCCAGACAGCCAGGTCTTACTGCCTTGTTCAGCCCTTGTAACCTGCTGTTAAAAGCACTGACAGCACTGATAGGGATGTCATTTCATACCCACCTGGCTCCACACTGACACACACCTGATCTCCTGCCATGTTGTCTGTTCCCTTTGGGAAGGCTGACAGAAATGTCAATGTTTTCACCCCCCTGCTCTGTGTGGCAGCGGGGCTGCAGCCCTGTCTGACAGCTGAGACCCTCCCCAAGCTTTGTAATTGGGGTGATGGAGCTAATGAGGGGGTGAAATCCATCCCATCACTTTCTGTGATTGTCATTCGCTTTCTCCTCCTGCATCGAGTCAATGAAGACATCTGGTATCTGAGCCAAACAAGGGACATCTGTAACCGTGGTCGAACCAGCACTGCTGGAGGCTTGGTCCTGAGAATGAGCAGAGCAACTTCAGAGCCACATGGACACCTCCCGGTGCACTTGTCTGCTCTATAAAGTTACCACAAATTAACTGCAGGTACATCCTGAAAATTAATGAGTTCAAGACCTTTACAGCCTCACGCAGGCCATCTTCTGCAGAAACAGTGTCCTTAATTAAATCAGACCTCATTCACGAGGAGCTGTATTGAGCCCAAAGGCAAGGAAGGCAGTCAGCTGCCTGGTGCTGTACTGGTGAGATGTGGGTCCACTGGCAGAGGCTGCTACAGCTCATCCACATCCACCTGCAGGGCAGAGTGGGGTGAGAAGCCAGCCTGGATTCATTAATTGCTGGTGTAGGATGGCAAGGAAACCAGCCCGAGTGCCGGCCACAGGAGTGGATTGCACCTCAGCAGCATAGCTAATTAATGGAGTGAAATGGGTGTTTGGGACGTGGTATAATGGAGAAGTGAGTCAGGCACGGCACCACATGTAGCTGATCCTGTGGTTCCAACCTCCAGCATGCTCAGACCCCTCTTCAGGTCATCTTCTCTTGTGAGCTAGCTGAGGAAACCTCAGTGGTCTTCTTCTGGGGAGAATAAATGACAGGGAGCATGGCTAGCAGAAACCAGGTACACTTATCCCAGAGGCTCAACATATTGTCTGGGTGTGGAGGATGTTGTCCTACAACTTTGTCCTGGGAGTAGGAAGGAGATCCACCTAGATGCCTGGGTTGGAGGGTCTGGGGGGGCTTGAGGGGAGAAGCTCTGCCAGGATACCTGGGTTGCTGCTGTCTATCCCTCTACCACCACCACCAAGGTAATGTGGATATCTCTCTTCAGAATCTACGCAGGCACCTGTACCTTCCTCACCTTTGGGAAGGAGCCTGTTGGGTTGGGAAGAGCCCTCTCTGGCTGTGGGGAGTCACACTGCACCAGTTCCCGACTCTGTCACCACAGGAAACAAGATGATGGCTGCATCTTTCACACAGGTGTGCACCTTGGCAGCAGGTGCACGTGTTTGAGCAGAGAAGCCAGCACCAAGGTGTTAAGGAAACTTACCTGTCAGAGCTGGCCTGGGAGTGTGATGGCCATAGTGCTTCCTGAATGGTCAGACAGGAAAGTTTTCCTAACAAAGGGTGAACTGTTTGCACTGTGCACCTGAGTCCCCTGTGCTCACGAGGGGCTTAAGGCTCCAGTTCTGGGCTCCGAAAAGAACATCTTGCAGGGGCTGGCTGGGAGAAAAATGCCCCTGCGACTGCAGCCAAGCCAGAAAGCATCCCTGGAGCTGTGGGTCTGCGGGCTCGCACCCTCGCTGCACCGTCTGGGGCAGAGCCAGGCAGGTGCAAGCGGCCGTGCTGGGGCACAAGGAGCACGCTGCCGGTGCTGGGGAAGCTCCATCGCTCCCGGCAGAGGTGACCTGGGTGCAGGCTCTCCTGGTGAGGTGACCACCGGGATGTGGGCTGGAGCTGGGAGGTGGACAAAGAGGACATGCAGAAGAACCCAGGCTTGCGAACGCAGTTCTGGCAGTTGGGGAGAAGTGCTCTTTTCCCTTCCCTTCTCCGCGGCTTTTGTTTTCCGCAGCCCGACAGAAGAGGCTTCCAGTAAGCGGCAGGGGTGGGGGCAGAGCCCACCCGCACAAAGGCAGCTCCCCACGGGCTCTGTGACCGCTGTCACGCTTTTTCGCTCAAATCAACGCCAGCAGCGGATGACGTGGGGCTGGTGCTCCCCAGCCCCGGGGCTGATTGGTCCCAGCTTAGGTTTGAACGCCAAGGTGTCCTGGCAACGAGAAGCAGAGGAGCCAGACTTTCCCGTCCCCACTCGGCTCCGGGAGCACGGCGGGTGCTGAGAAGCGACAGGCATCGCGGGCGAGGAGCAGCGCGCAGGGCCACCGGCCCTCCTCCAGGTACCCTGTGCGCCGTCCCGGGCCGTGCCGCAGCCTCCGCCGGGGAGCGGGGATGAGCTTCGCCCCGTGTGGGTGTCGGGCGGCCGCCGGCAGTGGCTCCGCACGGCGGCTCGGGTGCTCCCGCACGGACGCGGCAGCGGAGGAGCTGGTTTCAGCTGGGAGTAGGGATGGGAGAACCACTGGTGTTTGGGGGGTCTTGGAAGTGACCGTTCCGTGGGGTTTGTGGGAGGGATGCCTGGGGAGAAGCTGTGCAGGGAGGGCGGAGTCGAGGGGCCTTCCAACAGCTGTGTGTGTGGTCAGCTCTCTTGCCCCGAGAGGACTGAGCAAGTGATTTTGGCTAGTTTTGGGTTCGCCTGATTAATCAAACTCACAAAAGCCCTGCAGGGCACCCGGGGCTCTGAGATGTGCTAGAAGAAGATGGCTTTACACTGAAATGAAACAGCTTTTCTTGCTGATAGAGAGCTGCTCTGCTTTTGCCTCAGCGCAACCCACCTGCATGTCCGTCCCTCTGGAGCTGGGGGGTGAGCAGAGAAGGGCGCCCCAAGGCTCAGCTGTGTATAGGAAAGCAAAGGGCATTGCAGGGGCGTGCTGTAAAGAAAAGGCTTTTTCCTCCACCTGGGAGATGCGAGCAGAGATGCGAGGAGCTGGCTGGGGGAAGGTGTTTGCCGGCACGGGGAGGCAGCGCTCAGCACAGCCCATTTTGCACCTGTCAAAACTAGCAGAGACATACCTGTGAAAAGATGTGCCAGCCATTAATGATAGGGCACGTCTAAGCTGTCCAAGACGAGAAACCACCTCCACAGGGTAACAGCCATCCCGGAGGAGCTTCCTGGCTCAGTGGCAGCTGGTGAGCTTGTGGAAGGGCTGGTGTCCTGCATGGATTCAGTGGCACACATTGAAAAGCAGCGCCACAACTCAGGTCTTGCTGCTGCAAGCGGGGGATGAAGAGGGATAACAATGCCAAGACCTTTTGGATCACAGCTTGTGTTATTTATTAGAGCACAGGGCTGAGACCTGCCTGAACAATTCTTTCTCATAGACCCAAAGGCATGGTGAGACTTGGAGATCCCTCCTAGTGTCATGCTCATAGTAGAAGAGCAGTTCCTCAGCATCCCGGTGGCAGGGAAAGGCAGAGGGACATCACAAAATGAGCAGGGAGGGTTTTGCTGGCAGCGTGTTGTTGCTGACCTGGATTCGCTCTGATGACCTGGAGGGGTAAGATTAGCACAGTCAGCTTGTCCCAGGGCTGTGGGGGGATTAGAGAGAGGGAAAGGGTCGTGCCTGTTACATACATCATTTTTCCCTGTTTAAATGGGAATATGTAGCACAAGTTGTCAGCTTAAAAAAAATATCCTGCATACTGAAGTGTTGCCAAAGTTTACAATTTTGGAGTGGTGGGCTTACAGCAGTAGAGGCTTTGCCTAGGAAACCCAGTTACTAGATCTGTGAGAATCAGTGATGCTTTTTGTACCTAAATGAAAGTTAAGAAAAAACATCTGTCCCATGTTGTAAGAGGAGGTTTGACCCAGATGAACCCGAAAACAAATAAACATGAAAATTCACTAAAGGTGAATTAAACAAACAGGGTATTTTAATTACTTTTTCAACAATCATGTTTTTAAATTGAGCAGCTTGGGACTGGATGATGTTCCTACTTGGACCAACAGCTCTCCCTGCTCCAATTAGTTCAAATAAGACTTGTTTCTCTGAAGGGTTAGGGCGAGTACATTCTTCAGGCTTTATTAAACCCATGAACAGTAATGTCAGTCTGAAACCCAAGAGAGGGGAAAACATGCCCACACCTTGCAGGCCATAAACAGGAACAAATTCAGCTCACTCTGTATTGCCCCAACAATTCAGCCGAGGCAGTTTATGAGCTGGGAACATTAGTCCCAGTGAGGCAGGACTTTCCCAGATTAAATAACATGTCAGTCATTAAATAACTTGTCTTTCCTGGTATTTTATGGAATAAACAGCGCCTGTTGCTTGCTAATAGCATCTGCTTTTATTTGAGTGGGATCATATTTTATAACAATCCTTCTGTTCAGTTTGCATGTTTGCAATGACCCCAGCAAGCAATCACTCCGTGGCTGGTAGTAAATTCACTCCCGGAGGTTTAATGATGGTATTTACTGTAGGAGCTACCAGTTCTAGGGCTGTAGTGATTAGGGTGGGTTGATGGGACACAGGGCAGTTGGGTAATTGCTAGTGATGAGCCAGTGAACTCCCACATAATTGCACCTTACCTGGAGAGGTGTGCTGGCATGAGCGGTGTTTTAAAGACAAAGCTGTGAGGAGGATAAAGGACAGTCATTGTCTCCACATGACAGTGCTGAATCATGAACAGGAAATTATCCCTTCTCCTCACCAAGAAAAATAATGCTTGGTCTGTTTTCTTTCCTGTCGCTTTCTGAAAGAAAAGACAGTCGTGGTAGGACCAGTGTGCCTGTCAGTCTGTGCCCCTTCCTTCTCTTCAGACCCTTTAAACGCTGTTGAGAAGTAGAGATGCTCTGCTTGAGGATGCCTACAAGTGTTGTGAAAATGGGTCTTGAGGGGAGGAAAGACAGACAAAATCACTCACCAACCCTGGGAAGGCCTGGCATAGACCAAACCTCCATTAGACGCTAGAGAGGCCTGGTAACAGAGGGACCCTGGCAAAGCTCACTCACCAGAAGGCTTCAGCGTAAGCTCAGATTTCCTCCATAGATGTGAGGTCCAAGCAATCCTGGTTCCTAGGACAGCAGACATCATTAATGGTGTTATTAAAGGGAGACAGTAATTTTACTTTTAATGAATGTGGGATCTACATAAGTTGGTGCGGTCACTCACTAGAGCCCCATTGGCCCTTGGGCAAGATTTCTCAATTCCCAGCCATTTCCATGTGTGTTTGGGCTCCTCAGGATATTACTCAGCCTGCGTGTATGTGGATTTGGTAGTCCTCACCTGGCCCTGGTGTTTGAGGCTGTCTCCAGTGCTGTTCCAGTGCTGCTCCAGGCTCCTCAACGCCTGCGGTCTCCAGCCTTGGCACTTCGTGTTTGTTTGCCCTGCATACCCAGCAGTGGAGGAGCCAGAATTGCTTTGCCCTCCCTGCTCATGAAGGAGAGGGCTGGAGACTTGATCCCTGTAATTGCCAGCCTCTCCTACCCCAGAAAGGAGTAATCCCCAAAGCAATGGTGACACTAGAGTCCTCTAATGCTTCCTGAGTCTTCATCAGCAGGTCCTGGAGGGCTTTGGGAAAGATGCCATATGCCTCACATCTATTTTAGATTTGGGACGGTTGAAGCAAAGCAAGGGGCAGAGCCTTGACACAAAATGACAGGAGTAGAGCAAATGGCAGGTTTAGGTAGGGGCAAAGGGACTGACAGTGGTGCTCTCACCTCACCCCAGGGAGGTGCTCCTCGGTAGGTCTGGTACCAAGAATGCTCTGGTAGAGTGGGTCTTTATCTGCTGGAACCTTTTCATTTTGCCTCATGATTAAAAGACAAAGATGGGGAGTGTGTCTCTTCTCTCTGTCTTAATGAGCTTTCCTCTCCCTCTGTAGAAACAGAGAAAGATTGCAGCAAAACCAGCAAAACAAACTCCACTACAAGATTGTTCCACTGATGGGGAGAAAATAAGTAGTTTGTGGGCCCAGAACCTCCCAGGAGAGGGGCTGCTCTTGGTCCAGCAATGATTTAAGTGGCTTAGCCAGTCAGAAGTGCCAACAATAAAGCCGTGGCAGGGTTATCAATATATTAAGAATTTTGGGCAATTGGGCCAGGTGTTTCCAGGTACAGGCTGATAGAAATGATAGTGCTGGTCCAGACTGCTGAAGCTCCAGTAACATGCCTGGAGCTACTCTACTGTTACAGCCAGCGATGGGAAAAGGAGTTTAAGCTGTTCTCATTCCGCAGCCTGATCAGAGCACTCGCTGCTCCACCTTCTTTGTTGGCAAGAGCATTTCTCCAACTGCTTGATGCAGAGGCATTGGTCTGGCAGAAAAAAAATCAAATATTTTCTTCCCTGGGCATTTTCTACGGCTGGATGAGTCCTTGGTCCAGTTCTCTGCACCAAGAGTAGTGCAGGCACAATGAAGAGGGGAGTGCAGGCCATCAACCCACCACTGCCTGCTTTGACCAGTCCAAAATACAGCTTGGATGAATGGAGGAATCCTTTCCCTTCTCTTACCTGTGGTGCTCTTAAGGGAAACATGTTCTGATCATGGGTTTACAAACCACTGCCAGATGTTTGAAATTACGTAGTTTAATCGTTGGTCCAGGACCACTCAGTGCAGTGGGTGTGACCTGAAGGAAATCCCTTGAAACCTGCTCTCTGGTTCCAAGATGAGCACCAGGCTTCCCAGTACCAGTTTTGAACCTGAAAGTAGTGAGGTACATGCAAAGATCAGAGCATGACATTCAGAGGCAGGAACTGCTGAGTGTTGATCCTGGATCTACTGCCAACTCTTTTTGCTCTGGGGCAAATTATTTAGCTTTCCTTTTCCCTGATCCCCTTCCATCCCCTGTCCAAATCCTTTGTCACATGAGGGTTGGAAAGAATCTTGCAAAACACCTGCTGAAGTGCTTTGAAGACAGAAAGCAGAATGCACAAATGATAAGTTGTATGGGCAGTATAAACAAACCCAGCTATATGTTTCCCAGGCTAAATGAGGAAGGAGGAGGGGTTACTGGTGGGTGGCACCCATGTCCTAATTACAAGGCTTGTCTCTGGATCCCTTCGGTGTGAAGCATCCTCTTGGCTGAAAAACAGCTGATACAGTCACACCTGAGCAGAGGTAGGGGAGGAAAAACTTGTCACACAAGTGAACCAGGATGGGTGGAAATTTCCTTCGGGAGGAAGAGGGTGAGTGGTGGTACCAGCAGTGGGTTGGAGGTGGTCTTCTGGACTACCTCCAGACCTACGGGTCCTGCTGTACCTCCTCTTTCTTCTTGTCTGGTGCATTTTTCCACGTGGTTGCTATATAGCCTTGAGGGTCCTATGAGATCTAGGAAAGTCCTTCCTGTAGCTGCCTTTAGGCCCTTGTTTATCCTCTCTGACACCTGATTCAGGGGGATAACTTCTGGCATTTTAGTACTCTCTTTGTCCCACACCAGTTTGCCAACTCAAAAAGCAGCACAGCCCCAAAGTTTAAGATTGAATAAGTAAACTGTGAGTGTGCTTTGCTTTCTGAACCTTTCCAGTGTTTCAGGGTCACATCTCTGACATGTCTTCGCAACAGTGGGAGTTAAAACCTGATGGTGCATGTGTATGTGCTAAGAAAAGTGAGATATCCACACAAACAGCTACTGTTGAGGAGAGAAGAAACACAGCAGATGCCGTGAGGGCTGATGGATCTTCCAAGCTTAGCCCCAGATAGGTGTCTTGGGCCTCTTCCACAGCACCTGTGGTTCCCTCCTTACTGCTGCTTTTTGCATTTCACTTGTGCTTATGACCTTGCCCTAAATCTATGTTGTTCTTGCAGATGTAGCACACTCTGAAGAGCACCTGGAATAGGTTTGCAGGTCTGGCCCCTTGTTTTGGCCAAGTGATTTCTGCACGGGCAGGGAAGTGCAGGTTTAGCAGCCTGAGACGAGGGAAAGCAATTGCAATTCACACCTCTGCCTTTGATGCTTTGTAGCTTGGGCAAAAATCAGTCCAGTCGGGATCAGTTGCATGAGGACATGTAAGTGCCTAAAGATGCAGGTTGATATCTGCATGCTGTTTATTTTGCATTTAAGCTGCATCTGAGAGTTTCGTTTCTTGTTTGGGAAATAGGAAGAAGTATTTTTCGTCTCTCCTTTTATTAATGTTCTCCAGCCTGAAAGCTGCTGGGGTAGATGTCCCCATACGTGTGCAAGTGCATGCTGCAGCCCCTGATCTCAGCTGGAGACTTGTACTGAATCACACTAAGCCAGCCCTGGAGCTCAGCAGCCGAGATGCTCTTTAAGCCCTGCAGAGCTGCATGTAGTAGAGGGTATTTTTTTAACGAATGAGTATTTGATTCCCACAGTACTATGGGAAAAGGGACATGTCTACACCACCTGGGTGTTCCTCCATCACTTGCTGGGGCTGAGCAGCACCTGCTCACAAACCAGTGCTTTGCCTTGGAAGCCCCTGAGGGCTGTTGAATGTATCTTCTGCCTGTTTTCTCTCGTAGTTAGTCTGCATGTAACAGCCTGGGAGATTATTGCCCCCACCCATCCAGCTTGCCAGACAGATGTTAGAGATGGTGATGGGTATACCTGCTCTCAGATTAAAAAGCAGTTTAAAACGCATCCCCTGCCAGCTGTGGCCCTCTGCCCTGTTAGCTTTCAAGTGAACTCTGGAAGAAATCCTTTTCTTTTTTTTTTAACTCAGCTCTACCCTTTCCTGCAGTCTTCTTGTGCTGTTCTCTGCCTGGCAAAGCCCCAGCAGCAGCCCCCAGGCAACGTGGCACGTGTAGTGGGAACGACTTTGGCTGACTGGGATGCTTTTGCAGAGAGTCCAGGTGCTGTACACAGTACAGTGGGGAGGAGAAGACGCCTCCGGATGGAAGTTAGAGATCTCTTCCTCCTCCCTTTTTTCTCCTGAACCCAGCAATTCAGTGGCTGTGTCAGCATAACTCGATAGCATGGGGATAGAGAGAAGCTGGATCCTCCACAGCACAAAGCAAAAGTCTCAGTTTGCTCTCAGTCACCTGTTGCAGGAAACTCTTTGTCTCCTGGTGATAAAGGGAGAAAATGAGCTGCTTGAGGAGGACACCACAGGACAACTTCAAGGGGAGTGTGGATGCTTTCTCCTCTGCATTGGACATTTGTATAGCAGCTTGTCCTGCTCTGATGTCTCTGCATGGGCAATCTTGCCCTTAGCATGGGTTTTCCTGGCTTTTCCCAGGGACTTTGAGAGCTTGTCATCCCCATGCTGCCTTTCCAGGACTTCTCATCCTGCCAGAGCCTGTAACAGCATGGGTTGTGGTGCAGGTCTCATTCCTTTCCTCAGTTTGCCCTACAACAGTGGCAGCAAGGACGTGCTGGTCACTGCAGTCAGATTAAGGGCCAGTAAGATGCACTTTTACCAGGATAGATTTACATGTCTAAGAGCAGCACTGCTCAAAAACATACCTCCTCTCTTGGTAGGAGATGTGAGTGAGAAATTCTGCCTTGGTGCTGATGCTGTTGGGACAGGGATGCTGGGATGGCAGCCTTAGTGGGAGATGGCTCTGCCTGCATTAGTCATGGTGGTGGAGGGGAAACCTGTAACATAAAAATATAAATTATATGTGTTCAGTAGAGAGATAAACATTACTTCTACCAGCACTGTAAATCAGACATATCTCCCCACCTCCTCTCAGGTTTTACCAGCCTAATCTGGATTTTTCTGTGCAATATTTATTTTTCGTTACTAAGTCTTGAAGGAACTGTATTTTCAAGCAGCCAGTGACTTCTTTTTTCTAAAAAAACTTTGTTTTCCCCTGGAGTCAGCTCAGAGCACCTGTCTCTTGGAAAACCAGGCCCCTTTAAGATGTCTCAGGCTGCTTTGAATCACTAATTGCTTCTGAATAGGCAGGCCAAATGTTTTATCACTTCAAACTCCCATAGCAATGCAAATCTATACAGCTGAGAAGCCTCTTTCCATGCATGGGGGTGATGGGTAAAGATAAGGATTAAAAATAGAAACAAATTCAGCCCGGGGGTCCTCTTTGTTCCTCCCTGCCCTCGGTGGGGTTGCCAGGGCTACATTTGTTCCCCTGCATCGTTTTTTTGGATGAGATCCAGTGCCCCTTGAATGCAAAGGCAAGAGGTACAGTGGCAGGAGAGGGCTGGATGAGGTCCTAGGTACATACATATTTCATTGCCCATGCCAGGCTCTGTATTGTTTTCTCTCTCTGGTTTCACAAAGGTGGTGTTTTCTAAAACTCCCACTTGTGGAGGGCGACACAGTCCAGGCTTCATCCCGTCTAAAGTTTCTGGCGTTTCAGTTGTTTCCCACTCTGAATGGCAGCCAGGCATATTTCCCATGCCTGGGGGGAAAGGGGGGATGCTTGGTAGGAAAACAGGACTCACCAGAGGGCTGTTGGGAGGGGACTACATGTGCTGTGCGATGTCCCCCTCGGGGTTGCTGTGTGTGTTTTGGGCTGTGCTGGCTCACACACGCTGCAGGAGATGAGCAGCACTTTGCAAAGCCTCACTGGTATGGGGCTGGCCTGACTTCTTTAAGCAACCCACAGCCTGAAGGCAAATATTGACTATTAAGAGGTGGAAAATCTCGGTGAGCAAGGGCAGTCTAAATCCTCCTTTTTGCTTAGGTCGCCTGTTATTAGAGCTGCCTGCTGTGTGCTGAGTACGGCTGTGCTCAAAAATTGCCAAGAGCTCAGCATTATGGAAGCAAAAGCCAATTTACTGACTTTCCAATAGAAAGGAAGATACATGCTGAATGTGCATCTGTTGGATGATATTTCTGTTTCAGGCATGCCACTACCATACAAATGGAAAAGCGTTTTTTTGCATGATTTATGTAGTTACTAGGAAAACCTGGGTTAAGAAGACAGCAATACTTTGTAGTGTATTGGGTACTATTTATTCTTAGCAGAGTAGGTTATAAAATCTATTTTCTATTTGGCTCCCCAAGTGAATTCTAGTTGACATTACCTATCCTACTCAAGTACACTGGACATGGAGAGCCGATAAATATCCTGACAAATAACATCTTCATGTAAAATCGATAGCTAATAAGAAATCAGCCCCTTGAAGATGATAGCAATTTATCTTTAAAATTCAAATAAAGACTGCAAAATTTTGTCAAAGAGGAAAACAAAAAATCTCTGTTTAGGTGTTATTTGTGTGTTTCAGGTGCATATAGGACCCAGTTAGGGCTTGATCAACTAAGGATAACTATTATTACCTTCATTGTACTTTTAAAAGAGACAGCTGCTTTCCCACCAGACTGGGATTTCCAGGGAGGTACAGAGGAACTGGCATGATTTTAGGCCTTCAATCCTGTTCTCCAAAGACCTTTGACTCAACAGGACTGAAACTCAGGCTTAAATCCTGCAGGGGTTTAAGTCTTCAGTGTTGGGTTCCACTCCAGGTCTATCTTACTGAACTGGGGTCTTCTTACATAACCTGTGTCTTCCAAGCAGGGAAATTTTTTTTTAAAAAAGAAGGGTTTTGAGTATAAAAAGGACAACTAGAAACTAGAAAGCTTGCTTGTACTTTACAGGCTTGTGTGTAGAGGTGGTCTTGGATGTCCAAGTCAGTACCAAAGGCAATCCAGGCTTGGGACTCTCCTTGTTTCTGCCCAAGGTCCCCGCTTGGGTACCACCAAGGCACAGAGCTGGTGCAAGACTGTGCTGTGCTGTGCTCTGTCACCTGGCACCAGCAACCCCAGCAGAGCAAGGCGTGGGAGAGAACCTCCAGAGCTGGTGATGTGAAAGGGCTGTGAGATTGAAGATGTGGGGCTGGCTGTGTAATGGGGGGGATTCTGAGAGCATAGTCTGGCAAGTGGCTTCTGAGGCATGGTGTTGGAAAAGCAATTAGGGATCAATGGGAATGGCACGGGTAGAGAGCAGGAAAAGGTGTCCTGAAGGGTGGAAGCTGTGCCAGGCTCAGGTGCCCTCCCAGCTTGAAACTGGGAGCCCAGGCAGGGAAGGAGGGGGAATAGCTGGTGCAAGAACTGGAAAAACCTGCTCACACCAGCCCGGGATTCACATTACTCACACTGCTTTAAAACAGGTCAGGTTCGCTTTGGTTTCCAGGCAAAGATGGCCAAACTGCCTAAGGACTGTTTTCAGCTCAGCTTAGAGCAGTTCTGAGCTCCTGTGTGCCTGCTCACTGTGTCACTGCCCGTGTGCCCTCCTACCCATCACCAGTGCAAGGTCTTCCTGGGATTTAAGCCTTTCTAAGCAAAGGCTGGGCTAGAAGCATGCACAAGGACATGTTTCCCAGCCCACCTGAGGGGTAGTAACCATGAGCAGTGGGATCACATCTAGGCACTCTCACCTCCTGGCCTGCCACAAGTTTTGCAGCTCACACAGCAAGTTTGCTGCTCGAAGCTGGATGGGAGACTGCATCCGGGGATGCTCCCCATTGCAAAGGAAGAGTGGTCTGCCTCCCCCAGATGTCATCAGAGGTGAGAAGCTCATGGCAATGGTGCGAGCTGTCCTGCTGCAGGTCTCATCTGCAAGCACCAGGGTCAGCCTCACATGAATTATCAGGTTATTATAGTCAACTTCAACTGGGTGTGAGTAGCAAACATGAAACCACATTTTTGTTGGGAAGAAGGAGGGGAAAAGGAGCTAACAGAGTTAGAAATCACATTGTCAGAGGCTAATGGCTGTGTCTGCTTATTAGGCAGCAATAACAGTAATTTACCTTTGAATCGCAATAATTCATCATAATGCTTCCCACCTACCTCATGAACCCTTGCTGCTTATCTCACCCCTCTTGTTCAGGGATCTGAAAGCATTTCATAAACATCAATTAATTATTCCTCCACACCCCTGGAAGCAAAGTAAACATTATCCCAATTTTGCAGCTCGGGAAGCTGAGCTCACCTAAAGAGGTAATAACTGAGTAGGGGTGCAGGAGCCCAGAGAGCAGGTCCCTATCCCAGCTTCGACCACAAGCACCTTTCTGCAGGGTGCTCTGCAAGGTGGGCATTGGGGACATGATCCAGGGTAGTTCAGTCCCTCATTCATGCATGTTCCTATGCTTGCCACCATTTTCAGATGGCAGGAGAGGTGTAAAAACGGTGAGTGTTGCTCCTGCCGTGGAGATGTCTCACACTCATCACTATCTCATCACCTTCAAACCTCCACCACAGGGACCAGGCACCTGCCATTATTCACAGTGTGTGAAGCACCTGCCATTATTCACAGTAGGACTCTCCCTTTTTTTAATGACTACGTTAATGACCCTAATCTGTCGGTGTGAATGTGGTTAATCCCACAGCTCTAGGGACGAGTAGTTCAGAGAGGTTTTTCTCTCCTGCCTTCTCACATCTCACTTTGCGTCCTAACCTAATACTTCAGCACTGAGATGAGCTAGTGAGACCTGTGCTAAAGCAGAAGGCACCGCCCCTGTCCTGGCTTGAAAATCGGGCTGCTGTGAGTAAATATCCAGGACGCAACAGTAACAAATCAGGCCATCTCTCTCCAGTGTCTCAGCTAAGGGATGTGACATGTGAGCAACATCCTGGAACAAGATGCTTGACGTTGAACCTGTGCTCAAGTGCTTTGATGGATCTCGGCCCTGAAGGAAGAGGCAGCCTGTCACCCTGGATGTGGTGTGTGACAGAGATGTAAATTAAGAGTACGATGTCCCCAGCAAATAATGAGCCTTGGCAGTGGGGACGCCAAGGGTCCATGCGAGGCCAGCCTGTTGGGAAGGGGAATCTTTTTCTTCCCCTGAAACCAACAGTTGACTTTTGGAAGCCAAATGGGTTCCAGCATCAGAGCAGGAGGAGGGTCGTGTTTCATAGACAAGTCATGGTGGATTAAATGTAAATGAATCTGCAGCGTGATGGACAAATAGGATCAGTGCCGGGAACCCCAGCTCCTGGTGGGGGATGGATTAGTAATGGGTACTGGTGCATTTGCACTCAGGGAGGGAGTGAATGGCAAGGCAGGGAGGTTTCCAGCATTGCCCTGCCTGTAGCACTGAACGAAAGAGACATCTCCGGGCTCAGAGAAGGGAGGTCAAGCCTAGATAAACACCAGCTTGGTCCCCCATCAGAGAATCACTGAGGCATGAAGAAAAACTTTAACAGCTGCAATGCTGCTTTTGAACCTCCTAGTAAAAGGGAGGGTCAGGAGGTCAAAACTTTCAATGCCTCTGGGAAGAAGAGGACTTTTCCCCACAAGCCTTTGAAAAACCGAACTAAATTAGCATGACCACACTGCTAAATGCTTGGGAAACCCGAACGGCTCGGGTCACAGGCTACCCGAGCAGCAGAATAGTAAAGAGCTGTTGCATTCCCATACTCAACAGCCATAATTAATGAGGCTATTTCCTAGGCGAAAAGCAGGTCTTCTGCCCAGCACCTGGACGGGAAACAAAACCTTGCAGGATATGCCCTGGGCATCTTTTCTTCTCCCGATACTGTTGCCTTTTCCCCTTTCTCTTTCTCCCATCCATTTTCTCTCTCTCACTTCCATCCACCATTGTTTCAGCTGTTTTTCCTCCCCTGCTCCCAGTGTCACACAGCTCAACTTGCTGTTTGAAGTGGGGAATGGCAATGAAGTTGTAATGATCCAGCCCTGCTCTCCCCCGGGGTTGCTGAATGGGAATGCAGGAGCTCCAACCTAACTAAATCACTTTTTTTTCCTACTTCTTATTGCAAAAGGGATATGTAAGAGCCCTGCTCCTCATTTTGAGTTATTCACTTCCACTTTTAAGGTAGATTTTGCTTGTTTGGACGTTTTGCAAGAGTCATTCTAGCAGAGACCAGGCAATGCAGACTTCTGGAGGATGTAGAGACCTGGAATTTTTGGCTCTAACTCTATCATGGGTTTTATATTCATCTTGTACGATGGGTGTGCTGGGCACCACTTTTTGTGAGACCCTTTGCAGGTCTCTCTTCACAGCTCCCACCACCAGAGGTGTGGAAAGAGGAGAGGCACATGCAGACCTTCTAGTGGCTGTCAGTGATTTTGGAAAAGGGCTGTATGCCTACCCTGGGCAATCCAAAGACGTAAGACCAGTGTAGCCAAAATGTTTACTGATTTGGACTGCAATCCTGCAGGCTGCTGGTGAGCATCTCCATTCCTCGCAGCCACAGGCTGAGACAAGTGCTCAGCGACTTTTCCAGGCTTGCTGCAGAAGCGGAAGGAATACTCCCTTGATAAACCAGGAGGACAGGAAATAATCACATTTCAGAGGCCAGAAGGCCTGCCCTTGAAGAAGAACAGCTCGTCTACCCACCAGACCAAGGTCTCTCCTTCCTGCAAGCCCTAGCCGAAGCAGAGTTGTGGGTGGAAATGAGGGGGTACCGTCTGTAGTGCCCTGGCAGTCAGCTGCAGGGCTCTGCAGTGCCAAGCCCCGATTTGGCTTTCCTGTGGTGCTGCAGGATCTTTTCTTTCTCATGTCTCTTGTTGTCCTAGAAACAGAGGAAAAAATTCTTCCAGAGAAGCCCTTTTGTTACATTTGAGGCAGCGTCTTCTGTCTCTCATCAAAACAGTGTATGGTCACAAAATAAAACCCTTGCCAGAAAATATATGGTGAGTTCAAAATCTTCTGAAGAAACCTGGAAAATCTTAATACCCTCCAAACTTTCCAAAAGCCTTAAGAGTACTGAAAGGGTCAATGGGCACTTCATAACACTGCCACAAATATATGTTGAGCAACAGAAGGCAGTACTCTTGTGTGTGTGTGTGTATATACATATATATATAAAAATATTTTTATAGAGGTAATTATATGTATTATTTATACATATTGTTGAGAGACAGAGAGAGGCCCTCACTTCTAGCTTTGGATTACAGCTTTTGAGATAGAGGGTGTCTGCTGGAAGAGAAAGTCAACATGCCGTATGTTACTGGCCATTTTTCTCTCCTGGTGCCAGGGCTTTCCTGGAAATGCTGGGATTTTGGGCACGATTGTCTTTATTTGAGAGGGAAACTCATCTTCTGGGGAGACCTGCGCTTCTGTGTGCTCAGCCAGGCAAGGGATGCACTGGGTAATTTCTCTGAGGCACATGAAATGTTGTAGCTGTGTCAGGAAAGGATAGTGACTGACAAATTTCCTGAGGCTTGCAGGATCTGGAGGCACATTCCCAAGGACTCAAGGAGTCCATGGTAAGGAGAGAAGGAGAGGAAAGCAGGCAGGAAGGTCTGACAGCCACGATGCTGACCACATCCAGCTCCTGTGGGGAGAAGAGGATGTGGGGCACCTCTGAAAATCTGGCTTCCCACTCTTTCCTTTAAGAAATGGGCCTGAAAAAGAAACTTTCCTCTACTTTCCTCTCCCAACCACAGCTCACAGGACTTTGGGTTTGTGCCAAAAGCCAAAACTCAACAGCTCTGCAGATGCTGGTGCCTCAAATACCCATTTTCCCCTTATCCCCCCCACTGACCATGGACTGTAGCACGGACTAACACTGCTGGGCTGGAGCCAGCTTGGGTGGCTGTCCCAGGGAAGATGTGCTCTGCTAAGAGAGGCTGTAGCTGGTGACCTGCTGCTCACCCACAGTATGTTTGTACTCAGAAGGGGGGTTTTGTGCAAACATATTCTGTATCTTGAGAAGCCTCAGAACCAGGACACTTCTTGTGCTCCTGAGCACAGCAGTGAGACAACATCTTCTTCTTTGGGGAAACTCAGATAGGATTACTATCTCATCTGCTGCTGGAGAGACCAAAGGACCTGCTTGGTTATGATTCAGCTGCTCAGGATGCTGAGACAGCATTGCTCTCCTCTCTGAAGCAGCCTGGCTTCTCAGTGTACAACAAGGACATGACTTTTCAAAACTCTAAGATACACCTGTAGAAAACCCAGCGAGGAACCTGTGAGCACAAACCTAGAAATCAGCTCAGGCACTATTCCTGGTCAGTCCCCGAACATGGCCTCAGTATCACAGGAGCTTTAAGAATAAATTTGAAGGTGGGCTGAGACAGAGCTATGGCTGGAGAAGATGGTCCATGAGCCAGCCTGGAAAAGCTCACAGTATGAAACTATACCTTGAACATTTTTATCCATCTTAATTGATGGAAGGTGTGGAGAACTCTTTGTAGGGTGAGGAATCAAGGGATCAAGCAGACATGTGAGTCAGAGTTAGTTTATTTATTTTTCACAGTAATAACTTAACAAGTGAAAAGATATTTCCAATCTTTTTACAACCTGCTAAAGGTAGGAAGATTTAAAACTCAAAATCTTTTTCTTAAAAGAAAGACAACCATCCTTGCTAGTGGCAAATGAACCTCTCCTCAGCTTGTGTCCGATTGGGATCTCAGAAGAGTATCCAACCTATTAAATAAGATATGTATCTCCTGAGAACAGCCTTTGTTGTTTTCTTTTATAGATCTTTGTTTCTCCTGTGCTGTAAGGTCTCCAGGGCATGGTCGGTGTTACGGAGCGCCAGATGTACTATCTGATTTTAGGAGATCATAATTATGAGGAATATGTCAGAACAACAGAAAACTTCATTTAAAAACCCAATTAAAGCTGCCGAGTGACAGCTATGGACTTGTGTGTTGCATCACCTCCTGATCCCAGCAGCTTCGATGTGGAGAAGGGAGTAGTTAGGGATATCATAAACCTTAGATAAGGATATCATAAGGCCCGCATGAGATGGGGATTTTTCTGACTCTAAGTTAACATTAGCACACATTTTGTGGTGGAGCAGCAAATCTGAGATCTTGATGAATTTTGGAGCAGTCACCTTGGGATCCAGGGTCTGGTGGGCGGGTTATCTTCTCTCGTGAGTAGTAGGACATTTCACAAGACATTCTGGATAGAGAAATATAGAGGTAACTGTGTGTCTGGCACTGGGGTTGCACCAGCACAGGCCTTGCTGGAGCACCTTCACCTGTAGAGACCTCGTGGATGGAATGTTGATGCCATCACAGCCATCCCCATTGCTTGAGGGGCCATGGAGGAAGGACATTGGCGTGCAGGGTGGGGGGAGCTTTCAGGGGGGATTTTTGAGAGGTAGGATGGGAAAAACTGATGGAGGGAGGAGGTGAGAAGTTTCCAAAGCCTCCAGCATGGCAGCAGACACCTGCTTCTTCCGAAACCGGCTGAACCTGTCTCCCTGCCGTCATCTCTTTGTGGTTTTAGGGCGTTCTAAGCCCCCGGCCGGCCGAAGGGCACGGGGCTCGAGGGCTGCACCCTCCTCGTGCGCCAGGCCAAGCTCTTCCTCTCCGAAAAGGGGTTGTTTTCTCTGTTCTACTCAGGGACCTGCTGGGGCAGGTGGAGGTCTGGGCCCTGGTGTCGGACAGGCTGAGCACTTCCAGGCGGGAATGAGCCTGCCCATATGGCCCCAGAGAGCCAGGAGTCAGGGATAGAGAAGTACAGGGTGGTTTTTACTTGGTTTGTTTCTAGGAAAGGAGATTTTAAGTCTTCTTTGAAAAAACATGAAAACGTTTACAGATTTTTTAAAAGATAATTTAATAACCTTTTTAAATAAAAGGAAAATTCAATACTTTTTTAAAGGTTTTTTTTTAAGAGTTTTATTTTTATTGGAGAGTTTAAGACTTTAGGGGGGAAATGTAGAATTTATGAGTTCTTAAAAAAACAACCAAACAGGAGAATTTAAGACTTTCTTTTAAAAGGAGAATTTTAATTTAATGGTTTTTTAGAGAGGTTTTATGACTTTTTTAAAAGAGGAGAATTTAAGTTTGTTGGCGGAGGTTTTACAAAGAAGACTTTTAAGACTTTTTTTTTTAAGGAGAATTTCATACCTTTTTTTTNGGCGAGCTGCTGGCGTGGGGCAGGGCGCCGCAGTAACCCCGGATTCCGCGAGGAGAGCGCGGGCTGGGGTGGCCGGGAGCGGCGTTCGGCGCTGGCGAGACCCCGAGCCCCGCTGCCGCCTGCCCGGTGCCGCGCCGGTCGTGTCCCGGTCGGTGGAGCACAGGGGGCTCTGCCTCCCGCCTGCCCTCGGCACCCCCGGCCGCCGGCACGGCGCAGCCAGGCCCCGCTGGCAGGAGCAGCACCGCGGCAAGCGCTGCCCAGAGCCCCCAGCGGAGGAGCCGAGGCGTGGGGGTCTCAGCTGCCCGTGCCTGGAGCCTCCTCCCCTCGCGTCCGCGGGGCAAAACCGCCCGTGCTTTCTCCCTTCAGAGACGTCTCCGTCTCCCCGAGGAGTGGGGTTAAATTCCTCGATAAGAGCCGGGCTCCAGCCGCATACTTCTGATGCCTTCCGTGAACTCTGCCGGCAGGTTGGCAGGTTGTTTCGTAACTCCACTTGTGGCCTGCTGCGGGGAGGAGGAGGGGGGCGACGGGACACCAAACTCCTCTCCTGGGTTTTTTTTTCCCTGCCCTGCAACAGCACTTTGTAATTGCAGGTTAAAAACCCAAACGCGGGTTCAAGGGTATTGTACAGAAGAAAGAGTCACAGCCGTGCACCTCTCACTCCCAGTGGCTGCCTCAGGCACAGCCCATGGCACGCCCATTGGGATGGCTGATTTCAGGAAGAAATTGGGCGGAAACGGGTGAGAAACGGTCGAAAGAGGCGAGACGGGAGCTGTGGCTGCCCCTCGCCGTGAGCCGGGTGCAGTTCCCCGGGATGCCGGTGCTCCCGGCGCGCTCGCGGGCCCGGGCCCCGCGCTGTGCCGGGACTTGCCAGGCAGGCACCGGGCCCCGGGAGCGTGTGGGAGCACGAATGCCAGAGCTCCGCTGTCAGATGGCGGGGCCCTGGCGCCTGCCGGAACGGGGCAGCGGCGCTGCACACACCTGTCAGCTCACCTCGAGGGGCAGCTCTGTGGAGAGCTGCACTCCTCCTGAGGCAGGAATTGCGGCTCTTCTTAGGGAGAAGAGGGCAAGCCGTGTGCACATGCTGTATCTGCAGTGGGTAGGAGTGGGAAGCGTTTTCCGAACGCTGCTTGTTTTCCTTATCAGGCAGTGCCGGTGGTGTCTTCTCGGGAAGGGGGGATGTTCTTACCTTCTGCTGGTACCGTTGGAATGCCAGGAATCCTCCCACATCCCAGTTATCTGCTGGGGGAGCCTGAGCACGGCGCCTGGACTCCCTCTCAGCATATCTCCGTTGGCTTCCCCATGCCCTCTTGAAAGAAATGGCATGGAAATCCAGGAGCTCCCACAAGTGCATGCGTCTTCCTGAAACCTTTTTTCCACCACGTCATAGAAAGCTGTGAGGCCAGGGAGTGCTGCTTGCAGCACCTGCGGATGCCCAGTGCTCACAGCATTGAGCACTGCCGTTCTGGAGATCCTGCACTATTTCCTAGCAAGGGCGTGCCAGTTGCTCTAAAATATAAAACTTTGCAAATGAGTGTGAGAGGGACATGGGAATTAGTTCTACCCAGGTCTTAAAGAGGCCGACCCGAGCAATAACCTGGCAACGTGTGTGTTGTCCCCCTCCACACGGGGGATGTGTCCTGTGGTTGCCTTCACTGTCACCACGTGCTGCAGGGAAATACTGCTTGGGTGCATCTGCGTGGTCCACACTGGTTCATCTCTTCCATGTTTTTCAGCATCTCTCTATCCTGTCTTGTTCATGTCATCTTCTATGGGAAAAACCTCCTGTGGTGGCTCAGAATTGACCTAAGCTCATGTTTTGTTGTTTCTCCACGTGCTGCGGAGGGAATGCTTTGGGACTAAATCCAGACAAAGGGTTAATCCTCCCTGGCTGGGAGGCGATGATGTGTGTGCCAGGGCTTCAGAGCAGAGTGTTATCTGGAGTCATTTGAGGTTGGATGCTGTGGTGAGCTAGGGAGAAATCCAGGTGCTGCTTGACAATGGGTTGCTCTGTGCCCAAGTTTAAATAAAGGCATGAGGGACACTTTTAAGTGTCAGCTCTGTGTGTATGCATTGTTTTCAAGAGCATCTTTTTAAAGGATGTTCTTCCATCTGTCCCAACCTGTCTATGCCCTTGAAAACCTGTGTATTCAAATTAAAGCTTAAGCATGGCTCCACTGAAGGTTTTTAACAGAATCCTATTGTTGTAAAGGATTGCTGACATTTTTATGTCCTTCCATTTTTCAGATGCCAAGTTCAGGAGCTCCTAAAAGCGGCTGATTATCTGGCTTTTTGTGGGCTGGAGTCAGCACTTTCTTGAGGGTTGGGGTGCTTCCAGCTGCCCCAGGCTAGTCATCTAGAATAACTTGTTGCTTTAAAAAAAAAAGGGGAGGGCGGGGGAGGGGGGAAATAACCTGAAACGCTTCTTAACCAAACACATAGATGGAAACTCCAGGACAATTGAGCCATGAAGGCTTCTTTTGCTGCTGTTTCCATCCTGCTACAGCACACAGAACCTGCTG
This sequence comes from Melanocharis versteri, assembly GCA_013397845.1. Lineage (NCBI taxonomy): Eukaryota > Metazoa > Chordata > Aves > Passeriformes > Melanocharitidae > Melanocharis > Melanocharis versteri. The sequence goes on from VZTG01006657.1 coordinate 644,821, forward strand.
GAGCTCTTCATCTCAGGAGCCACCTGCTCAACCCTTCCTGTGTCCCCTCAGATGCCTCCTGCATGACGATGGAGTGTCACAGTGCTCTCAACAGCCTTTTGGGGTCCAGAGCCTCCCATGGATGTCCTCCATGGCGTTAGACCTACCATTGTGCTCCTGAGCACAGCAGGGACTTTGGAGGCACCTAGAGCATCCTGCAGGAGAGTAGCTGTGTTGGCAGAGAAGCCCAGCGAGTGACAGCTTCCCCTTTGCTCCCTGCTTTTCCTGCCAGCCTAGGTAAACCATTGGCACCCAGATGGTGTTGTGGAGCTGTCTGACAAGGAGAGCGCTTGTGGGGTTCTTGCTGGTTTAATGATTCCTGCTGTGAGCATTGCTTTCCCCAGGAAATGTGAGTGTGCAGCAGGGAGCTGGTCTCTGCCTCTGGATGCTTGCCTGAGGCAGCTGGTGGTGTGCAGCAGGTTGGATAAACACCATAGGCATCTCTAGATAAGAATAAAGATGGGTTGTGTTGGTTTTTTTAGAGGCTTTGTGGTTGCTGTTTTCACTTGCCAATTTTTATTTTCTTTTTCAAGTTCTGGCAACGTTTGGAGGTGTCAGCACTCCTTTCTGCTAGGAGCCAAACATACTTGCAGTGGGAATGCTGGGTGGACTTCTTTGCGTGTTGTGATCGGTGCTGGCTGGTTCCTACAACACAAGCACACACACACACAACACACTCTTCTCTAAGGGACAGCTTAATTGTCAGAAAGCAGCTCGTGGTCTTGCTGGGCTCTTGACTGGTATGCCCAGGCCTTTGCTTGATGGTTTGTGCCTGTAGAAAGTTAGGTGTTTCCCAGTCTTGCTCTGAGGTCGTCCCTCCTTCCTCTTCTCCCTGCCCTGATTCCTCTGGGATGGGACTTTCTCAGGGCAGCTTGTCTAGTCCTCGGTGTCCCATGCCAAAGGAGTGTCTTTGTGAGGCTTTCCCAGGGCTAACCCGGCCTGGGCACAAAGTTGTACCACATCATATGTGATCCAAGGTATTCCCACCTGCCCACCATCAGTGGGGAAAAAAAGCTGTGTCTGCATAGGTGTTTGTGCATAAAGGATTCCTGTAGTTGTTTGAGGGTTTTTGTTAGTTTTTTAAAGACCTTTTCTATTGCTCTTTCTAGTCTTTTAAAAAATCTTGCACGTTCAGCATCGTATGTTGGAACAGGACATTTGCTCTCCCACTCTGGAAGGGAAGCACCGTTGGGACCCAGGAGTGGAGGTGCTTGAAACATGGCTTTGAATCTTTAAGATGCTGCATGCTGAGGACTAGCTGTCCCTCAAAACTACTTCTCCTCAAGTATTTTTTAGAGTGCCTTAATGCAGTTTGAGGATTGCCTAGGCCGAGACATTGGATTTGGTCTTGTCCTCTTGGCTTTTTAATGACCTGCTGGGATTATAAAAAAGTTGGGCTAGGAAGTTCAAAAGTAGATATTTCGCCAAAGCAACCCCATGTGAGCATTAGCTGCATGAGGATTAAGCACCTAAATGCTTCAGAAGAAACAATAGCTTTTTATTGAGTCTCCCACTCTGTGCAGGCAGGAGTGCTGGCCCAGTCCCGGGCACATGTTCCTATCCCATTTTGGTCCTTCAGGTATCACTAAGTGCTGGACCTATGTATGGAGCAGGAGATGGAGCCCTTTGCTGGCATTAAAACCCCTTTAGTTGAAGGTCCAGCAAGGCAGTTTGGGGGATTAGGGTTGGTCATGCAGCCATGAGTTTCCATCACTTGCTGTAGGGCTGTGATTTGAACCCCTGGATGGATGTCCCAGATGCACTTGCCTTGCCGGAGATATGCCGTGATTTTACTGCTTTAAAGAGCTTATTGTCTCTGGGTGGGTTCAGGTAGTGATGGATAGCACTTCCACCTAATTAGTCATGTGCCAGGTAGTGTGAAAGCAGAGATTTCTAAAATACCCAAGGGTCTTATCAAAGGTTTCAGCTGGGGTTCATTCTGAGTCCCTTGTTTATTTGTCTTTGTGTCTGAGCATGTGAGAGAAAGGAGCCCATTCAGCTCTCTGCAAAGGGTCATTAAAATCCTTTTTAATCCTACAAAGTTATAAATAAATATCCGTGACAGCATGCACCTGCATATTCATCTGTGCATCCTCTCCTCTGGACACCCAGCAGTGTGTCCTTGACGTGTGGCTGCTTTCTGAAGCAGGGTAGGAAACTGCAAGTTATTCTGGAAATGGAGAATAAAATCTGGAAGGTTTATCCCTGGTTGTGCATTTGCTAATTTGTTCATTATCCTCTCCTGTAGGAGGAGAATTGGAGTGGAAAGAGGTTTGCTGGTGGCTGACACCAGCACTTCTAAAGGAGGCTGGAAGGCAGGTTGGAGGGACAATATTTGTAGGTCATTTGGCTTTTTTATGTCCCTGGTCCTACTTGCAGGACAGCTGCAGAGCCCGAATTTTCCTCAATCCTATGGGAATGAAATTCTTGATTAATTTGGCAGGAGGCAGGGGGAGTGTCTGTCTCCACTTGCATTATAGGTGGCCAAGGCTCATCTTGTCCTCTGGGCTGGATTGGGCAAGCATCTCAAGGAAGCTGCTCTTTGAGAGTAGTTTCTGGCTCTTCTGGAGATATTGGGAGAGAGACCTCATTGGCTGGGTTTTCTCCGTCCTTGAAGGTTGGGGGGGAATAGAAATTCTCTTTCTCTTCTTTGGCTGGGTAGGAGTATTTCCAAGGCTTGAGCAGGCTCTTCCCTCTCGAGATTCCTCCTGTGTTCTGCATGGTGAGAAATACAAGCTGTGTTCTGGCTTGAGGAATGGACTGTGTGTAATAACAGGGGAATGTTCACAAAGTGCATCGTGCTTTTGCTGATGACTGACTGCTGTGAAAGATGAACACAGCAGAGATTCTGGACCTGCTGGCATATGAGTGGCATGGTTGTGTTTGTGTGGATGCTTTGGCAAATACCCCTCAGAGCTTGCCTTTTAAGAGCTGGATTCTGAGTCATTCCCTAAAGACGATGAACCTAATCTAGATCAGCCTAGAGCCCCAAGGTACTTAGACCTAGTCTTGCCCCTGTACTGGGGACAAAGCTAGGTCCATCCTGGGCGTGGCATCAGGGTGCACGCAACTGCACAAGAAAAAAAGAGCATGGCAGTGCAAAAGCCTTTCCTCTTTCCCCTCTAATCTACACACTTGCTAATTTTGCTTCTCCCCCTTGGGAAGAAACTATGGATTTACTTCTAGCTGCTTTCATGAAGTCACTTCTTTGCATGTGGGACTGGGGGTGATGGTAGTGGTTACCAGAATAGCAGGTGCTGCTAACCCTCGTGTTTAGGGCAGACTTTCCTAGCCAGCCCTGCCAGCTCTTCTCCCCCCATGGACAGTAGCCATTAGTGCTGCAAGGGAGAAACACGATGCGTGAAGGTGCGAAAGATGATCCTTCCGCTTCCAGGCTGAAACGCTGTAATGTGAGTGTGTGCAGTAGGTGAAGGGGTGTTTTTGCTGCTTTTAATTTATAATGAGCTTTTGATTGGTGGCTCATCTGTGGGGTGGACTGACTAGTAATCATCCCTAAAATGTCACTGCCTGTGATTCTTGACGTTTCATATGATTCTCAATGTTGACCTGCCATGGCCGCAAATCTTAATCTTAACTTGTCTAACAGGGAGAAAAGGTTTCCCAGCTTCTTCACAGTGCTGTTTCTGAAGTTTCTGTGTGGGTCTGATGCTGTAGCAGACCCAAAAGCTTGGGTTAAAAACTAGAAATCCTGGCAGGTAGGGGTGATATGGAGTGAGTGTCTTTGTCATCAGTCATGTGAGCCTCCCTCCCCTAAATCCTTGCCGAAGGCCATCACCCTGAGCACCATCTCCATCCTGCATTGAAGCCCTGGGCAGGATTTGTCCCTGACTCTTCCTGCCCTGCTTAACATTGGCCAGCCTCCCCAGGCATGTTAGCTTGGGTCTGTAATTTTTGGGAGGAAGTGGAGCAGAAAATCTCTAAGCCTCTGTTTTTCTCTTAATGGGGGGTTGCTGGTGTGGTGCTTATGGCTCTCCAGAAATCTGTCTCTTTGGGCAGTTCCTGCAAGATTGCAAGATCTTTGTGTGGGATATGTCCCCCTTGGATTGCTAGAGGATTTTGGTGGTCTGTGACTTCTGGCTCAAGTCATGCTTCAGCTCTCAAGCAGGCAAATGCCAAAAGACATAGTTTTCCTTTGATCTCCTCTAGTGCAAAAAGCCCTTGAAACACGGATGTAACTTTTGCTGATGCCAAGTGTGTGTTATGCACTGTAGGATGCCCCCAGCAGAAGCTGCTTGCTATTGAAAGGCAGCAGACCCTGGCGGGTGTTTGGGCTCGGGTCCACCCACACATCTCTGGTAAAAGTGTACCTTCAGGTTAAATTACTGATTTTGGTAATTTGCTAATTTTCAGGGCTTTCTGTCAGGCGTAGAACGTCAGAGTTGGGAGCTGGATAGGGGATGATGGGTGAACTGAGGATATGGGGCAATTATGGCCACCCCTCAATAAGCTGCTTGGGTGTGAATTAGAGCCTCATGCCTGCTGCTTCCTTGCTCCTGGGTGCTTGTGGCTGCCTTGCGTAAGAGCTGGTGGCTTCCTTAGGCCTGGGGGGTGAGAAGCGCTTGCACACCCTCCCTGTGACGGCAGAAGGGTGAAGAGCTGCCTCTCTGGGCTGTGACCACTCTGGTAGGACTCGTTTGTCACCTCTTGAGCTTGTTTAACCCCGGTCAACTCTTTGTGCCGGGATGAAGTAACCCATTTGCTGCTCCAGTTTGGAGCTCTGTGCAAGCGTCCCGCCCACACCCTGATGGCCCCCGCACTGAAGGACAGGCCACTGACCTCTTTGGTAGGTGACCCTCTTGGCTGCCTTGCACCAGGCCAGGGGATGTGTTCCTTGAGGATTCTGGGGCCAGCATCGTCAGGACAAGCTGGAATGGTGGAAAGGTCATACACCAAGAGGAAAGGTCATACTCCCTGCAGGCAGGGGCTTTGCCTGGTGCTCCCAGCTGCGGCGGCACTGACCATGGGTGGTTGCCAGACTCTGCTGCACGGACAGCTCGTTCAGAGATGTGGATGGTCGTCTCTGCCCAGCATGGGAACTGCCAGCCTGGGATGTGCCACAGCCTCAAACCTTGCCATAGCTGATCCGTGCTCAGCATTGGACCTGGCAGCAGTCAGCCCTGACCATGGCATCGCCTTCTGTCCTGGGATGGACGTGGCATGGAAAGCCCAGCAGAACTGCTCAGTCCCTGTAACAGCTCAGCCAAGGGCAGGTGATGCCAGTCCAAAAGAGGGTCCCAAGGCAGGAGGACACAGTTCATGGTATGGAGGGAAACCTGGACCATGTGCCATCCCCTCCAGCCTGCTGCAGGTGTTGTCAGGAGGCTTCAGTTATTTATGGATCTTCTCTGTGTTGGTCACCTGAGTAACAGGGAGGCTTCTGCCCCACCAGAGGTTTCAGCAGGTGGGCAAGTACCGTCTCTCCCCTTTGGTGCAGGAGCTGGGCCCGGTGCTCAGAGCAGGGAGAGACTTGAGGAAGCATTAAATAGCTGCTGGATGTGTCACTGCAGTACTTGATCCAGGGCAGTGAGTCACAGCCAGCCTGCCAGCACCCCAGCAGGGAGGATGGCAGCACAGGGCCACCCCTCCTCTCCCCACTTGCTGCTTACTCATGTACTGGGTTGGGGCTTTTTTATTGGTGTGTCTGCACATGGCTGGGATGAGCATCCTCCTGGCATTGGGTGGGAGAGGAGCCAGAGGGTCAGCTTCGAAGTAGAAATAAAACAAATGAGAGTACCCCAGCATTTTCCTGGACTGCATCCAAAGGGATGCAAAGCTGCTGGTCCCCGTGGACACCTTGGTGTTTCATGGATGGCAGGCTCATCACAGCCTGCTCTCAAGTACAAATGCAGTTTATTAACTGAGTCTTTATAACCCTACCCTCAGCCCAAACGCTGACTCGAAAGGCTGGTCTTCTGGGTTCCTTTCACATTTAATTAGGCTTTCTTGGAAGCCTTCCCTGTGGTGCTGCTCTCCTGCCACCTGGCCCTGTACCCAGCTCCCTGCCAGGGGGTGGACATAGTGAGGGAGGTGAGTGAACCTGAAAAAATGGGTGAAACCTTGGTGCTGGCAGGTTGCCCATCTCAAAACCTTTATGCTGGTCCCAGATGGTCCTTTTTAGGAGCTGTGGTAGAGATGTTTGGGGCGCTTTGGAATTTGGGCTGCAGCGGGCCTTGCTGTTGGGTGCAAAATGGGTGGGTTTTTTCCGAAACAGATTTTGATTTTTTTAAATTATTATTCTTGTGTGTGGCAAAATATAGTAGAAAGGCTCTTGCAAAATGCTTGCAGTCCTTGGCTGGAAGGTGCTGTTTCAGCTTCTGAGAGTCCCCATAGGGGACACGGCAGGTGGCCCTACAAACACGGGGTGGTCCTCACTTCTGTGAGGAGGGTGACTGGCCAGTTTCCTTGGCTGGATGTGTATTATTTCAGGTCCTGGGGAGGTCACCAAACCCTTGTGAGTCCCAGCAGCCATCAGGATGGCAGTTTGCAGGAGCAAGATGTGCATCCTCCTGCACGTGCAGAAATACTCCTTCATCTCCTCTTCTTTAGCCTGGCAGTTTCAGGGAGGCTGGAAGACAGTAGCGCCAGGAATCAAAATAAAGCTGCAAGATCTGAGATTTTTAATTTTAAAAAAATATTTTTTTTTTTTTAGTGTCAGCATTTGAAATTCTGACTTTCAGTTAGGAAATCTGTTGAAGTCATGGTATGAATCATCCCTACCCTCGATTTTAGGACCCATCACATGGGGAAAGGGAAGAGAAAATTAGTCATTTTGTTAATCTGCTTCCAATAAAAATTATTTAGAAATCCATAGTGGAGAGGGGGTAAGAATGAAATGAGCGGCCTTTGGGAGCCACCGCCATGTGTCCTGGCACCCACAGCCACCTGCTGGCTTTTCTGGTGCTGTTTTGGGGCAGGGCCTGGCAGCTGCCTGCACTTCTGGTTCATGATCAAAGCAACCTCCTAGAGCCAATGCAAATAGAGGCAGCTGGAAACCTACCTTCTCCTGAGAAGCTGCTCTTCCCCAAGAAAAGTAATTCTTGCCCAAAAAAAAGCCCATCGTTTCTCCTACCTGGTGGTGTAACGACAGCACCCACTATTAATGCAGGGAGTCAGCAGAGAAACTCGTTAAGAGGGGGGTCTATTTGCAAGTGGAGCAATGAGACTCTCCTCCAGCTGCTGTGGTTTTGAGTGATGGTAAAGAACTTAGTGGGTTACAGCAAAGGTGATGCTTGGGGCAAGGTGAATGTTTTTAGGTTTATTGCCTGATGGGTTTTTATGGTGGTTTCTTTTTGCTCTAGGGTGATGCTGTCATGGTGGAGTACTGGGGATGAGATGGATTTTGGGGTGATGGAAAATGTGGTGGGGAATATGCCCTGGCTGCTTTTGAGGGGGGTTCTCTTACATGAGGAGCAAAGCTGGCTGCCTCTCTCCCAGCTTTTCGGCAGCGGCATGCCGCGTGCTGGGCTGCTGGTAAATGATTGCCTGGAACACCGGCCGAGGCGGGGCCAGAGGTTGGTGTCTGGTTTGAACCCGGACAGGTGCCTGGGACCCGCGTGCCGGCAGCCATCCTGCTCCCACAGCGCCCGGCAGCCGCTGCTGTTTGCAGGCAAGGTGAGACTGTTTGGTGTGACTCAACAAGCTGGGTTGTTTTTCTTATTTATTCTTAAGCTCCTGGTCCCCTTGCTGGGTCACAGCACGAGAAGCCGGATTTGAGACTAGCTTGGTCTCTGGCCAGGGAAGAGTGGGGGATTATATTTGCTCTCTGGGATGTGTTGCACTCCAGTTTTGGTGTTAGGGTGCTGCTGAGGGGGAGGTTGAGGGGTGGTGAACTACAGTGGTTTCAGAGTGAGTTGGGTGGTGCCGCAGTGGCACCTGGACTTTGCTCCAAGCCAGGGGACAGTTGCAGCCTTGAATACACAGGATTGGGGAGTGGTGCCAAAAGACAGCTTTACATTTAAATCTTGCAAATTTTAGTGGTTTGGGGCTTACAGGGAGGCGGGCCGAACCCAAGGTGTCCTTCAGCCCCACCGGTTTTCCCCGGTTGCTCAGCCAAGGCAAACATGAGCTCAGCACTGAGGTATTTGCGACGGCTGCTCTGTGCCCGTGTTTTGGAGGTGGGCAAGGAGGTGGCACCAACAGGACCCGGCACCTGCGCAGAACGTCCTCACCAAGCCGTGTCTTTCCTGGTTTCTCCTTGCCTTTCTCACACCATGATTAAAATTCCTCATCACCAGAGACAGGACCCTTCAAGCCCTCCCTTTGATTACTCAAGTAGGCAACAAAAAATAATGGAGAAGTGGAGTTTAACCTGAGGTCAAGTTTTCTCACAGCCTGGCTGCAAACTTGGGACAGCTGGAGCAGGGGGATGGAGGGGCTGGAACCAGCCAGGTGAGGTTGGGAAAGCAGTTTGTGACCCCCTGGATGGAGGGCCTTGAAATTTCATGTATGTTGCTCCATCCAGGGCTTTCAGACAAGACTGATACTGTCAAACCGGTGTTATAACAGGCAAAATAGATACAGTTTTGCACCGTGTTTGGAAACACTGTAAGCTCAAATATTTGAGTTCTTTACAGCTTGTACTTAATGTTTTTTAATTTATGACGGTTGCGGTTGTTGAGCTGCTGGAAGAGGCAGGAGTTGGGTGTGCCCAGGCCAACAGATGTTGTTTTAAGGTAGTAGAACCCACTGGATAGGTGTTGAGCTGGGCCCCAGTGTTGGTCAGAGCCTGGGCTTTGTCATGGGTGTTTATGCCTGGCTCTCCCTCCCAAACCCTACCTTTGGTTATGCTTTTGCTCAGAAAGAGGATTTATTTTAATTTCTTAATCCCTCTCTGATAAATTAAGGTGGATGTAGATATTAAAAGATTAAAATGTGCATTATCTGCACCTTCCCTCTATATCATTGCAAAAGTGGGCAGCCAGCATTTTCTCTGCCTTTTCCACTGTTATTTAGAAAATCCCTCACTGCCACTCTGTCAAATTGTCAGAGAAATAGCAGTGAAAGTCCAGCAAACCCATTAAAAGTCTGTGCTCACAGCAGAAATAACCTGGGCATCTTTTGGGTGCCACTCAGGCACACAAAACCCATCATTTCCCACCATGGGAAGATTTGGACCCACTGTGCAGACATGAGGAAAAAAAGATATTTTCTTTGCAGATGAATGTCGGTGTTTAATAACATCAGCAAAAATGCAGTCTGTGCACAGGGTGACAGCGAGCAACTTCTTGGTCTAGGATTCACCCCATGGGATGATGATTAAATGACACTGCTTTTAAAGCGTCTTGTATTCCTTGTTAGTGGCTTGGGATGGAAACCTGGTTTCTTTTCTTCCCACAGGCAGCCTGTCCTGCAATGACCCAGAGCACCTGAGGCCCGGCAGCCGTGGGGATGGAGCTGAAGGTCTGGGTGGATGGGATCCAGAGGGTCGTGTGTGGAGTCTCGGAGCAAACGACCTGCCAAGAAGTGGTCATCGCCCTGGCGCGGGCCATTGGTGAGCCATCTCCATCTGCTGGGGGGATGCCACATCTGCAGGTTCTTCCTGGGAAGAGGAGTCCTTGGGTGGGTGGGGGGCTTGCTTTGTGGTGGTTGGGATGCCACCAGCACTGCCTGTGGGGCAGCAGCCTCAGCACACTCCTGCTGGCCTCTGGTTTCCCAGTTTGATGTGCTCGCCTCCTCCCGGCAGGTCAGACGGGCCGCTATGTGCTGGTGCAGAAGCTGCGGGAGAAGGAGCGGCAGCTGCTGCCGCTGGAGTGTCCCTTGGAGTCGCTGGCCAAGTGCGGGCAGTATGCCAACGACGTGCAGTTCATCCTGCGGCGGACAGGCCCCAGCATGGCCGAGCGGCCCTCCTCGGAGGGCGCTCCCCAAGCTCCCGAGAGGACGTTCATCCGGGCCAGCTTGCCCATCAAGCCCAGGCTCACCGGCATAGATGGACCCCGTTCCAGGGAGCCGAAAAAATCCATGACCTTCAACCTGGGTCCTACAGGCTCCAGCGACCTGTTCACCATGGGCCGATGGAGGCACCAAACACGGGATGGGATAGACTTGGAGGGTGGCGGTCTTGTCCAGCCCTCCAAGGAGGAGCTTTTTAGGAGAGTGCTGCAGCAGCAGGAGCAGCTGCATTCCTTGGAGGCCCACGGGGACACCCTAGAAATGGACCTACGGCTCTGGGAGCGCAGCCGGCTTGCTGGCCAGGAGAATGAGATCCTCTATCTGGAGCAACTGGTGCGGAGGAATGAGACGGAGCTGGGTGAGGAGGAGTTTTGGCAGAGTGAGCTCCGGCTGGAAAAGGAGTGCGAGCGGGAGCGGCAGGAGCGGGTTAGGAGCCTGCGGGCCAGCCTGGAGGAGTACACCCAGAGGATCTATGAGCTGAGTATCCGGACTGAAGCCCTGCAGGAGGAGATCCAATGGGAGCTGGCTGAGAGGGCCAAGAGGGGGAAGGAGATCTCTGTGCCCAGCCCCATAGAGCTGGAGGACATGGCCACCAAAATGAAAAGGGACCTGGAGACCAAGGTCAAGCAAGGCAGCCAGCTGGAGAGCAACCTGGCCAGTGTGGAGAAGGCTCTGGAGGAAGCTGAAAAGAACCTGCAGGTAGATAGGACTGGGTTGAGCCACCCCATGGGGTGGTAAGACCTTCAGGAGGGGGTGGGACCAGTTTTCCAGACACATTAGACCAATAGGTTGAGTGGGATTGGTTACCCCACCTGCCCAGTGAACTTGGGGCTGGGTGCACAGCTTTCAGCAGCAGCAGTCACTGTCAGAGGGACACCACCACTCTTGCCCCACTGGCACGGGGTCCCACACCCTTTGCTCTCTGTGCAGGCTGCATCTGGGCTAATATTCCTGCTGACTGGTGCACCGGGAGCACAGCATCATCCTGGTCCGGCACAGACAATGGTGCTGGAGCAAGTGGTGGATGTGTGGGGTTGGTGGCATTGGCACAAGGGTTGATGTCATCTTGGATGAAGGAGTCACAAAGAGGGTAGTGCAGGTCCCCATGGTGCCCATACATGAAGCCTTTTGACCATGCAGGGCTTGAGCTCATGGTGGGGGGCTGCACAGTGTGGAGATGGCAGCTCTGGGGATGAGCTGCGATGCCCCCCAGCTCGCTTGTTGCAGCCTCCCAGCATCAGGGGGTCAAGGGGCTGCCTGGCTCCCACGTTCTGCCCACCGGGTCCCCTTTGGTGGAGCAAAAAGGGGAAGTTTTTATTCAGCCAGGCCTTCCCCAGGCTGTCCATGCTTTCAGCTTCTTTCCTTGAGCATCTCATTTGCGTTTTGCATCTCCCAGCACAGCAGCGGCCGCCGTTTGATGGTTGCTCGCACCCTCTTGTGGAGATGCAGCAAAGCAGGGCTGTTCCCAAACCAACGCCTTCCTCGTCCCCGCTGCCTGGACACCCCTTCCTGCAGGCCCTCAGACAGAGGCGGCTGAGCCACAGTATCCCTGAGGTCTCCCCTGCTGGCTTTGGCATCGTGAGCCCCAGCAGGGGAACAGCTCCAGGGGATGATTGCCAGCTGGCTTGGGGCATGGGGGGAACATGCGGCTCACCCTGTCCCCCCCTCGGTGTGTGTTTTGCAGGCCCAGACCCAAGAGCTGGAGGAGTTAAATAAGGAGCTGAGGCAGTGTAATTTGCAGCAGTTTATTCAGCAGACGGGGGCCACGGTGACCGTCCTGCAGGCCAGGTCCGAGGAGGACGCCCAGCCGGAGCCGAGCCCGTGCGAGCTGCCAGCCTACCGGAGAAACGGAGGTCAGCACGCTGCCGCTGGCTCGGCCGCGGGGCTGCTCCGCGGCACCCCTGCCCGCTCCCTGCCTCCTTCTCTGAGAGGTCAGCCCCAAAGCTGACCAGTTCTCCCCTGGGCACTGAGGTTAGGCAGCTGGGGGTTCGTGTGCTGACATGGCAGTCGCTCTCCACTTCAGGGGGTTTCAGAGATTTGCCAGCACTGGGGCTCCTTCACCCTCCCCATTGAAGGCTGGGGGCTGCTCGTAGACATGCACAGGAGTCGGATCCTGCGTCGCTGCTTTTGGGACCGAGGTGGCTGCAGGGAGCTTTCCTTCGCAGCCTTGCTCATGTCACCACGGCGGCTGCAGCAAAAGGCAGGTGGATGAAGGCCAGCCTCAGTCCCCGGGGGCTGTGGGCTGGTGGGGACATGCTCTGGCCGTAAATGACCTTTCTGTGTTTGGCGAGGGAAGGGTGGTGCCCAGGGCCTTGTCTGCATCCTCACAGGCATGAAAGGAGGCGGCGGGGAATTCTCGTGGAAAGGGAGCTGGTCGTTTCTCCTCCGGAGCACCCGGAGCGGGTGACGCGACTGCCCTGCAGCACTGCAGCGGCCGTGCCCAGCGAGCGTGGGCGGCTCGAGCCCTGCCTGAGCCGGATGTTTTTCCCCATCCTGTAGGTTTTTCTCCCACCGCTGGCACCGACTCGCCTCCCCAGGTCAGCACCAAGCAGCTCCTCGGCCATCCCAGGACCCTGCCGGAGCCCCTGGTGTCCAGCCTGAACCCCGAGGGTGCGTATGTCCCGGTGGGGCCCTGGGAGCGCGAGCCGGTCTGCAGAGCACGGGTGGGAAGAGGGGAGAGGCTTTTGCTGCCCAAAATGGGCTGCAGAGAGCAAGCGTGTGCTGGTAGTGGGAGGCCAGAGCTATTTATAGATGCCATTAGGAAGCGCAAAGCTCACACTCTGGCAGTCTCTGCTCTGCTGCCAGGGGCTCACACTGCTGGCAGCCCGGCTCTCTGTCCTGCCAGGAGCTGTGGATGGTTCTCATCCCCTCTCCTGCCACTCTGTATCCCCCAGGGTTAAGGCCTTGCTCAGGATGGGGAGAACTTGTCTCCTGTCTTTTACAGGAGCTACTTTTGCTCCATCTTAGTGACCAGTTTACCCCAAAACCCTTTCTTCCTCCTGTGACTCTTTCATCACCTTGCACCTGTTTTTTGGGTGCAGCAAAAGTGAGGTGTGGTGGGGACACCTACCTGCCGTGGTGATGCTGCCTCCGCCCTGGCATCCTACACCCACCCATGCCTCAGCAAAACCCTGCTGCCATCCTCCTCGCAGCCCAATACATCCACCCCCATCCTTCAGGACACTGCGGCAACTGCATTCCCATCTCCCAGTCCAGGCTTTGCGCTCATGTACATCCCGTTTTCTGTTCTCCTTTTTGCAAGTGCTAAAGCACTGTGGTGGGATTGCTCAGGTGGTTTTTTCTCTTGTCTTGCAGTTGTATCAACCAGGCAGAGCATCTGGAGGTAGAAGGGCCCTGGCAGTGGAGGATCAATTGCCTTCAAAGTGTAACTGTATAAATAAACCATATTATATATATATATATATTTTATATTTTTTTTACTGCTTTATATTGTGAATGGATGTGGATGGCCAGACAGAATATTTTTACAGACTGTAAAGTAAAACTAGAGACTGATGACACAAAGCAACCCTCTTCCCCTGAGGATGAAAGCAACTCCCTTCTATTTTTTTTTTAAGCAGTTTCTATATTCAACAGAAAACAGCAGTGCACCCATGCTGCATAGTCTCCTCAAAAGACCCATCGTGCATTTGGAAAAGTCCTTGTTCCTTTGACTAGGGGAGCGAAGCTGCAGTGGAAGCTCACCCGGATGGAGCAAGTTAACAGATTTTACAGCAACTCGTCACAGCAAGCGGGGCCATGACAAACAGCCTCTTCACTGGCGGCAGGGGAGGCACAAAAGCAGCTTTAAGACAAATTTCTGGCCCCTCTTTTTTATGTATAAGAAACCTGTAGGAGAAACCCACTTTCCATGGTGCCACGGACCAGGCTTCAAGGAAGCACACAGCGAGAACTTGTTTTTCTTAAATTCATTTAATCTTTCAACTTCTTTTTAAAGTAAAAAATTGCAGAATGAGCCCTTCCCCGGTGGTGGTGTGAGTGGGGAACAGGACTAAAATACTTTTGGTGACATTTTCCTGATATTTTTAATTTTTTTTTTTTCACTTGATGGCCAGTAGTTACCATTTTGTTCATCTGTCCCAGTGGGTCGCCTTGTATTGTAATTGGAAAACCAAAGTGGTTTGGGGAGGGGATGAGTTTGTCTGAGAAATCCCCAAGCCTGTTTTAAACGTGTCGTATGCGAAAAATGTGACTTGGGCACAGCGTGCGCCGTAAAACCCCGCTTCCCCCGTGCGAATGTAAATCCTGTGCGCCGCAGATCCAATTTTCAATAAATCTTTGGGAAAGGATTTGAGCAAAGCGAGTGTGAGCGTGCTGTTGTGGCCAGGGTGAGCCATCCCTGCCAGCGCCTGCTTCGGTGCCTGACGGACACATCCGAGCAGTTTGCGCACCCCGCAGCTGCCTCTTCCATTTCCAAGCCATCTCTTTCTATTTGCCGTATTAAAGCTGTGAGTACTTTATAACCGACTGAATCTTGTGCCCACAGTGCTCTTTTCTTCTTTTTTTTTTTTTTTTTTTTCCTTTTTTTTTTTTTTTTTTTAATCGTGGAGTGCTTTACAACCAGGGGATGCAGCTTGTCTCCGGTGAGATGTGGCCATCTCTGGGATGAAACATGGCACCATTTTAAAAATGCACAGCAGCAGCTCGGAGCATTTTAGGACAGGAGGCGAAGGGGGTGGCGCTCGGCTGCAGACAGGAGCAGGTAAGGGGAAATTTCCCATTTGCCTCCAAGCCCCTTTGTCTGCACCTGGATAACAGCAGCCAGGAATGTCAGCTCTTGCTGTCCACCACCATCTCTCCTGAGATTCGGCTAGGTTCTGGTCCCTGGGGACGTCCTCCCCTCTCAAAGCTGATTTTCAAGGTGCCACCACAGCCCAGTAGGCTGATTAAGTGATATTAAAGGATCAAAGTTTGCTTTGTTGGGAGATCCACTGGTACTGCTGTGTCTCAGGTTATGACTGGAGAGCTGCCACAGTGGGGAGATGCAGTTTCAAAGTTGCCTTTTTTTCAATCAGGGCTTTTGGGGTTTTTTGGGCGGGTTGTTTTTCAAGCTCCCCCTCACCCTCCCCTCCTTAAATCATGTTGTTCCATGCAGCTGCATCTAGTTTTTCCACTGATTGCTTGCTTTTTGGGCTTAATGTGCTCATTTTTTTTGGACTCTTGCTTTTGAAGATTCTGCCTTGCTAAGAGGTGGGTGATGGATATAGTAAAGAGCATTTCAGTGTTGCCTGTGGGGGGAAAAGGCGGGTTCAGAAAACCCGCTTGCCTTGGACATGGCCAAATTTCAGGGTGTTATGGGACATCCTCTGCATATCCCAAAAAACTGACCTCTGCAAGTTTAAAACTGGATCTTTCATTTTTGGGGCTACATTTGTAGCCTTGCCTTGTGCAAAATAAACAGGAATAAAGAGAAAAGGGTAATCACTTATGGTACTTCCAAATGGGGGCAGAAAATTAATTTGAATGTCTGTGGGGGATTTTTTTCCCCTCTGTTATGATTATGTATTATTTATTGGTTTTGCAGGTTCAGTCATAATCTCACAGGCCAAACCAGCACCAGTCTTTCCTGGAGGAAGGTGTGGGAGGGTGTGGAAAATAAGGATTTAAAATATATATATCACAGCAGATTTTGGCCCTTCAGCTGATGCCCCTTGGCTGGCATGCGGGATTTGGAACTGTTGCACGGGTGGGAGACAGAGTAACTTGACTGCGTCCCCCACTGAGGTCTGATAACCAGGCATGGGGTTAGCGAGAGTGCCGTGACCAGGGGCTAAGTGTTTCCAGCTCAAGCCTGTGGTTCTTTGCAGATTTTCTTCATTTTGCGTCCTACAAACCATCACCCAGCTGCTTGCCTAGGCCAGCAGTGTTTTATGCGGTGACAAATTGCTTTGATTAACACCTCTGTCCCTGCCGTGGTGCGCGTGGGGGAGAGGTGGTGATCAAACTCCTGTGTTACCTCAGGAGCTCCCCAGCCGAGGGTGACCTATATTCCTGCGGGCTCGGGGGGCCTGCGCTGGCCGGGCGAGCGCCCGGGTCCCCGCCTGTTATTTAACGCAGCCGAGGCTCAATACCCGCTGCCGCTCCCCCGCCTTCCCGCTTTTATCTGCTCTAAAGTCTGTGTCAATAATACATTTCTGCCATTGAATATTTTATTGATGGTTTGACTTTTTTGCTGCTCGCAATTCCCATTTCAAGGCTGCGTGATTGTTCCTAATTAAAATTTTATGCCCTGGGACAAGCCTTCTTGCTACAGTGGAGATGATGCTGTCCTTTTCTAGGCCACTACAGAGTGGTAGGAAGAAATTACCATTACCCATTGTTATGAGATTAAAACAAAGCAAATAAATTATTGTTTTTTCCCTTAAAAAACAAACCAAAAGCCCTGCGTACGGCGCGTACTGGAGAGGGAACAACTGGCTCGCGGGCAAGGCAGGGATCCAAGCGTGCAGGGTGGCTCGAGGATGCTGTGCCTGGCTGCGCAGGGACTCGTGTCCCCATGTCCCTCAGGCGCTGTGGGCAGCTTCTTCCTTCCCTGGAGTGGGCGGGAATGGACTTCAGAGCTTCTCTCTCCTCAGACGCTTCTCCTGGCTGGCTCCAGTGCCACCCAAAAATCACAAAGTGAAGGATATACCTGTTTTGCAGTGGTGAGCAGCCCTGCTTTTTTCTTGTTTTTTTCTAATAAATCTGCAGGTTCTGTCAGCACAAGGCACCATTCAGGAGAGTATTTCAGCCACCTCCAGCCTCCCTGGCGCCCTTTTCCTGGCTGCACTACCTGATTTTTTTCTTTTTTTTTTTTTTTAATGTTGCATAAGAAAAATGGCCCCCAGCTCCTCGCTCCTCTATCCTGGACTGTCAGCTCCTTACCATCCTCATCAGATGTTGGTCTGGGTGCCACTACTGCCCCAGGCCAGTACAGTTTCTTTAGGGCAACACTTCTGCAGACACTTGAACCATCCCCAAGTCGCAGTTATGTATTTGTACGAGTTCCTGGGTGTTTGGGTTTGGATTTTTTTTCCCCCTCAATTTCATCTAGAGTGCTAGAAGCATTTGTGCTGCCTCCCAGCTCCTGGATTTGGCAAGCAGCTTTTAAAGCACACCCTTCAGCACCAGTTACATAAGGAAAGGTGTGAATGTCTGGAGGAGAAAATGCCTGTTGGTTTTGCTCCCCAAGTGGTGTACAGATGCTCTGCTGCTTGCTCCTGGCTGCACAGCTTCTACCAGCATAGTTCACTGCAGATGAAGGAGAGCTGTTAGAACTGGCGCATGTGTCCATGCAAGAAGCATTGTCTGCTCTCCTATGATGATTTTTCTTTCTCCATCTCAGAGTGCAGACTGACTGCATTCTACCTTGCCCTGGAAAAAAAAAATCATAAAGCACTAGAGGAGGCTGGGAAATTTTCTTGTTTATGGATGAGCAAGTTTCTCTCCCAACGGAACCTCCTGCCAGCAGAAATCTATTTTTTTTTTTTTTAGGATGTATTATATAAGTCCCTCCTTGCATGTAACTAACTGACTTCCTCTTAAACAATTCATGTACTCCTTCTATTCCTCATAGGGCAGCTTGCTCCTTCAGTGAGGCTCACCTGACACTGGGACATGTAATGGACAGAACACAACAGGCACTTCTTAGTGTGGTGCGTGAAGGGTAAGGCCTGTTCCCTTCCCTCCATGAAGAGCTGAAACGAGAACAAAATCTTTGAGGAGCACAAAGAGTCCCTTCAGCTCAACAGGCCTGAAATTCAGCATCTTCCCCTCCTGTAAGGCACACCCCTGCCTCTCACCAAAAATCTTAACAGTTCTGAGCGAGAGCACATGACTACTCTTCTAACCAAGCTAAGTACCATCTTACAAATCTCTTTGTTAGCTACTGAAAAACATGAAATCAAGGGGCATCGCAGCCCTGGTGTATTTTCTCATCGCTCAGGAGCACCCTGGGGCTAGGCCAGGAGGGAAGGACTGATGCTGGGCTTTCTGCTTGAGGGACAACCATGTTGCACCCTTCTGCTCTCCTTTTCAAGCCACCTTCACTGGCCAGAGGCAAAATAAGAGATAGCAGGAACCAGGCATGCAGTGCAGTCAGACACATCACTGAGAAGGCACGGCTTTCCTCTTCAGCTGGTCTGATGCCCTGGATTACAGTAATTAGCACCCAAACACTGGTTTTGCACATTTATTGAAGACTTCAGGTGACAGCGCAGCAGGTTAGTTTTGAATCATGCTACAAGAATGTTAAAAACAGGAATTGAGCTGTATGCTCCCCCCACTTACTGGAGACACACACAAAAAAGGCAAAACCAAACAAACTTAACTTCAACCCCTTCCTTTTGCTTACTGGAGCTGAACAGGATGGTTCCATTGGTAGCAGGAAGTCGGAAGCATTCATACCATAGTGCTGCTCATGGGAACTGGGACAGGTCTTGCTGGGCAACCTGCAGAGCTGCTTCTGCCAGCGGCATCTCCCGGGGTTAAGTCATCAGCCAGCACCGTCCCAAACGCAGGGCTGTTTATTTGAAGAGAAACAAAGCACCTTCATTTTCAGACACAGGTTTGTTACATGCATGGCCATCTATAAACTGGAGTGGCAGGGGACTGTGCCCTTCAGTTTCAGCTCTCAGACACACTCGTACACGGGTGGATTTTGCAGCAGGTTTCCCTCTCCCCTTCTCTCCGCGTGGCTACACTGTGCTCCTGCCTGCTCGGGACCAGCAGTGGGAAGATGCAGGAGGTGCAGCTAGGGAAGAAAATAGTGATCCGTGGCTGAGACAGCTGCAAACATGTCTGCTCCCCCAGCCTGCCCCCCATAAAAAAAAAAGGCCCATTCGGCTTCTGAACAAACATGAAAGCATCTTGGGTAAATTCAGTTGGTTTTCCCATCTTCCCAGGGTGTTTGAGCACCACGGAAACACAGAGCACAGAGGGAGCCGAGTTTTCTTGTGAAGAGCAGATGTTCCTCTGGGACCCAGAGGCAGAAATGACGAATAAGAGCATGAAGGAGAGATAGGGACAGGCAAAACTTCTCAGAGAGACACTCTACCAACACAGAGGATATTGCTCTGCCTTCCGTGCAATTAACTACTTACTGACCAGAGCACTGCCAATCCCTTCAGATCAAGCCTTTACAACAGCCCAGGGCTACATGAGAGCAGCCCCAGGAGTAGGGGGAATACCTGAGCCCTTTCAGGGAACCTCAGCAGCTGCCGTGAATGCTAGCTGGTTATTATGAACTTCAGTTGACAATGCAGCTGTGCTGCTCTTCAGAAAAGATACTTTTCAACTACCCAGCTTCTTCACCAGCCAAAAAATCACAAGAGATAACTCTGTAGGAGAAGCCATCTGCTTCGTCACTTCCTCTGTTTTTAGTGACAGCCACCATGGGTGGCTGGAAAAGTCCCTGCCTGGCTCGCCTTCCTGTTCCCCAGGGCCATGAAGTCAAGAGTCCCCCGCGTGACATCACAGCACATCGGGCAGAGCAACTCTGAAAACGTCCAGCCAGGGCCGGGGCACGAACAGAGCCCTGGCACAAGAAGAAGAAAACAGCGAGCAAAGGTGAGGGGTGGGATGGAAAAAAAAAAGCCAGCAACAAAAAAGGAAAGTGAGGCTCGTTTCTGCTTGTCCTTTAACAGACTAGAGAGTCTCTCTTTAAATGTGACTCATCCAGGGCAATACTAGGCAGAGTTTCTTCTATTAACACACCCTTGGCAATAGCAGTTCAGTTAGTCACTGACCGGGTATCAAGACGTCACCGGCCGGGATGATGCGTCTCTAACTTGGTACGGAGTCCGCTAGCACTTATTTACTTTGGAGACGAGCAAGAGAAGAGGGGGGGAGGCACGCCATCCCTCCTGAGCAACTTTACCACCAACTCTTCGCACCCCCACGCTGACCCGGCCCGTTCCCTCCATCTCCGCTCCCGGCGCACACACCGAGCCCCGCTGCAGGAAGTGTTCAATCTTTCCGCGCTCCCCTGGCCGATCCCGGGGCACTCCCGGCAGCGCATCGGGGGTCCGCAGAGCCGAGGATGGGGAGCCGCTGGAGGCAGGACAGTGGCGATGGACGGGGGAGCCGAGTCCTCGGCACGCCGGAGCCCCTCACCTGGGTGGCCGAGAGGGCAGGAGGGCGTCGAGGCTTCGAGGCGCGGGTCCGGGGAGGCGAGGCGGCCGCACAGTGATGTCCGAGGAGCAGGTTAGCCGCTGTCACACGCACAGTGGAGTCGCCGAGAGCACAATGTGCGTTAGTCAGTGGCTCACCTGCTCCTGGAGGGTGCCGGGGGGGCGGCGGGGCCCGCCTGCAGCACAGGAGACACCGGGCAGCGCGAAGGATGGGGCGCGGGAGGGGGGAGCCGCGCCGTGCCCGGGCTCCGCGGCGCGTGGGACTGCAGCTCCGCGCTCCCACCCCCGGGAGAGGCT